>CM061556.1:26925192-27525192 GCA_030864225.1 Capsicum baccatum var. pendulum | reverse complement strand
GGATCAATTGGGATTTCAGAAGGAAACTTTACTATTTCGATAACTTGGTGTACCTTTGAGTACAAAGAGAACTTCTGTCCTCCAGTATAACCCATTGTTAGATAAAATGTTGGATAGAATCACTGCTTGGACTTCCAGATTCTAGTCTTATGTCGAAAGGATTCAACTTATTGAAATTGTCTTACTCTCAATTCAGGTGTACTAGTGTAATGACCCTTTAGGTCATTTTCTGTATTTTCACTTGTTTTCACTATTAGATCTTTTCTATAACTGCTCCAAGTCATTTATGACTTGTTGGGACTGACAGTTTAGTTATCCAGTAGTTCGCTTGTTATTTAGAGCTAATTTTCTGTTTAGAAGTCTTCACTGGTTTAAATGGGCTACCGAGAAAAAATTCATTCAAACAATCTCGTATGCAAAATCCAATCAGTCCAATGGCTTTAAAATATTGATTTTAGACTAAGTAGATTTTTGGTTTGGATCCTGAGTCACCCGGGTTCATTTCAAGATATTGGTCGGAAGTTAAGAAAATGATAGTTGGGTGTGGGACTCATTTTTTGTCGAAAAGACCTCGGATGAAAATTTTGACTGTGCTATTGAGTCTGAAACATCAAATTTGATAGGGTAGCAAACTATTTTTGCATATATGAAATTCTGGATGAATTTTGCGGGGTTGACGGAGACTTGCAAATTTCCAAATCTCAGTTGGTTTTGGTGCACCGCGAACCACGATCTAGAAAATGCCGCAAGTTTCGCAAAAGTGACTTTCTCTGAAAGCCTGCAGGTGTCATATTTTTAATAAAATATATTGAGTACGGGACAACCGTGACAGGTGACAAATACCCTAATTGCGATAGTTAGGTCGCGTATGTGACTCCGCATGCCTCGTAAGGGTATAAATACCCTCTTAAGCTCGTTTTTCACCATTTCTCATCCATCCGCAAGTTTTTGAACTCTAGAAATTAGGAAATCTTGGTATTATCTCTTGAGGGTGATTAGAGAGCTTGGATTAAGATTATTTTCTTGATTCTATTTCGAATTTGTGGTAAGATTTATTCATTTTCATGGTTAATTTTCCCCTTTATTCTCTAAAATCTCTAAATCTTGGTGACTTAATTTTTAGCACCATATAGCTCAGATTTCACCTATTTATGAGGATAATTACTCCTTAATCATAGAGGAATATTGGGTTGTCTTTAAAAATCCAATTTTCATAAATGGGACCCACATGATATTTTTGCGTGATTTTGGTTCTGAAGTACAATAGTGCAATATGGGTATCATTATTCTCATTTTGATGAGTAAATTGTAGTTTTGATAGCATGGCACCTTGTGGAAACTTCTTGGAAGGAAAAATTAGTAATTTAGCGGATTTTTAGAGCTTTCTTTAGTGTCCAGGTAGGCTAGGTTTTCCCTCTGCATAGATTGAGCTAATTTATATTATGTTTATAATATCATGATAAGATTTGGGATGGGTGTTAGGTGTTGACAGTATGATTGGCAGTGTTTTAGGCTAGATGGACAGTCTAGGCTATCCGTAAATTGTAATTTTGGTGTAATTGACTTAGTTGCACATGTTTTAGGTAAAATTTCTATCTTAGGGTTGATTATGTCTTAGTTAACATCTAAAAGTGGAATTAAATACCTTCTCCTAGTCCCAGATAGAGTTTGTCTTATAATGAATTTCGAGAATTAAAAGTGAGTCCCTTTCGAGCCACCTTAGGTAAAGATTCATGTTAGTCCTTATTGCTTTTTTATATACTTGTTATACACCTTGAAAATTCTTACTAAGGTAATATTGAGAAGGTTTGACAATTGATGGTTATGATAGGTTGATATTGGGAGTTGATGCTTATTGATATGTATATGTATATGTATATATATACAGAGAGAGAGAAAAAAAAAGATTTACCGATTCAAGTTTGGGTATTAATTATATTTATCGTTTCAAGTTCAGATGTTAATTTTATATTTACTGATTCGAGTCTGGATATTGATTATTCTATGGATAATATAATTATCGATTCAAGTCTATCAATCGATTATGGTAGTTATCATACGATAACTAGTTTGAGTCTGGATATTGAGTATAACTACGATGATATGTGTATCGATTTAAGTCTGAAAGTGGAAAAATATTTATAATGTGGCATGACACGGATGGACTCTAGTTGTATCATGGAATTTGGTAGTGATGGTGGTTCAGGTTATACTTTACTTAGTTGTACCCTCTCCATGCTTATGGGGACCTGTATTGGGTTATTTACTTTTCCACACTTACTGGCTTATGAGGGTCGATTTTTTAGTTACAATCACATGTTCTTTGTGTTATTTTTCCAGTTTATCTATTTAATTGTGTACAACGAGGTTAGAGTTATTATCAGGTTTGCCTTTTACTTGACTTAGTTATGTTATCTTGCATTTTATTATATTTATATATGATTTAGCTCAGTCGAATGATGATACCTGTGAGTACCTAGTGGTTTTGGTACTCATGCTACACTTTTATACCTTTTTGGTGTAGATCCCAGTATTAGTTACCGACATTGATTCAACGATTATACTGTGTTGGTTTCCAGAGATATGGTGAGCTCTCAGAGTTGGAGTCGCCTCATTTCCTTCTATTTGATATATGTCTAGTCTTTTATTTCGAGACAAATTATATTGACTATGTTAGAACTTGTGGTGTATATATAGTAGCTCTTGTACTAGCTCTACCAGGTCATGGGATGGATATCTATGTTTAGCTACCTTTCAGTCTATTTCTATTGTCTTACTTATTTACAAGTTTTAATTATTGATTATCGCCCCTTTTTGGGTATTTTCCACCAAGTTAGCCCATCGCATCTAGCTTTGGGCTATGGTTTTCCTTACCTACTAGCGGGATAGAGTAGGTGCCATCATTACTCACAAATCAAGTCATGACAAGTTGGTATCACATCCTAGGTTTCACTCGTATTGTTGGTATAAGAGCAAATATCTAGTAGAGTCCTGCGGATAAAAACGATAACGTCTGTTTCTTATCTTTGGAAGGCTATAGGACATTCTTAAGAGTTCTTCACTTCTTTCACTCATTTCGTGCTAAGAATCTGAGTTAGCTTACAAAGCATTCCTTTGATTTCACTTTTTTGCAGATGGCTAGGAGACGTATTATCACTATATGAGATGAGTGTCTCGAGATTGAGCCTAAGGATCCTATCATTGTTCATGGATGACCCAAAATTTGTAGAAATCCTTGGAATATGTCCCTAGCTAGGCTCCATGATAGGGGGCCTTCACCAGATACTATTCCCACTCTTAAGCTAGAAATTTTTCTGCCCTAGCCAGCGGTGGGCCAGAACCAGCCTAGGATCCATCGAGTTTTATTCTTCTTTAGTGCTCAGACATGTTTTAGTTAAGCTTTTGGGGTTAGTTGATGGTGCACCGTCTGGTAGTGCACAGCCTACAGATCAAAGTGATACTGAAGTGGGCGTGCAACCTGTAGCTGCGGCTCCCAAAGTTGAGGTCCCTTATACGCCAGCGATTGCTTAGCCAGTAGTTGCTCAGCAGTGGTTGCCCTGCCTACTATGTCTATTGAGAAGCAAAAGATGTTGGGCAGATTCTTAAGATTGGCTTAACCTAGGTTTTTTGGTGCACCAAATGAGGATGCTTATAAGATTTTGATTGCTTATAAGTATAGGCTCCATAATTTAGGCCTAGTTGAGACTCTTGGTATGGACTACACTACATTTTAGTTGGACTTGGCAACTCGACACTGGTGGAGAGGTCATCTTGATACCAGGCCAGCTGGATTTTCTCCTTTGACATGGACTCAATTCACCAAGATCTACTTGGAGAAGTATATGCCTTGCAGTCTTAGGGATCGGTGAAGAGATCATTTTTTAAGGTTGGAGCAGGGCTTTATGTCTGTTGTGGAGTATAAGGCTCATTTTCACGAGTTGGTCAGGACTGCTACTTCTATTTTGACTTCTGAGTATGAGAGGGTTCGTTGCTTTGTTAGGGGATTAAGATTACCCCTTCAAATCTCTACTCAAAGTTTGGTTGTTGCAGGTAGGTCTTTACTGAGGTGTCATACCACGCCCAGGTGATAGAAGAGATGCATCGCGAGGCTCAAAGGAAAATGATAAGAGGCCTAGGTATCAGGGCAGTTTCAGTGGGAGCCATAGTAGTTCCCAATTCAGGGGTATCAATTCTAAGGGTAGATACCCTTTTGCGGCTGCTGTATCAGCCTCAGAGTCAGCCTAGTAGACCTATGTAGGTAACATTTAAGATTACTGGAGGAGGTCAGTCTAGTATCAGTGGTCACCCTAGTCAGGGTGGAGGACAGTCTTCGAGGGGATGGTGTTCTAATTATTCTAGAAGTGGTGGTTACTATGGGTCAGCCAGATTTTTTAATTCTAGTTCAACTCAGGGGGCGTGTTTTAGTTGTGGAACTTTTAGTCATTACTCGCAATAACTAGGCACACATTTTTATTCTACCTAAGAAGATAATCCAAAATGTTGAGTCTTTGTGCAGGAAATTCTTATGGTCTGGGACTGTTGATTTCTCAAAGAAGGCATTAATAGCGTAGAAAAGACTATATCTCCCTAAAACAACTGGTGGACTCAATTTTCTAAATATTTATACTTGAAATAGGGCTGCAATTTTATAAGCTATTATGAAACCTTTACAAGAAAAAAGACAAGTTATGGATTTTGTTGGTGTGTAGTTACCATGAAGTACTCAAGCACCACAATCTTCATGGATGATTAGGAAGATTTTTACAGCTAAAGGTACTTATGAGAAAGCTGGAATTATGGAAACAGATATTAAAATCTCAAACAATGACTTTTCAGTAAAGCGCATGTACATTAAGATCAGAGAGTCCTTTCCTAAAGTAGAGTGGAGAAAACTGACTTATAGTAATTACTCGCTAGAGAAATAGTAGTCAAATGGAGTCCAATTCCAGATTTGAAATATCAATTGTGTCTAGTGTAGAATGAAGCCATTGATCATCTATTTCATAAAAGCTTTTTCTCAGCTAAAATTTGAAGACCTTTACATAAGTGGATGAGTGTTAAAAAACAACCTATGAAATGGCATGAGGAAGTCGATTGGTTGATAGGCATGGAATGGGACGATCTGCTGGTGTAACTATCTACAGAATGTCTCTTGCTTGTTGCATGTACAATATTTTGCAAGAACGTAACCTTTAAATTTTCCAACAAAGAAGCAGGATTGTTGTTAGAATTTACCCTGAATTTGATACTTTACCTACTTTTCTATAATAACTAGAATTACCTTTCTTGATGAAAAAAGATTTATTTGTTGGAAAAAAAGATTTTTTTCCTATTAGGTTTATTCTAGGTTTCCTATTAGGATTATTCTATTTCAGATGAAGGGTTTTGTATTTCTATAAATAAAATATCTCTCTTCTCAAGCCATAACACCATATCATCCACAATGTAGTCCTGGGAGATTTTATCTCTCATTATTTTTATATTTTTTACTATTAGATTTTATATGTAGGCCAGTTGTCCAAATCTTATAATTTTTAGTTTAGTTTTGTATCATTTGAACTATCATCTCCATGGTTTGAAAACTATAAGCTTCTGTATGACGACATCTCAATTTCGAATCCAATAATTGCGATAACAATAGTGAAGAAAGTGGTGCAAGACATACATGACAACTGAGCCTTCTTGAACTCTATCCAACTTAACTCTTAGTATAATATTTAATTATTATTTTTTTGCCTTTAGGTAATTTTTATATAATAGGATTTGGTAGCTTGTTTTGCTGTAAATTTAGGGCTCCTTGCCCAAATGTTGCATTATGAGACATTTTTATGATATTTTACTTTGGTAAATAAAAACTTGTAACGCCCTTAAAATTTTGATAATTTTATTTTTTACCCTTTCGGATTTGAAACATCTATTTTTGACTTAAATTGTGCTTAGGTATGTTTGTAAGGTGTCTCAAAAGAGTTTCAATATTTTCGAAAAGGGGTTCGGGGCTATTTTGAAACCTCTAGATAGTAAGCCTCCGCGATAAGGTTGTGTTACGGAGGTTAAACTCTGTGATAAGGCCGTGTAATGGAGGATAATCTCGGAGATCATGGCGTGTCACGGATTTTAGTCTCTGCAGTAATGTCGTACCATGGTGAGGTGTAAATTTCATGTAATTTTTGTTTTATTCACTTGGGATGAGGGGCTTTAGGGGCTTTTCACCCATGTAAGCCCCTTAAACATAAAATAGACATATTTTCTTTAATTTTCAAAGATCAAATCCCCATATTTCACTCAAACACAAAACCCAATAACATTCAAAAGATTCTCTGTGCATTCATCATCCAATCCCCAAACATCAAATTGATTACAAATTCTTGTGTGTTTCAGGCATGTATCTCTTCCCTAAAACGTATCTTGTTAAAAACATGCATTTAAATTGTTGTCCATGTGATTTAATTGTTGGTTTTGAAATTGGGTTGATGGCAATTGGATGTTATTGATTGAATTATTTTACCTATGTTTTATATGAATTACTAATGCTTAGAATTGATGGTTTTAAAACTAATTGGGTGCATGGGTATGGGTAAATTGAAATGGGGGTCATGGATTTCCCCAAATTAATGATTTTGATTTGGAATTGGCAATTAACCTTAACCCACGTTATGAATTGATTATGAAACATGAATATATGCATAATGGAGCCACTTTTGGAACTATTGCATTGCATAAAAGAATAATGGAACATGTTTGAATTTAAATTGGACCTCTGGGGTCGTGGATTCCCCCGTGTGGATGAATAATTAGAACTTGTGGGATCGTGGATTCCCCCAAGTTGATGGATAATTAAAATGGCATAATGATATTACCTTGCAAGCATAATTGGTATGACGATACCAACGGTAAATGTCTTAATAGATGATTCTTGGCTTAATTAATGAGAATGTGTAAATATTTTAACTGGGCTTAAAGGGGGTCGTGTAGCTCATTGTGAAGGTAGAGACCCTGAGAGATTGATATTGGAAACCCACGTTTACCGGCATGGGTATTGGTATTGATGACTGTGTGCATGTTTCACACAATATATATATATATATGAATGCTGGATGGTGTAAGGTCGCGGATTCCCTGGCCTTCCTTGATACCTCTAGTTCATGCATCTAACATGCACCGGGGCTCTTCTGGTAGTGGAAGCTAGACCCATATAGCTTTTGGGTGCCTTTATGACGATTGAATCTACACCGTCCAGGTTAATATTTTAAATCTCATGCTAAACCTTATTCTCTATCTTGGCATATAATATATATATATATATATATATACATGTATATGAATATGTGTACATGGTTTGGAATGATTTTGGACTGATTTGATCATGGCATTATTTTATCCCTTCCCTGAGTTACATGCTAGCTCTCACCCTGTTAACCGTCTTAGAACCTACATTATTTCATAATGTAGGGCCCAAAGACATTTTTTTACCGTTGTCCAACGTTAGGTGGATTAGCACGCTTGTTGGTTTGCTTTGAAGTGGTGAGCTTCCATTCTTCGGAAAGACCGTTATATCATAGTTTGTTTCTGTATGTTTTATACTATCTTTTGAGACAATTTTTTCCAATAGTTGGAGGCATGTCCCAACCTAGTTGATGTTCAGTTTGGTTAGAGGCTTTTGTGGACAATTGTGGATTGGATATTGTTGAATTCTTAAAACCCTTATATTGGTTCCTTTATCTATCATTCATTATTGTTTAATAGGATTCTGCATTATTATTATTATTACTTTGTTATTATGAGGTTAGACGATGGGGGTAGTATCCGATCCATGGCGGACTTGAGATACCCAGCATATCTAGGACCTAGTTCGAGTCATGATAAGCTTGGTATTAGAGCACAATTTAGAGTTATTGGGTGCCTATAAAGCCATATCAAAAGTCATTTTTATGGGTCTGTAGCGCGTCATATAATAAGGAGAAGGCTACAAGGCATTTAGAAATGTTTCCCTTTTCTTAAGTTCTATTTTTGGGATACAGAGTCTAGTGTTATAAAACTTTTCTAATTCCTAGATACATCACATTTTATATCATGCCTCCCCAAAGATTTAACGCTTGTAGAAACTCTGCTGGGAACTTTGTCCTACCTGAGGACAATGAGGAAGGGGCTCACTCTTTGTACAGAATGCAAACCCGAACTAAGGTCCCTACTCCTGATTGTGCTACTCCACATGGGTTCCGCCGGTCCCCACTAGTTCTTCTCTAGTTGGTGACACACATGCTTAGTATCCATAAGGAGATGTTTCTAATGCGGAGTTTCGTTGGTTTATTCATCTTCTTACTTAGATGGTGGCATCTCAGTCTAGCCAGTCTGTTCGTGTGGGTTCTATTGCTTTTTTTTCTGATGTCACTCAAGTTGGCCAATTTATGAGGTTAAATCCCCTAACCTTTATAGGATCTAAGGTAGAGGAAGATGCTCAAGGTTTTGTAGATGAGATGGAGAAGATATTTCATGTTATGTAAGCTACTGATTTTGAGGATGTGGAGTTTGGGACATATCAGTTGAAAGATATAGCTTATCAGTGGCATGATAAGTGAGAGCAGATGAGAAGTAATGAGGTTGAGCTGACATTATAGAATGAATTTTCGGGAGCTTTCCTTGATCATTTCTTTCCTCAAGATTTGAGGAAAGCTAAGGCTAAGAAGTTTGAGAATCCGAAATAAGGTAAGATGACTGTGAAGGAATATGCCTTGAAATCTCAACAGTTGTCCCTCTATACTCCATAGTTAGTGTCTTCTATGAGGGAAAAGATGCAAAAGTTTGCTTCTTGGTTGTCCCGCAACTTGGTATTGGAATGTAAAGTTGTTATGTTAAATAACGATATAGATATCTCTAGGCTTGTGGTTTTTATGCAGCAGGTTGAGAAGAAAAAGAAGATAGAGCATAGGGAGAGGCAAAATAAGAAGTTCAGGTATTCAGAGTAGAGTGGGGGTCAACAGAATAGTAGAAGAGATGGCAGATAGTGGACCAGTAAGAAGAATTGAGGGAATTCGTATTCGGATGCTAGTGCCCCTTATCCTAAGTCCTCCAGTGATTATCGTTTCCAGGCCAGTAGTGGTCCTAAGTCACAGGGTGACCAATCCAAAGTTAGTAGAGCTCAGTCAGCCCCACCCTATCCTCCTTATAGATTTCGTAAGCAGCTTCCCAATGGACAATATGAGGAGGGAAGGAATCGATGTTATAAGTGTGGTCGGCTTAGTCATCTACAAAGACACTACCCTTTATCTAAGGTTTCTACTGGGGCTAATACGGTTTCGGTCGCTATCTCTTCAACTCCTGCACCAAAGGGTGCTACTTCCAGTACAGACACTGTTTGAAATCATCTTTACGCCTTTGCTACCCGTCAAGAATTTGAGGATTCTCCTAATATTATTATCGATATGTTACACCTTTTCACTCATGATGTGTATTATTTGCTTGATCTGAATTCTACCTTTCTTATGTGACCCCTTATATGGTTGTGCATACTGGTTTTGGTCCCAAGACTATTTTCGAACCTTTTTCTGTGTCTAGTCTGATGGGTGATTTTATTATGGATAGAAAGGTTTATAGGGATTATATGTTGACAATGATTGATCTGGTAGAGTTATATATGTTAGATTTTGATGTGATCTTGGGGATGGATTGGCTCTATTCGTGCTATGCTTCCTTATATTATCGGATCTGAAAGGTCAGCTTCCAAGTCCCTAATGAACTGGTGATTGAATGGGAGGGAAGTTCCTTAGTGCACAAAAGGAGGTGCATCTCATATCTTAGAACCCGAAAGTTTATTTCTAGAGGGTGTCTATATCATCTAGTTTGGGTAAAGGATTCTGATTCTAAAAGGCACTCTTTGCAATCTATTGTTGTGGTTGATGAGTTTCCTGAGGTCTTCCCTAATGATCTTCCTACATTCCTCCTGATAGGGAAATAGACTTTGGGATTGATCTTCTACCCGATATGTAAGACCCCGCAAAACTTATGAGCGTAATACAGTCTTGTAAGCTTGTCAAAGGGTCCCAAACTTAGAAAATTCCAACTAAGTTCCCAGACTTAGCCTATTTTGGCCTTCAAAAGTTGGAAATCTCATCTTACCATCTTAATGTCCTTTAATGACCCGTATTTTCATTAATTCACGATCAGGAAGGTCAATAGGTGATCCCGAACAAGTTTTGGATTTTTTGGAACAAGTTTAGATCATGTTATGAGTCCCAAAATAGTGGACCAATGCGATCTTGGTGCGCCGTGTCGCTAATTGCGTTGGTCAACATTTGTGCAGGCTTCCAGAGCCAAAACTTCTGAGGCTCAACGCGATCATGGCGCGATGCATCGAGTATCTCATCGCAGCCATCAACGCACCACGTCGCTTGTAGCATCGGCACCCAGGTTTTAGCCATTAAATGACCGCATCCTCAACAGCAAAAGGATCGATTTTCCACCCCTGTATAAGTCACAAACACATAATTCATCCCTATTTCACCCAAATTATAGTGGTTTCTCTCTCAAATCCATCAAGAACAAGCTTAGGGCTTCCAATTGAGGATCTAATTTCAAGAATTTCACCATTTACTTTCAAGAATATTCCATCCAAGGTAATCATACTGTTCATTCATGGATTCCTTTCATCCATGGAGTTCAAGAATCAAGTTTTAAATCATGTATAGTGAATATTTTGTTGTGGGTTGGTTATGTTCATGAGTTTATGATTATATGATTCCCAAGTTGGAAACTTTATGTATTTTTTTATGAATCTAGGTTGGTATGTGAGTTTAAATCCATGAATTGAGTTGGTTATAATATTAAATTTGATAATTATGCCTATACCCTAAGTTGTGCATGAAAGGTGTTTGATAAAATGCCTAAGAGGATAGAAATTATGCATTATAGCTCAATTGTGATCCAAATGACAAATGCATGCTTTACCCTTATGTTCAAAATGACTTCCATGTTAATCTTATGTAATGAAATTGTTTGTTGGATTTTCATGAGTTAGCCTTATGAAATTATGCTGTGTATACATGCTATTCTATCCATGTACCAAGCTATGATAATCAAATGCCCATGAAAATTCCTAACTTATTGTATTGTGGATTGTTGATGTTGGTCATGTAATTAAGAATGCCATGCCTTGCCAGTTTCCTTATACCAAGTCCTGGGGGTACTTATACCCGACAACTTAGCTGTGTGCCTAGATCCAGTGTCATGTTTTTACGATACTCTCAGTCAAGCCATGGTCAATAGAACTCAGTCAGTCATGTGACTCAGTAAAGCTCAGTAATTTAGTAATCTTAGTAGTATTCCATCTATCAATGGAACTCAGTTAAATCAGTCCAGTTCAACTCAGTTAATTATGTTCAGTGTCTATTCAGATGGGAGTAGGATTTAGTGCCGAGTGAACCCAAGGATGGGAACTCACTTGCCAGTAGAGGGTGTGATTCTTAGAAGAAATTCTTGCATTCCAGAACTACATAGCCAATGTAGGTTGAGACATCTAACCTGTCAGTTGAGGGTTGATGAGGTGGCTTACCTGCTAGTTGAGGGTTTTCACCATTCTAATTTGAGTACCTGTCAATCGAGGGTCACTCACATCTTGTCCTTACCGGTGGTGCGGTATTTACACCCTTCTAATTGGTGTTACAAATTGGACCCCAACTTAGCTATATTGCTTTATTTGGGGCATGTTGGTTAGATGACTACTTTTCCACAGTTTCAGCCTCAGTCTCAGTCTTAGTAACAGAACTCAGATAGTTTTTCAGAATCTAGGACTATCAGATAAAAGTAACTCAGAATAGCACGGAACTAAGCAAGTTCCATCAGAACCTAGACTTTCAGATACAGTCGCTCAGTATCAGTTATATCAGTTATTTGTAACTCATGTTACCAGTAATCAGACTCAGTAGTTAGTATCATCATGAATTCAGTTACAGTTACTTATTTATGTATGTATTCTCACGTTCATGTTTTACAGTCGGTTAGTATAGTTCATGCATATAAAACCCTTGCATTTATCCCACCTCACTTGCATACCGGTACATTCAATTGTACTGATGCATTTGTGCTATGGTATTTTATACCATAGGTTTGGAAGTATGAGCTCCAGATCATCCTTAGTAGATCAGACGCTCAGCAGACAAGCTAGTAGTGAGTCCTCATCATTTAAGAATAACATGATTATTTTATTACTTTATTATTTCAGCAGGTCGGAGTTAGTTAGGGACATGTCCCATCAACTCCAAAGTTTTTAGACAGTTTAGAGGCTTCCAGACTATAGTAAGTTTAGACAGTTCATTTCAGTTCATGTTTTGGTATTGATATACCGTACTCTCAGATATTATGTTTTGTCTGTTTTGAACCTTATGGCATGTTTCAGTCTATTATTTCTGTATTTTACATGATGTTATACAGTATTCAGGAATAGATATCAGTCATGGGTTAGCTTGTGGTCCTTCGGGGTCATGAGCACCATGTAGCATTTTGGGTACCAGATTTAGGGCATTACAAACTTGGTATCAGAGCCTAAGATTCAATAGTGTCCTAGGAAGTCTGAAAGCCACATCTAGCGGAGTCTTGTACATGGGTGTGTTGCGCGAGACACTTAGGTACAGGAGGATATAAGATGTTTAGGAACATTTTCCCATTTTTCAGTATTCATGTCGTGCCAATGAGCATAATCTCAAGTTAATCTCTTAGTTTAATCCCTTTTTTCCGTTTACTGAACATGCCTCCCAAGAAGAGAAATGGGAATCAGTCCGCCCCTCAGCCCGAAGATTCTTTGGGCAAGCATGTCTCTCATGAAGAGTTCAGAGCTACACTAACTAGTCTTTCTCAGTCAGTTGCTGCTCAGAATGAATGACCAACTGTCGTTCCGGCCAACCCAGTAGCTAATTCAGTTGCATCCAAGATTCAAGACTTCACCCAAATGAATCCTCCATTCTTTTTCGGGTCTAAGTCAGGAGGGGATCTTCAGGAATTCCTTCACCAGGTTTAGAAGGTTACAGACATCATGGGGTGTCAGTTATTAAAAGTGCTGAGATAAATGCATATCAGTTGTAGGATGTTGCTCACACTTGGTTCAAGCAGTAGAAGTCAGAGAGGTCAGTTGATGCAGGATCCATAGAATGGGAGGAGTTTGTCACTGCATTCTTAGATAGATTCTTTCCCCTAGAGCTGAGAAAAGCTAAGGTGTTAGAATTTATAAATATCAGGTAGGGAAACATGATGGTGAAAGAGTATCCTCTTAGGTTTACTCAATTAGTCAGATATGCTCCTCATGTGGTTACAGATAGCAGGGCCAAGATGAGTAAAATTGTTTCTGGGGTGAATAATAGTATGGTCAATGAGTGCAAGTCCGCGATGTTTAATAGTGACATGAACATAACCAGTCTTATGACTCATGCTCAGTAGATAGAAGAGCAAAATATTAAGATAAGGGAGAAGCAGAATAAGAGAGTAAGGACAGGTAGTTTCAACTTTACTCAGCCTAAGTCAGAGGGAAAAAATTCTCAATTTTATCCTAAGTCATCTGTTCCAGCTCCTTCTTCAAGCAGTGCTCCATCTCTTAAGTTCAGGTATGGTAATAGAGATAGGGCACCAGGCTCTAAGTCTCAGGACAGTGTTAGCAATGCCCAAACTAATCCTCTTTGTTAGACTTATGACAAACACCATCAGGATATTTATAGATATGGCAGCGATATTTTCTTAGGATGTGGTAAGCCAGGAAACAGTGTCAGAGATTGTCCTTAGATACGTTCCAAGAATTAGCAGAACCATTCCTTAGCTCATTCCGGTCGCCCAAATCAGAAGGGTGCCACTCCCAGTGCTACTAGTGTGCAACGCCCAAATAGGCTTTATGTTCTCCAGTCCCTGTAAGATTAGGAAAATTCTCCTGATCTGGTTACTGGTACATTACATATTTTTCACTTGCATGTTTATGCTTTGCTAGATCCGGGAGCCTCTTTATCCTTTGTTACTCCTTATATAGCAGTTGATTTTGAAGTCAGCCCTAAAATTCTAGCAGATCCCTTCTCAGTCTCTACCCTAGTGGGTAAAACCATCATAGCCCGACAGGTATACATGAACTATCCGGTTATGATATTTCAGAAAGTCACCTCAGTAGATTTAGTCAAATTATAGATGACTGATTTTGCTGTCATTCTCGGCATGGATTGGCTTCATTCCTACTGTGCCATAGTCGACTGCAGAAACATAATTGTCCAGTTTCAGTTTCTAAATGAACCCGTCCTGGAGTGGATGGGATAACTTCAGCTTTCAGAGGTCAGCTTGTTTCCTACCTTTAGACATGGAAGATGATATCTAAGGGATGTGACTATCACCTTGTTCATGTTAAAGACACTAGTTCCGAAGCTCCCAACCTTGAATCAGTCCCAGTTGTGAATGAGTATTCAAATGTCTTTCCCAAAGATCTTCCAAGAATTTCTCCCAAAAGGGAAATAGACTTTGGCATTGATCTTTTGCCAGATACTTAGCCTATATCTATTCTGCCATATAGAATGGCACCAGCAGAACTCGGAGAATTAAAACAATAGTTAAAGGACCTCTTAGATAAAGGATTCATCAGACCCAGTATTTTCCCGTGGGGTGCACCAGTCTTATTCGTGCAAAAGAAAGATGGTTCTCTTAGAATATGCATTGATTACCGTCAGCTTAATATAGTCACGATCAAGAACAAGTATCCACTTCCAGGAATCGATGACTTATTTGACCAACTTCAGGGTGCCAGCTATTTCTCTAAGATAGACCTCAGATCAGGCTATCATCAGCTTAGAGTCAGAGAATGTGACATTCCAAAAATATCC
The DNA here is from genome assembly GCA_030864225.1 of Capsicum baccatum var. pendulum. Taxonomy (NCBI): domain Eukaryota; kingdom Viridiplantae; phylum Streptophyta; class Magnoliopsida; order Solanales; family Solanaceae; genus Capsicum; species Capsicum baccatum. The sequence continues at coordinate 27,510,358 of CM061556.1, read as the reverse complement.
CTTCATACTCGGTATGGCCACTTGAAATTCCTAGTCATGTCCTTTGGTCTTACAAATGCCCCAGTAGCTTTCACGGACTTAATGAACCGTGTGTTCAGGCAGTACTTGGACATGTTTGTCATAGTCTTCACAAATGATATCCTTGTCTATTCCCACAGTGAGTGTGATTATGCAGACTATCTTAGAATCATGCTTCAGACTCTCAGAGATCATCAGTTATTCACCAAATTTAGTAAGTGTGAATTTTGGATAAGGTAAGTAGCATTCCTTAGTCATATCATTTCTGGTGATGGCATTAGGGTTGATCCTCAAAAGACCAAAGTAGTAAGAAACTGGCCCAGACTTGTCTCTCCATCAGATATCAGGAGTTTCTTGGGTTTGGATGGCTATACAGACGGTTTGTTAAGGTATTCTCTTCTATTGTATCCCCTATGTCCAGATTGACTCAGAAGAAAGTTAAGTTTCAGTAGTCAGATCCTTGTGAGAAGAGTTTTCAAGAGTTGAAGACTCAACTCACCTCAACTCCAGTCTTAGCTGTTCCAGATGGTTTTGTGGTATACTGCGATGCCTCCAGAGTAGGTTTAGGTTGTGTCCTCTTGCAGCATAGTAAGGTGATATCCTACACCTCCAAACAGCTTAAACCCCATGAAAAGAATTATCCAACTCGTGATCTTGAGTTAGCACCCGTAGTGTTTGACTTAAAGATTTAGAGACATTACTTGTATGGGGTGCATATAAATGTGTTCACAGATCATAAGATCCTTCAATATGTCTTTTCTCAGAAAGATCTCAATCTTCTTCTGAGAAGATGGTTAGAGCTCTTGAAAGATTATGAAATAAGTATCCTTTATCATTTGAGCAAGGCCAATGTAGTGGTCGACGCTCTCAGTAGACTGTCTATGGGTAGTGTTGCTCATGTTGAGAGCAGTAAGAAGAAGTTAGCTCAGGAAGTCCATCAGCTTGCCCGACTAGGTGTCCGCCTAGTTGATTCAACAGAGGGTAATATATGAGTTCAAAGTAGTTCTGAATAATCTCTAGTTTCTGAGGTGAAAGAAAATCAAGATAGAGATCCCAGTCTTGTCAAGTTGAAAAAGTCAGTCAAGGATTAGAAAGTAGAGGTTTTCTCCCAAGGGAGAGATAGTGTTTTTGTCACGGCCCAAAATCTCATCGGGCCGGACTGGCACCCAAAGCCGAGAAGTCCTGGGAGAACCCGTTCAAATACTGTACTTTCACTTACATGTCAAAAATATTTGGGCAGCACTTCGTTACATATAGAAGGGTCTAATTCCCTGTATCAGCACAACACGCACAAATATATATATATTTATAATACTTGGCCGTCGGGGCCACCACATATACAAATATAACATCACTATATAAACTCCCATTACTTTACCATTCCTTATGTCTACAAAGCCTCTAGGATATACATGACATAATTAGGGTCGGGACAAACCCCCGCCCACACATGACTCCTGTACAATAACAAACATAAGGAACCGACTCGGAAAGCTCCGAAGCAAACTGGAGCTCACCAACAGTAGCTGTATGACCTGGCTCCTACTTGTGCGGTGTATGAGCTGAGGTACCTGTGCCTGCAGCAGGAAATGCAGGTCCCCCGTGAGGGACGTCAGTACGAAATATGTACTGAGTATGTAAAGCTTTAAATAATCATATGTGATATAGGGGATCAAGAAAATCAGACGCAAGTGAATAAATCATAATAGAAGTGAACCACACTTCATAAACACTTTTAGGATCATGTACATTATCATTAATCTGAATTGGGTTCTTGAATTCAAACACATTTGTGGAACGGTATACATTTGTTCATTTCATTCTTTACAATTATCATTCGCCATTACCTCCTCCTCCCGAACCTCCAACCACCTAACAATAATCAATATTGTACCATACTGTGACCATTAGGCTGCCCCCAGTACATATCAACTGTAATCATATCAAGTATCGGGATCGGCCCATGCTAGGCTTACGCCCCTGAGCTACCACCCACACGTATATCAAGTAACACACATAAGAGATCTTTCCAATAACTTAGTTCAAAAGCTTTTGAGATTATTACATTAATGTTCATGCCAATATAGTACCTTTGGAACAACCATACATCAATAGGAATCAAGTAATACACCTTCTATACAATAACGATGTAATAAGGACTCATTGGTACATCAACTATGTGTTTCAGAATCATCAATATCACAACAATGAAATAGGAGCCTTTTGGTATATCAATGAAACATTTGACACTTTATAGAATGGAAACAACTTCATTGGTAATGTAGAACAATACATGTTTTTGGACAACCTCAGAATCTTACTTGATGGAACATTGGTGTTTTCATGCCAAAGAACATCGTTAGAGTATGCTTTACATACCTCGTTGTATATTCGGATACCAATTCAACACAACTTCCCGCCTTTACAAATCACTTATCTACAATGAAATATTTGGCATCTAGTATTAGCAACCCAACACCACAATTCTCTTCCATAATTCCATACAACCAATATTTGCAAAGCATTCCAAAAACCAACATGAACAATAGGTTTATGTGTATATATATATATAATCATCATTTCAATACCACATCATCACATCAAATCCCTTCACAATTCAACATAATCCAACCATGCACAAGAATGATCCAACATCATTTCCAATCATCTTTCAGCAACAATCAAATAACATACTTCTTATGCTCACATGCATATATATACATATCCATATAAATAACACAAACATAATTTACATCCTTACCATAAAATGGCCCTTTTTATTTCGAAGTCCTGTTGGACTAAATAAGGGGTGCTTCTCGAAGCCCTCGTGATGGTGAACACAACTACAGAATAAATTTGGATTTTCTACGGTTGAATCACAAGATAATTGGAGTTGAAATTAGGCTAGGGTTTCTTATTTTCAATAATTTGATGATAATTGATGGATATGAGACTAATTATATGTATATAATGACCAATTTTCGTCCATGAGGTGATGGAAAATGACCATATTGCTCTTAAAAATTTAAGTAAATCCGAATCTGTCCATGGTGGACTGTTTTGACAGACTAACGTAAATCGGCTATAACTCTTTACTCCGATATCGGCTTTGGGTGATATTGGTATCATTGGAAAGATAATTCAAAGGGATTTCATTTCATATAAAGTAGGCCACCCAATTCGTCCTGTACAAGGAGTTATGATCGTTTGAAGTTGACCCTAAATATTTGTTTTGAGAGGCTGAAGTAAAACGAGTATAACTCCTTACTCAGATGTTGGATTTGGATGAAACCAATTGCATTGGAAACAAGACTCAAATATCTTTCTTTCGATAGGTCACAGATCTCTCAGTTCATTATATTGAGGGAGTTATGATCGTTCAAAGTCGACCCAAAAAACTGGCAGGCCTCAGTAGTTTGTGTGCAGGAAATTTTCCTGCACATTTACTGTTCACAATTATCCCGGCCGCCGTTTTATAGTTTCGAACGTCCTCGATTATATCCAAAATTTATCCGTTTTTGGAAATCTTTATATCGTTGGAAAGCTTATTCAATAACCTTCGTATGGAACCATCGACGGGCAAATTCCAGTATAAATAAAGTCGATTCCCATACACATATAATCAAACTATACACTTGAAACCATCTCAAAATGATCAATACTCATACTTAAAATCATATATACCTAACTTAGGATCAATACATATACTCCAACACATATAACCATGGCTAATTCACGTAATTAAGTACGGGGTGTTACATCCTTCCCCCCTTAAGGACATTCGTCCTCGAATGTAAATATAGTTATTTAGCCGAAACAAGTTCGATTTTATAATTGATATTCACGTCATCATATAGATATTATGCATGTGTAAAAACTTACTTGTTAGTGTCCCAATTCCACTCCTTGCACTTCTTTTTCACCTTTGAACAAATAAGGGTATTTCAATTTCATTGCTTCCTCCGCTTCCCATGTAATCTCTTCCCTTTGTTGATTTCTCCAAAGCACTTTCACCGATGCTACTTCTTTATTTCTCATCTTCTTAACTTGACGATCTAATATAGGAATAGGTATCTCCTTATAGGTAAGATCTTCTGTTACTTGCACATCTTCAGTAGAAGTAATAAGGGACGGATCTCCGATGCACTTTCGAAGCATCGATACATGAAATACTAGATGCACTAATGAGAGTTCCTGGGGTAGCTCTAATTCATAAGCAACTTGCCCACATCTTCGAATAATTTTATACGGGCCTATATATCGTGGAATCAACTTTCCTTTCTTGCCAAATCTCATCACCCCTTTCATTGGCGATACCTTCAAAAATACCCAATCGCCTAACGAAAACTCTAGCCCTCTTCTTCTACTATCCGTATATGACTTGTGTCGACTTTGGGCTGTTTTTAACCGTTGCTGAATCACCTTGACTTTTTCTATGGCTTGATACACAAGATCCGGTCCGAACATAAGAGTTTCACCCGCTTCGAACCATCCTATTGGTGATCTACACTTCCTCCCATATAAAGCTTCATATGGTGCCATTTTGATACTTGAATGATAGCTATTATTGTAGGCAAACTCAATAAGAGGTAAATGATCATCCCAGTTGCCTTTAAAATCTATAACACATGCTCGTAGCATATCTTCAAGTGTTTGAATGGTGCGCTCTGCTTGTCCATCCGTCTGAGGGTGAAAAGTTGTACTCAGATTCACTTGTGTTCCTAAAATCCGTTGGAAAGACTTCCAAAAGTTTGCGGTAAATTGAGTTCCCCGATCCGATATAATAGAAGTTGGCACTCCATGTAATCGGACTATTTCTTTAACATACAGCTTCGAATATTCTTCAACTGTGTAAGTGGTCTTAACGGGTAAGAAATGTGCGGATTTAGTAAGCCTATCCATAATCACCCATATAGAATCAAATTTCCGAGCTGTACGAGGCAAACCTGTAACAAAATCCATGTTGATCATGTCCCACTTCCAAATTGGAAGATCTATGCGTTGCATATAGCCTCCGGGTTTTTGGTGCTCAACTTTAACTCTTTGACAATTTGGACATTCAGCTACAAATTCTGCAATGCTCTTCTTCATGTCATTCCACCAATACATATCTTTCAAATCTTGATACATTTTGGTTGATCCTGGATGAATGGAATACCTTGAAAAATGTGTCTCTGTCATAATCTTCTTTCTTAGCCCGTCTATATCCGGCACACACAATTGGTTTTGGCACTGAAGTACTCCTTCTCGCGTAAGCTCAAATGCCTTGTCGCACCACTCTGAACGTTCTCCTTAAGCTGTAATAAAATAGGATCTGCATATTGCTTCTCTTTCACTTCAGCTACTAATAAAGATTCCGCAATATTATGTACGATAAGCTCTTTGTTCGGAGTTTCAAGAAGGCAAACTCCCAAACTAGCTAACTGGTGAAGATCTTTAACCATCCCTTACCTTTCTATAGGTGTCATCATAGCCTTATGACTTAACGCATCAGCTACCACATTTGCTTTCCCTGGATGGTACAAGATATCAACATCGTAGTCCTTTAATAGTTCAAGCCATCTCCGTTGCCTTAAATTTAGATCCTTCTGATTAAAAATATATTGCAAGCTCTTATGGTCAGTATATATATCAACATGAACCCCATATAAGTAGTGGTGCCATATCTTTAAAGCAAAAATAACTGCTGCCAGCTCAAGATCGTGTGTAGGATAATTTTTCTCATGTGGCCGCAATTGTCTAGAAGCATATGCTATTACCTTACCATGCTGCATCAATACACATCCTAAACCAATTTTAGAAGCATCACAATACATTGTATACCCTTCAGTACCTTCTGGAAGAACCAACACGGGTGTAGAAATCAACTTGTTCTTTAAGTCTTGAAAACTCTTCTCACATGCATCATTCCATTGGAATTTGGATGCTTTATGGGTTAGCTTGGTTAAGGGTGCTGAAATGGAAGAAAAGTCTTTAACAAACCTTCTATAATAACCGGCCAACCCGAGAAAACTACGAATCTCCGTAGGCGTTGTGGGCCTTGGCCAGTTCTTCACAGCTTCTATCTTTTGAGCATCAACCTTTATCCCTTCACTAGATACAATATGACCCAAAAATGCCACCGACTTTAACCAAAACTCACATTTAGAGAACTTTGCATAAAGCTTACAATCACGAAGAGTCTGCAATGTCTGTCGGAAGTGATCGGCATGGTCCTCTTCTGATCGAGAGTAAACAAAAATATCATCTATAAAAACTATCACAAATACATCCAGGAATCGCTTAAACACCCTATCCATCAAATCCATAAAAGTTGCGGGTGTATTTGTTAGCCCAAATGACATAACTAGGAACTCATAATGACCATACCGTGTTCGGAAAGCTGTCTTGGGTATATCCTTCTCTTTGACCCTCACTTGGTGGCAACCTGACCTCAAATCAATCTTAGAAAAGCACTTGGCGCCCTGTAACTGATCAAATAAATCATCAATTCTTGGGAGTGGATATTTATTCTTAATAGTCACCTTATTCAATTGTCGATAATCAATACACATCCTCAGCGAGCCATCCTTTTTGCGCACAAATAACACTGGTGCTCCCCAGGTGGACATACTAGGCCTTATGAATCCCTTCTCTAGAAAATCTTTCAATTGCTCTTTCAATTCTCGTAATTCTGCTGGGGCCATTCTATATGGAGGAATGGAGATTGGTTGGGTGCCTGGTATTACATCAATACCAAACTCTACTTCTCGTTCAGGAGGTAAGCCTGGAAGATCTTCAGGAAATACATCAGGAAATTCATTTACCACCGGAACAACGTGAAGAGTTGGTGGCTCCGCTTCTGTATCCCTTACTCTAACTAAATAGAATTTGCAAAGCATTCTAAAAACCAACTTGAACAATAGGTTTATGTGTATATATATATATAATCATCATTTCAATACCACATCATCACACCAAATCCCTTCACAATTCAAAATAATCCAACCATGCACAAAAATGATCCAACACCATTTCCAATCATCTTTCAACAACAATCAAATAACATACTTCTTATGCTCACATGCATATATATACATATCCATATAAATAACACCAACATAATTTACATCCTTACCATAAAATGGCCCTTTTGATTTTGAAGTCCTGTTGGCCCAAATATGGGGTGCTTCTCGAAGCCCTCGAGATGGTGAACACAACTACGGAATAAATTTGGATTTTCTACGGTTGAATCACAAGATAATTGGAGTTGAAATTAGGCTAGGGTTTCTTATTTTCAATAATTTGATGATAATTGATGGATATGAGACTAATTATATGTATATAATGACCAATTTTCGTCCATGAGGTGATGGGAAATGACCATATTGCCCTTAAAAATTTAAGTAAATCCGAATCTGTCCATGGTGGACTGTTTTGACAGGCTAAAGTAAATCGGCCATAACTCTTTACTCCGATATCATATTTGGGTGAAATTGGTATCATTGGAAATATAATTCAAAGGGATTTCATTTAATATAAATTAGGCCACCCATTTCGTCCTGTACAAGGAGTTATGATCGTTTGAAGTTGACCCTAAAAATCTGTTTTGAGAGGCTGAAGTAAAACGAGTATAACTCCTTACTCAGATGTTGGATTTGGATTAAACCAATTGCATTGGAAACAAGACTCAAATATCTTTCTTTTGATAGGTCGCAGCTCTCCCAGTTCATTATATTGAGGGAGTTATGATCGTTCAAAGTCGACCCAAAAAACTGGCAGGCCTCAGTAGTTTGTGTGCAGGAAATTTTCCTGCACATTTACTGTTCACAATTATCCCGGCCGCCGTTTTATAGTTTCGAACGTGCTTGATTATATCCGAAATTTATCCGTTTTTGGAAATCTTTATATCATTGGAAAGTTTATTCAATAACCTTCGTATGGAACCATCGACGGGCAAATTCCAGTATAAATAAAGTCGATTCCCATACACATATAATCAAACTATACACTTGAAACCATCTCAAAATGATCAATACTCATACTTAAACTCATATATACCTAACTTAGGATCAATACATATACTCCAACACATATAACCATGGCTAATGCACGTAATTAAGTACGGGGTGTTACAGTTTTGCATTGTCAGGGTCGTCTCTGTGTGCGATATGTAGATTACATGAGGGAATGAATTCTTGCAGAGGCGCATGGTGCGCTATACTCTATTCATCCAGGGGCCACTAAGATGTACTGCAACTTACAAGAAATCTATTGGTGGAGTAGTATAAAGAGAGATATTGCAGAGTTTGTGGCTAAGTGCTCTACATGTCAGCAGGTTAAGATAGAGCATCATAAACCTAGTGGGTCCATGCAGGAGTTCAATAGTCCTACTTGGAAGTGGGTAGAAGTGAACATAGACTTCATGACGGTTTTGCCTCATACTCATCATCAACGTGATTCAGTTTGGGTCATTATACACAGGATGAACAAATCAGCTCATTTTCTTCAAGTCCTTATCTCTTATTTGGCCGAGGATTATGCCAAATTCTACATCAGAGAGTAGGTCAGATTGCACGGTGTTCCACAATCTATTATCTCAAACAGAGGTACCCAGTTCACCTCTCATTTATGGAAAGCATTCCAAAAGGGTCTTAATACCCAAGTTTATCTCAGTACAGCCTTCCATCCTCAGACAGATGGTCAAGCAGAAAGGACCATTCAAACTTTAGAAGATATGCTAAGGGCGTATGCAATTGATTTCAAGGGTAGTTGGAATGACCACTTGCCTTTGATTGAGTTTGCATACAACAACAGCTATCATTCCAGTATTTGGATGGCTTTATTTGAAGCTCTTATGGTAGGAGATGTAGATCTCTAATAGGATGGTTCGAAGTCAGTGAGGGCGCAGTCCTAGGGCCTGACTTAGTATTTGATGCCTTAGAAAAAATCCAGTTGATCAAAGAAAGACTTTGGGCTACCCAGAGTCGATAAAACTCTTATGCAGATGTGCATAGAAAGGATCTCGAGTTTGATATTGGTGATTATATTTATCTAAAGATCAATCCCATGAAGGGAGTGAAGCGGTTCGGCAAGAAGGGAAATCTTACTCCCCGATATATCGATCCCTTCAAAATTCCCAGTCATTTTGGTAAGGTAGATTATGAGCTCGAATTGCCTTCAGATATAGCCTCAGTTCATCCAGTCTTCCATGTATCTTTGCTCAAGAAGTGAATAAGTGACTCAGAAGTTGTAATCCTTATTCAGGGCACAGATATTTAGAATGGCCTCTCTTATAAAGAGATTTCAATCAAAATTCTTATTTATCAGACTCATAGACTGAGGAACATAGAAATCCCTCTAGTCAAAGTTCTTTGGCAAAATCAGTCCGTTGAGGGAGCTACTTGGGAAGCAGAAGCAAACATGCGAATAAAGTACCCTCACCTCTTCTCCGCTAACTCAGATCTAGCTCAAGGTAATAATTCTCCTTAAGCTTTTAAGTTACATGTTCAGATTTCAGCCATAACTTGGTATCCAGTTCATGATCAGAATTCCATTATAAAATTGGTATCGATTACCATTGCATATTCAGTCATGCATTCAAGTATCAGTTCACCCATATAATCATGCATCAGATATGCATTCTCATTGTGATAAATTCAGTTCTTCAGAACACTTAGTCATCCATTCATGAATTAGTTACACACACATTAGATATGCATACTCAGTATGGTGTATTCAGTTATCAATCATGTCAGTCATGGAATCATGTTTCAGTTGCTCATGTTCAGTATGTACATTAGTTTATTTCTTCTCCCATCTCAGTCAATCTCATTCGAGGACGAATATTTTCAAAGAAAAGATATTCTAAGACCCCGCAAAACTTTTGAGCTTAATACAGTCCTTTAAGCTTGTCAAGGGGTCCCAGACGTAGAAAATCCTAACCAAGTTCCCAGACTTAGCCTATTTTGGCCTTCAAAAGTTGAAAATCTTATCTCGCCATCTTAATTTCCTTTAATGGCCCATATTTTCATTAATTCACGATCAGGAAGTTCAATAGATGTTTTCGGACAAGTTTTAAATTTTTTGAAACACGTTTAGATCATGTTCGGAGTCCCAAAATAGTGGGCCAATGCAATCTTAGCACACCGCATCACTAATCGTGTTGGTCAACATTTGTGCAGGCTTCTAGAGCTAAAACTTCTGAGGCTCAACATGATCATGGTGCGATGCATTGAGTATCGCATCACAGCTATTAATGCATCACGTCGCTTGCAGCGTCGGTACTCAGTTTTTAGTCATTAAATGGCTGCATCCTCAAGGGCAAAAGGGTTAATTTTTCACCCCTATATAAGTCACAAACACATAATTCAGCCCTACTTCACCCAAATTATAGTGGTTTCTCTCTCAAATCCATCAAGAACAAGCTTAGGATTTCTAATTAAGGATCCAATTTCAAGAATTTCACTATTTTCTTTCAAGAATCTTCCATCCAAGGTATGCATAGTGTTCATTCATGGATTTCTTTCATCCATGGAGTTCAAGAATCAAGTTTTAAATTATGTAGTGTGAATATTTTGTTGTGGGTTGCTTATGTTCATGAGATTATGATTATATTATTCCCAAGTTGGAAACTTTATGTGTTTTTTTATGACTCTAGGTTGGTATGTGAGTTTAAATCCATGAATTGAGTTGGTTATAATGTTAAAATTTATAATTATGCATATGTCCTAAGTTGTGCATGCAAGGTGTTTAATAAAATGCCTAAGAGGATAGAAATTATGCATTATAGCTCAATTGTGATCTAAATGACAAATGCATACTTTACCCTTATGTTCAGAATGACTTTCATGTTAATCTTATGTATTGAAATTGTTTGTTGGATGATCATGAGTTAGCCTAATGAAATTATGCCATATATACATGTTATTCTATCCATGTACCAAGCTATGATAATCAAATGCCCATGAAAAATCCCTAACTTATTGTATTATGGATTGTTTATGTTGGTCATATAATTAAGAATGTCATGCCTTATCATTTTTCTTCTATCGAGTCCTGGGAGTACTTGTATCCAAAAACTTAGTTGTGTGCCTAGAGCCAGTGTCATGTTTTCGTGATACTCTCAGTCAAGCCATGGTCAATAGAACTCAGTCAGTTATATAACTCAAGAAAGCTCAGTAATTCAGTAATCTCAGTAGTATTCCATCAGTCAATGAAACTTAGTTAATTCAGTCCACTTCAGCTCAGTTAATCATGTTCAGTGTCTATTCAGATGGGAGTAGGATTTAGCACCGAGTAAATCCAAGGATAGAAACTCACCTGCCAGTAGAGGGTGTGATTCTTAGAAGCAATCCTTGCGTTCTAAAACTACATAGCCAGCGTAGGTTGAGATATCTAACCTGCCAATTGAGGATTGATGAGGTGGCTTACCTGCTAGTTGAGGGTTCCTAACGTTCTCATTTGAGTATCTGTCAGTTGAGGGTCACTCACAGCTTGTCCTTATCGGTGGCACGATATTAACACCCTTCCAATTGGGGTTACAAATTGGACCACAACTCAGCTATATTGCTTTATTTAGGGCATGTCGGTTAGATGACTACTTTCCCACAGTTTTAGCCTCAGTCTCAGTCTCAGTAAAAGAACTCAGATAGTTCTTCAGAATCCAAAACTATCAGATACAGTCAATTCAGAACAGCACAGAACTCAACTAGTTCCATCTGAACCTAGACTATTAGATACAGTCACTCAGTATCAGTTATATCAGTTATCCATAACTCAGGCTACCAGTAGTCAGTATCATCATGAATTCAATTACAGTCACTTACTCATGCATGTATTCTCACGTTCATATTTTGTAGTAGGTTATAGTTTATGCATATAAACCCCTTGCATTCAGCCCACCTCACTTGCATACCAGTACATTCAATTGTGCTGACGTATTTGCGCTATGGTGTCTTATACCATAGGTTTGAAAGTACGAGCTCTAGAGCATCCTTAGTAGATCAGATATTCAGCAGCTAGGCTAGCAGTAAGTCCTCATCATTCGAGAATAGCATGATTATTTTATTACTTTATTATTTCAGTAGTTCAGAGTTAGTTGGGGACATGTCCCATCAACTCTATAGTTTTTAGATAGTTTAGAGGATTCAAGACTATAGTATGTTCAGACAGTTCATTTCAGTTCATATTTTGGTATTGATATACCGTACTCTCAGATATTATGTTTTATCCGTTTTGAGCCTTATGGCATATTTCAGTCTATTATTTTTGCATTTTACATGATGTTATACAGTATTCAGGTACAAATATCAGTCATGGGTTAGCTTGTGGTCCTTTGGGGTCATGAGCACCGTGTAGCATTTTGGGTACCAAATTTGGGGCATTACACGATACCTTCCCTATCTCTATTCCTTCTTATAGAATGGCTCTTGCTGAATTAAAGGAGCTAAAGGAACAGTTGAAGAACCTTCTTGATAAAGGTTTCATTCATCCTAGTGTGTTCCTGTAGGGTACTCCTATGTTTTTCGTGCATAAGAAGGATGATTCTCTTTAGATGTGTATAGACTATCAATAGTTGAATAAGGCTACAGTGAAGAATAAGTATCCTCTTCTCGGATTGATGATCTCTTTGACTAGCTTCAAGGTGCTAGATGTTTCTATAATATTGACCTTCGTTTGGGTTACCATCAGCTAAATATTGGGGAGGTAGATATCCCTTAGACTATTTTTCGTACCCGGTATGGTCACTATAAATTTTTGGTTATGTCCTTTGGATTGACTAACACCCCAACTGCATTCATGGATTTTATGAATTGGGTGTTTAGACAGTTTTTAGATTTGTTTTATAGTGTTTATTGATGACATCTTGGTGTATTCTAAGAGGGGGGAGGATTATATCAATCACCTTCGGATTATGTTGCAAACTCTTAAAGGATAGAAGATATATGCTAAATTTTCTAAGTATGAGTTTTGGTTGAGTATTGTGACTTTTCTTGGCCATGTTGTTTCTAGTGAGTGGATTAAGGGGGATCCATAAAAAGTTGAGGCGGTTAAGAAGTGGCCTAGACTCTTAACTCCAACCTATATTCGGAGATTCTTGGGCTTGGATGGGTATTATAGGAGATTTATGGAAAGTTTCTCATCTATTGTTACCCCGTTGACTCAAAAAAGGTCAAGCTTCTATGTTCCGATGCTTTTGAGGATAATTTTGAGAATTTGAAGGATAAGTTGACTTATGTGCCAGTTTTGACCCTACCCAAGGGTACTGATGGATTTGTTGTGTATTGTGATGTGTCTCATGTGGGATTGGATTGTGTGTTGATACAACATGGTAAGGTTATGTCTTATGTTTCTAGGAAGCTCTCAAAGTTCATGAGAAGAATTATAGAACACACGACATGGAATATTGGTTGTGTTTTTTGCCTGGAAGATTTGGCGTCACTACTTGTATGGGGTTCATATGGATATCTATTCAGATCATAAGAGCTTGAAGTATGTGTTCACTCATAAAGAGTTGAATCTCACGCAGAGGCGGTGGATTTAATTGCTCAAGGATTATGACATGACCCTCCACTACCATTTAGGTAAAGCTAATGTAGTTGTTGATGCTCTTAGCAGGTTGTTCATATAAAGTTTGTCTCATGTGGATGCAGATAGGCGAGAATTGGTAAAGGACGTTCATCGACTAGATAACTTAGGAGTTTGACTTTTAGAATCTAAAAATGGAGGGGTGATTGTTCAAGGGGTGGCTAAATCATCTCTTGGATTACAGTGAAGGAGAAGTGGGTTTTGGATCCCATTCTTATGCAGATTAAGGTTGATGTAGTTAGCAAAAGGTAATGTATTTTGAGATTGGTGGTGATGGTATCTTAAGATATCAAGGTAGATTATGTCTTCTTTATGTTGACAGGTTGCAGAAAATGTTTTTGACTGAGGCTCATGAGTCAAGGTATACAGTTCACTCAGGATCGACAAAGATGTACCATGACTTAAAGGAGATCTATTGGCGGAACAATATAAAGAGAGATGTGTCTAATTTTATGGATAGGTGTATGGTTTGTCAGCAAGTGAAGGTCGAACACTTGAGACCTAGCGGTATGTCTCAAGAGATTGAGTTGCCTGTGTGGAAGTGCAAGATGATCAACATAGACTTCGTTACTAGTGGTGTGAAAAAATCAAATCAACCAATGAATTGAACCGATTAAAATGTTATGGTTTATTGTTATTAGGTTATTTGGTAAATGGTTTTTTAATGGTTTTATAAAAAAAAATTACTGGTTATTGGTTCGGTTTTGGTTCTCTCTTATTGGGTTATTGGGTAAACCGCTAAACCAATATGAATATATTAAATTATTATTGTTCACCTACTTATATATATATATGACTTATTATATATTTCACTAAATTTCTCTTTAATTTCTACAAATCAACAAACCTATTATTTTAATTATATAAACTCTTAATTTCTCCTAACAACATCTACTTCAAACTTGAAGATTCTTGTAAATTTAAAACACATCACGTAGGATTTTTGGCTACAACTAAGATTCGATTTCTTTTCATGTTAGTTACTACAATTTCTATTTTATGAGTATTTTCTTATCGGTTAAATCGAAAACTGAACCATTAAGGACTAAAAACCAATAAATTAAAAACTGAGAAAAAATATCTTATTAATTTGGTTATTGATTTAGCATATATAAAAATCAAAAACCAATAAACCGAATTGATAATATATAAAATCGAACCGAATCGACCGATGCACACCCATATTCGCTACGGGTCTTTCATAATCTCGCAACCAATATGATTTGATCTAGTTCATTGTGAATAGGATGACTAAGTCGGCGTACTTCTTGCCTGTGAGGACTAGTTACTCTGGATAAGATTATGCCAAGTTGTTCATTCAGGAGATTGTGAAGTTGCACAGAGCACCGATTTCCATTATTTCATATAGAGGTCCACAGTTTTCATCTCACTTTGGGCATTCGGTTTAGACATGTTTGGAGACTAAGGTGAACCTTAGCACCGGTTTCCACCCTCAAATAGATAGACGGGTGGAGAGGACTATTCAGACTTTGGAGGATATACTAAGGGCCTGTGTGATTGACTTTGGAGGTAGTTGGGTTGATCACTTACCCCTCATTGAGTTCACAAATAACAATAATTATCATTCAAGTATCCAAATAGCTCCTTTTGAGGCTCTCTATGGTAGGAGGTGTAGGTGTCCTGTTGAGTGGTTTGAGGTTGGTGAGACTAGGTTGTTTGGACCTGACTTGGTTCACTAATACATAAAGAAGGTGAAAGTGATTAGAGAAAGAATTAGGACTGCTCAAAGTCATCAAAAGTCTTATGTGGATGTGTGGCGAAGGGAATTAGAGTTTGAAGTAGGCGATTGAGTGTTTTTGAAAGTCTCTTCTATGAAAGGAGTGATGAGGTGTGGGTAGAAGGGGAAGCTCAGTCCCCGTTATGTTGGAACATATCAGATTTTGAGGATAGTTGGAAATGTTGCCTATAAGTTGAATTTTCCTGGGATCTTGGGTTCCATTCATCCCGTATTTCATGTTTTGATGTTGAAGAAGTGTGTGGGTGACCCTTCCTTGATAGTGCCTATTGAGATTATTTGTCTTATGGATTCCTTGTATTATGAGGAAGTTTCGATTGAGATATTGGATAGGCAAGTTTGCAGATTGAGGACAATGGACGTAGTTTCGGTAAAGCTTCTTTAGAGAAACCAAAAGATAGAAAAAGCTACTTGGGAAGATGAAGAAGATATGAAGGCAAAGTATTTGTTCTTATTTCTCATGATAAATGAAAGTGCTTAAGGTATGAGTTATGTTTTCCCCATATTGTTATTCAAGTTTACTATTTGATTTTGATGTATTCTTGTTATTATCGTGCTAAAAGTGTCCTAACTCATTATTCGAGGATGGATGATCCTAAGGGGGTAATGTAACACCCTTAAAATTTTGAGTATTTTATTTTTGACCCTCCCATGTTTGAAATATCAATTTTTGACTTAAATTGTGCTTCAATATGTTATAATAGGGGGTTTTGGAAGAGTTTTGAAAGGGTTTCGGAGCTATTTTGAAACCTTAAGACAATAAGCCTCAACAATAAGGTCGTGTCACAAAGTTTTACGTTCATGATAAGGTCGTGTCACAAAGGTTTACTTACGTGATAAGGCTGTGTCGCGAAGGATAATATCTGTGATAATAGTGTGGCATGTAGGTTAGTCTCCGTGATAACATCGTGCCACGATGAGGTGTAAATTTTTTGCAGTTTTTATTTTATTCACTTGGGGTGAGGAGATTTTGGGTCTTTTCACCCATGTACGACCCTTAAACATAAAGTAAATATATTTTCTTCAGTTTTAAAAAATCAAACCCACCTATTTCACTCTTAAACACAAAACCCAAGAACATTCAAAGGATTCCTTATGCATTCATCATTGAGGCTCCAAACTTCAAATTGATTACTAATTCTTGTGTATTTTAGACATGTATTTTACAAAAAAATTATTTTGTTAAAAGCGTGTGTTTAAATTGT
Source organism: Capsicum baccatum var. pendulum (assembly GCA_030864225.1). Taxonomy (NCBI): domain Eukaryota; kingdom Viridiplantae; phylum Streptophyta; class Magnoliopsida; order Solanales; family Solanaceae; genus Capsicum; species Capsicum baccatum. Next base: position 27,493,810 of record CM061556.1, on the reverse strand, counting down.
TATCCATGTGATTTAATTATTGATTTTGAAATTGGGTTGAGGGTTTTTGCATGTTATTGATTGAATTGCTTTTCCTATGATTTTTATGAACTATTTATGCTTTGAATTAATGGTTTTTGAAAAAATTGGGTGCATGGGTATGGTAAATTGGAATAAAGGTCGTGGATTCCCTCGAATTGAGGATTTTGATTTGGAATTGGCAATTAACCTCAACCCATTTTATGAATTGATTATGAAACATGAATATATGTATAATGAAGCCACTTTTTGAATTATTGCATTGCATAAAAGATTAATGGAACGTTATTGATTTTAAATTGGACCTTTGGGATCGTGGATTCCCCCATGTGGATGAATAATTGGAACTTTTAGGGTCGTAGATTCCTCCCTATTGATGGATAATTGGAATGACATAATGATATTAGCTTGCAAGCATAATTGGTATAACGATACCAATGGTATCTGCCTTAATAGATGATTATTGGCTTAACGAATAGGAATGAATAAATAGTTAATCGGGCTTAAAGGAGGTTGTATAGATTGTCATAAAGGTGGAGGTCCTGAGAGACCAATATTGGAAACCCACTTTTACCGGGGTGGGGGTTGGTCTTGATGACCATGTGCATGTGTCACACTCTATATATATTTATATCCTAGATGGCGTAAAGTTGTGGATTTTTCGACCTTCCTTGATACCTTCGGTTCATTCTTCTAACACGCACTAGGGCCCTTTCGGTGGGGGAGCCAGACCGATATAGCCAGTGGGTGCCTTTATGACGGTTGAAGCTATACAGTCCAGGTCAATGTTTTAAATCTTATGCTAAACCTTGTTCCCTATTCCGGCATCTTATATATATGTATATGAATGTGTGCACATGGTTTGGAATAATTTTGAACTGATTTGACCATGACATTATTTTATCCCTTCCCTGAATTACATGCTAGCGTTCATCTCGCTAACTGTCCTAGGACCTACATTATTTCAAAATGTAGGGCCTGAAGACACTTTTTTTACCCCTGTATTGCGTTAGGTGGATTAGCACGCCTCTCGAGTTGCTTTGAAGTGGTAAGCTTCCATTCTTTGGAAGGCCCGTCATTTATAGTTTTTTTTTATATTTTAGACTATCTTTTGGGTCCTTTTTTGGCTATAGTTGGGGGCATGTCCCCACCTAGTTGATGTTCAATTTTGTTAGAGGCTTTTGTAGACAATTGTGGATTGGGTATTGTTGAATTCTTAGAACCCTTATCTTGGTTCCTTTATTTATCATTCATTACTGTTTAATAGGCTTCCACGTTGTTATTATTATTATTTTGTACTCATGAGGTTAGGTGATGGGGGTGATCTATGGTCCATAACGAACTTGACATACCCATCACGGCCAGGTCCCTATTCAGGTCGTGACAAAACTTACTTACCAAAAAAAAATGTTCTTACTTACAATTACAAAAGAACAAAATTGTTTTTAATGTCTTCTTCAAAATTTTAAGAATCACAACAAGCAATTGAAGGAGGAAACACTATTTTTTATTGTTAATACTCTTAGTTCATATATGTATATATATAATGATTTATTTTATTTAAATATGTCGACTAGAAAATACAACTCTGATTTTGCAAAAAAATAACAGAAACGGAAAACTTGAAGAGACTGAAGATTAGTTATATTATCAATTTAAAAAAAGACCATTAGAACAAATCGATTAAAAAAATAATTACCATTAGAACAAATCGGTTAAAAAAAATAATTAATGACTTAACATTAAAAAAAACTAGAAAACTAGATTTTAAATAAAATATATGCGCCAATTTTTTTAAGAAAATATTAAGGGCGCCCCTCTCTAGAGTTTTGCTTTAGGCTCCTAATTTTGTTGAGTCGGCCTATTTAACATATATATTTGTTTATTTTTGGACATGTATTGGTATACTTTTAAGTATTGTATTCTAAAATTTTACTCGTGATTTAAATTAGAAAATATATTTAGGAGCTTGAAGATTATTACTTCTCCGTATATATTTTTTAACTCTTTTCTATCATGAAAATATAATTATTTGATCATGTTAATTATCTTATTTAAAACAACGTAATAGCCGAATGAAAAGAGAAAAATTATTAGAAAAAAATTGTATCTTGATCATTTGACCAGGTTGGTTCACCCGTTTCATTCACCTATTTCATTATTCGTCTGCTGCAGCCTCAACATTATTTGATGATGGGATACACGGATTAGGCCTGATTTAATGATGATGATTTCGTTCAACTTCAACATATCATTGTATATATTATTTAGGCACATATTATTTTATTTCTTTTGTAAACCATAGGTAAATCTTTTGTTTCCTACCTTGTTTATAAGTCTTTTTTTTTCTATCTTATTTAGAAGATTATCCCTTAGTTTCCCACCTTTTTTAGAAGTGTATTCCTTTAGTTATTTTTTACCATATTTAGTAGTCTTCATTTACTTGTATATATATATATATATATAGGAGATTGTACAAAGCAAAGAATCATTCAAGAAAACGGAAAAGAAAATTTTCCCAATTCCTTTTGTGTTTCTTTTCATAATTATTTTCGTTCAATTTTTACATGGTATCAGAGCAAGGTTAATTCCAACCACCTTATTTCAAATTTTAATCTTCGTTTCTTGTTCACCCCGCATCCATATTAATATTTCATCATGACCAACACTGCTCAGCACTATGATGAAACAACAGAGATAACACAGGTCGATAGTGTTATTTTAATTGTTGAATCTCCTATAATTAACAAAGTTGATCAAAGTCAACCTTACTATCTTCATCCCTCGGATTACCCAGGGATAAATCTCATTTACACTATTTTTTATGGCAAAGGTTATGGAGGTTGGAGAAGGTCAATAATAATAGCTCTTTCAGCCAAAAACAAATTGAGATTTACTGATGAATCGTTGGCTACTCCTTTCCTAGATTCAAATATGCACAGTGCTTGGAACAGGTGTAACGACATGGTCCTGTCATGGTTGTTGAACTCTCCCTCGAAGGAAATTATAGAGAGTGTGCTATATTCCAGCAGTCCAAAGGATCTTGAAGAAAGATTTGGTCAGACAAGTGGAGCAAAGTTATTTCAACTTCAAAAAAAGTTAAGTGAAACCACTCAGGTGAACACAAGTGTTTTAAATAATTTCACTAAAATAAAAAGATTATAGGATAAATGGGATGCCTTGAATACATTTTTTGTCTGCCCATGTATCTATGAGAATGGTGCTAAGAAAAAGGGATGAAAGGCACACCAAAATGAAAGATTATTTCAGTTCGTGATGAAATTGAATGATGCTTTCATAGGTATGAGAAGCAATATATTGATTTCTTCTCCCTTGCCTTCTATTGGGCAAGCTTATTCACTCATAATTCGGAATGAAAAATAGAGGGAAATTCATGTTCCAACAGTGTATCCTGCTGATTCATCATCCTTTCTTGCCTCTAATCAACTTGGAGGAAGAAAATTAGATGATTATATAACATAGAAGCCTGGTTTTAATTTTAAGAAAAATGATTTAATTTGTAGTTATTGTAAGAAAATAGGTCATACAGTGGACAAATGCTACAAAAATCATGGATTTTCTGTTGATTTTAAGTTCACAAAGTAGAGAAAATGCTTAAGCCGACAATAGTTTTGACACTGCTGAGGAACAGGTAGGTAGTAATGGTCCAACCATCAGGTCCTTGATGCAGGAAAATGTGGGACAACTTTGGAGCTTCTTCAGCAAATCAAGAATACAAAACATGATGGAACTACTCCTGAAGCTTCTGCCAGTATGAGTTTTGCAGGTAAATCTAAATTTTTCAATTCTTATGCATACATAGTTAACTTTGACAGTAACTCTTGGATATTAGATAGTGAAGATACTCAGCATATGACTCACAATAAATCAATTTTGACAAATCTCAAAGCTTTACCTAAAGCTCTCATGGTAAGCCTACCTAATTCATATAAATTTAGAGTAACCCATTAAGAATAGTCTATGCACTATCAAATCTAGTGTTACAGATGTTTTATATACACCCTCTTTTAAATTCAACCTATTTTCTATACAAAAATTGTGTAAACAACTCAATCAATATGTGTTATTTACTCCTACTTCTTGTTTTATGTTTCAGGGCCCTTCTCTGAGGAGCCCACTGGAAATTAGTAGAGAAAAGAGATGGCTCTACATACTCAAATCAAGCCAGTCAAATCTTCTTGCAAATGCCCCAATCAAGAAAATCACAAGTCCCAGTTTAAGTTTAATTTTATTTCTAGTATTAGGTTGTTCAATTTTAATTCAGCTTCAAGTTCATGTTTTACTTTGTTTAATTCCAAAATAAAAGACAATTTGTGGCATTATAGATTGGGGCATATGTCTTTGAGTAATATGAGAAATATTCCTTTTCACTCTATTTCTTCTTGTCAAAATTTTGATACTCCTTATGTGATCGTCTAATGACAAGACAATCTAAACTACCTTTCTCTACTAGTAACATCTCAACAAAAAGTATTTTTGAGTTGATATATATTGATACTTGGGGACCATATAAAGAACAAACACATGATATGTATAAATTCTTTCTTACTACTGTGGATGATTTTAGTAGAGGAACATGAACTTTTTTGTTAAGTAATAAGTCAAATGCTTTCACAATACTCAAATCTTTCTTAACTCATGTCGAAAGACAATTTCAAACCAAGGTCAAAATAGTAAGGTCTGACAATGCTCTTAAGTTAGAAAGTGAAACAATTCAGTCAGAATATTTTATTTTTAAAGGAATTCAACACCAAACTTCATGTGTATCTACTCCACAACAAAATGGTGTAGTAGAAAGTAAACATCGATATTTGCTAAAAATATCTAGGGCCCTTTTATTTCGGTCACATCTACCCATTCGATATTGGGGTGAATGCCTTTTGGCTGCAACCTATCTAATCAATAAATTTCTTTAAAAAATCCTTAACAATAAGACACCCTTTGTCGTACTCTTCAAGACCACACCTAACTATTCTAATCTCAAATATTTTGGATGTTCGTGCTTTGTCTCCACTTTATCTTCTCAAAGGTCTAAATTGGCACCAAGGGTCACTGTATGTGTTTTTTTGGGATATCCACGTGGAAAGAAAGGTTACAAAGTTTTAGTTCTTGATACTAAGAAAATCATTATTTCTAGAGATTTGTGTTCCATGAAAATGTCTTTTCTTTTGCTTCTTATAAATCTAATGATCCCTAGTTCCAGTCCGTACATTGATCGTAACTACAGATTATAATGATAATACTTACACTAATCAGAACATCTCATCTCCCTCATCTATCACTTCGACTTTACCTCATGTGCCCACTCATGTAGACCTGGTTCAACCTTCTACTCCTTCTACTATTCTGGATCAGGTAGAATCTCATGTTCCTCCTACTGTCATGGATCAGGTATATCATTTTGTTCCTTTCACAAGTAATATTTCCTCACTTAGGAGATCAATTCGAGAACACAAGATTCCTAGTCATCTAGAAGACTATATTTGCAATTCTGTGCACCTAGCTAATGTGAGTTCTTCTTGTTTCTCATCTCTTATCTCCCAGTCTCTCTTTCTGTCATAAATTTATCTTCCAACAATCAATATATGTTGAATTATTTATCTAATATTCAAGAACATGTAAATTATAATCAACCTATGGTGCATAAGGGTTGAAAAAAAGTTATGGAAAAAGAACTTCAGGCCCTTAAATGGAACAACACTTGGGACGTCGTCCAACTACCCCCCAAAAAAAGGCTTTACCTTATAAGTGGGTTTACAAAGTCAAACAACATAGTGATGGAAGCATTGAAAGGTTAAAATCTAAATTAGTAATCAGAGGAGACAAACAAAGGGAAGGTATTGATTTTAATGAGACTTTTTCTCCGGTTGTCAAGATAACTACTATTCGATGTCTTCTAGCTATTGTTGTCAAAAGAGGATGGGGGCTCTATCAATTAGATGTTAATAATGCATTTTTACTTGGAGATCTCCATGAGAAAGTCTACATAAAGTTCCCTAAAGGGACTGTTCCACCATCCCTATCTCATGTTTGCAAGCTTAAGAAGTTTATATATCTTCTTCATCGAGCCTCTAAGCAATGGTATTCAAAGCTCACGGTTGCCCTTAATTTTAAAAGGTTCACTCATTATCTATGGTTATTCTTTAATTGTGAAGAAATCTAACTCATTTATTTCAATAGTGGCAGTATATATCGATGACATTGTTTTGACAGGTAATAACAATGCAGAATTGTATGCATTAAAGTTATTTCTACATGAGGAGTTTAGAATAAAGGATTTGAGAGATTTACACTTTTTCTTGGGCATGAAGGTGTTGAGGGAACCTCTTGGCATTATACTTTCACAACGAAAGTTCACAGTTGATCTCCTAAAATAATTTGATGTCACACATATGTCACATGTTTCATCTTCTCTTGATCCTACAGTAAAGCTGAGTTTAAATGATGGAGATGTCATTCTGAATCCCACTGTGTATAGTCATCTCCTTGTTAAGTTGAATTATCTTACTCATATAAGGTCGGATCTTGCCTTCGTTGTTCGACATCCTAGTCCATTCATGCAAGATCCTCATCTGCCTCATCTCACTGCCGCATTACGTGTTCTTCGTTACTTGTCCAAAGAAATAGGTTGGGACTTTTTCTCAATGTCTTTTCTTCTTTTGAGTTACTTGTCTTTTGTGATTCAAATTGGGCAATATGTCCAAATTCAAGAAAATTCGTTAGTGGATTTTATATATCACTTGGGGGATCTCCCATCTCTTGAAAGTCAAAGAAACAAACATTTATTTCTCTTGGTTCCGCCGAGGCTGAGTATATTTCTATGAGGTGCGTAGTTGCTGAGCTCACATGGTTGGTTTGTCTCTGTCAATATCTCTCCATTCCAATATCACTGCTTATGCCTCTTCATTCGGATAGTCAGACAGCAATACACATTGCTAAGAACCCCGTATTTCATGAAAAAATGAAGCATGTTGAGATTGATTGTCATTTCATACAACAAAAGTTTTTAGATGGACTTATTTCACTTTCATTTGTTCCATCTTCCTCTCAATTAGTTGATCTATTCACAAAATCACTCACTGGTCCTCTTCATCATAGTGTTTGGACAAGTTGGGTGTTCCCGTCCCCTCCAACTTGAGGGAGGGTGTTGGAATAAAATTGTATCTTGATCATTGGACCAGCTTGGTTCACATGTTTCATTCACATGTTTCATTATTCGTCTGTTGCAGCCTCAGCGTTATTCGATGATGGGCTACATGGATTGGGCCTGATTTAATGACGATGATTTCATCCAACTTCAGCAGATCATTGTATATATTATTTTATGCACATATTATTTTATTTCTTTTGTAAACCATAGGTAAATCTTTTATTTCCTACCTTGTTTAGAAGTCTTTTATTTTCTATCTTATTTAAAAGATTATCCCTTAGTTTCTTACATTGTTTAGAAGTGTATCCCTTTAGTTATTTTGTACCATATTTAGGAGTCTTCATTTACTTGTATGTATATAGGAGATTGTACAAAACAAAGAATCATTCAAGAAAATGAAAAACAAAATTTTCCTAATTCCTTTTGTGTTTTTTTCCATAATTATTTTCGTTCAATTTTCACAAAAATTGAATCAAATCAAATTTTATTGATTAGGATTGTGATAGCATCAACGCTGATATACATTCACTAAAGGTTGACGGACTTTCAATGAGAAATCAAGAAGATGTTTATTGTAGATAGAGATATTCGAGAATGAATTCAAAAATGATGGCAACAAATGAGCTAAGTGTTGCACATATTTCATGCTCAAAATCAAATCTTAATTTTGGGAGATTCAAGCCCAAATATGGCTGCATAACAGTACATCCAATTGAGCTAAATTGCACAAAGGTTTTGATGTCAAATTTGTCGCTTTCCCTTATTTCTTTACAGGAAAATAGAAATTTTAATCCCTGAATTGTTGCTATATTCGAATTTTAATCTTTGTATTATTATTGGCTTAAGCACATCCAACCTTTAATTAAACAATCATTAAACAAAACGAGCAATTTTAGTGGGAATTGTCATGGATAACTTGAAGGACACCATGGGTAACTTAAAGATACTTATCCATGGAAAAAGATGCATTTTGATCGTCGAAAGAATTTGTCTACTTTGCAGTTCTTGGGCTAATTTTGAAAGATATTTAACCTAATTATTGATTGTTTTTTTATAAAGGCAAACAACATAAATCTGGACAGTTTGGAGTTTAATTATAGAAAATTTTAATAGTTTGAATAATTACTGAAAATTCCAATTTTGGGTTTATCAAAATACATAATTAGCTCCCGATACATCCAACGAAGATACATTTTTTCTTTGTAAAAATACATAATTAGCTCTCGATATATTTTTTTCGATTTTGGGTTTGTCGAGATGCATAATATATTCAATGAAGATACATTTTTCCTTTTGTAAAGATACATAATTAGTTCCCGATACATTTTTCCCGATTTTGGGTTTGTTGAGATACATAATTAGCTTTCGATATATCCAATGAAGATACATAATAATTTGAAATTTTTATAATTACTTTGTAAGGGTGAAAATTTGTGTAAATATGGTAAAATAAGGTGTATGTTTATGTATTTTTCCTTTTGTATAAACAGCAATGCCCGAGGGGTTACTATGCTCATTGTGAACTTGCATTATCACATGAGTTTTCTGAAAGATGAAACCCTTGCTTCTACTCGACTCTTAATGCAGAAAAAGAAATAGTTGAATAATAGGTTTATCCTAGTTTGTGTACACTTCTACATAGTAAAAATTATTTTTTTGATGTATATATAGTAGATGTTGAACCCCCTTTACCTAGTTTGTGTACACTTTTGAACCCCCTTAATGAAAATCTTCACTCCACAACTGCTCGTGATATATGTCTTGACTGCACATCATGTGTGGCGCTCCTTCCACTGAACCTCATTGCCTTGGGTGCTTAGAAACATAGTAAAATAAATTTGCATGCAGAATCAAATACATCTAATAGGCATGACCTAACCACAATATCATACATCATTTAAAAAGCTCCCATACATGATCACCATTTATCATTTCACCTTCTTCCTATACAATATTAGCAGATACAAATGAAAACATACAAAATCATGTACAAGATTGTATCTATCTTGAGGATTTTTAACCCCTCAACCAGCTACATTTCCTTCTAAATTACATCTAAATCTCCAAAAAGATCATCAGTATCCAGGCACTAAAGCTGACCTACAACTCAATCCTGTTCTACTGATGCATCGACGTGAGATACAAAGCCAAGACATATTGGACACGGTGGATCCTGTCTATCTTCACGGTTCGTTCTCTGTTCCAAACAATCAGCGTGGTAAAGATGACCACAAGCTAAGACTGCCACCACAGACGTCTCACCTATAGGCAAACTGTTTTCAAGGACAATGTATGGTTCCTTCTTCAAAAAATTCTTGCATAATACACAAAAGAGTTTCCCAGCATCGGATGATATCACCCTCGTTGCCAGTGAACTAGACGGAACACCTTCTGTATTGTGAACTGTTTTTTGCCTATTCTCTGGCCGGAGAATGCAAAGGAATTCAAGTCAGACATGCCTCAAGCACTGATCTTTAAAGTAGATTCAACAGACGCGAAAATCATGCTAGACAAATACAAAAAGGAAAAGAGAAATTTTCACTATGATGTAACATTTTCTATAAAAATTACCACTAGGCTTATATCATGACAAGGATTTACTTAGCCTCTCCAAGGCACAAAAGGTTCATGCGAAACTACTTTAAGTCGTTTACAAGGCTTCAGTTAAAAGAAGACGGATCATGCCAGGCGCCAAGGAAGAAATTCAAAAAATTCAAGTTGCCAAAATTTTCGGGGGACAGATCCACATTCCACAAAATATTTCAGAAGGAAAAGTGAACTCCCTCCCATCTTCTCCTTGATGAGGTGGGGGTTGGCATAATGGATAAGGTTTAGGAGGTTACCCGGGGGCAGAGTTCCAATTAGCAATAAGAGAACAAGTAAAAAATAAGTGAAATAAGCCTTAAAAGGCCAACCCCGGGGGAAGAGTTAGACTAAGACTAACTGTAATTTTGTATTACGTTTCAGTTAAAAGAATAAAGACTTAAGTAAAGGACATAAATGTGTGCACCTGTGGTATGTCCAGAATCTGTATGGCATTTGCTTGCCATCTTTAAGGACAACTTATCATCATAAGAAGGGGTATAACCAGCGTGGGAACCTGATGCCTCAGCATTACTAGCAGATCTCCGTCGAGAATAATGGCGGCCATAGTGACGCGGATGCCTCAGAGACTTTAGAAGGTCAATATTTCGACGGTGAACAATAGATGATTGTTGGCCTTGTGTTACCTTCACAGGACCATCCATAATATCCCCCGCAATGGATAAAAAAGACTTTATTCCACCGCTGTCGACTTGATGAGAGAACTTCTGCTCATAATGCAAAATGAGATCTCTTAGAAAGTAGAAAAATACAAACCACTCAAATAGTCAAACTCAAACTCAAAATGAGATCTATTTGTCATGAAAATTGCACTTTCAAATTATTCAGGATGGAGCTTCAAACCCTAATAAGTCATAATACTTAAAACTCAACTTGGTCCCAACTGGCAACTAAACACTCCCAACTCATCCCCATTGGGTCGCGTGACATGGATGCTGATATGGCACATAAATTTTGGAGGTGTCTAGATGATCATTTTGTAAGTTGGAGTGTTCAACTGACACAGTGGAGACGAGTTGAGATATCTCGATGTACATACTCAAAGTTGAAGTGTTTATTTGTCCGTTGCAAGCAAGTTTGATTGTCTTTTTATGGTTTATGCCACCTCAAAAACAAGCAAACTTTTTAACCCAACCTCGGTAATGTACGGCATCAGCTGTTAAACAAAGATAGCATTAACCTTCTCTCCATGGTTAATGCATCCCAAAGAATGAAATAGAGACAAAGCGAAAGGAGATATGCCTTAATCAATATAGGAAAACTGAGAAAGTTACTGAATTCCATTATAAGATGAAGAAACAACGAGAACCTGTTTTGACAATGCATCCATTCTGGGTGAGGGCGGCATCAAGTCTGCACAATTATTTGTAATTGGAATCATGATCAGTTATCTTTTCTCCAATAAACTTAGCAAACAAGAAAAGTGAGTTTGCTCGTCCCGGGGGGGAAGAGGTTGATCCATACAAGATTCGCTTAATTGTTCTTAGCTTCTAGAGAAGAATAAAGGGGCGGATACAACATGGAGAGAACAAAAATCACACTGATAATATTATGTAATGCTATTATCTTGCAAAAAGAAGCACTCTTGTCGTAATGTGATAAAGATTCTCTCAGACAATATCCTCTTTGAATATAAGAAAAGTAAGAAGGCAACTTTAGACCAAATCGCCAAAGAACTGAAGTTCTTCAGCAGAGAATCACTCTCATTGTAAATACATGATGCACGTTAAATGTCAAAGTTCAGCATAGCATGGCAGCCTCAAGAAAATAAGGTACTGACAAGTGACCCATTGACAGTTGGAAATTGTGAAAAGAGAAAACAAGTGTGAAATACCATACTGAACTGAGTTGTGAATAGCTAATTATATAGCAGTTCCTAAAGAGATGACCTAATGGTTAAGGAATAGCAATGTCAAACTGTAGATTCCAGGTTCGAAACCTCGCAACAACACGAAAGCATGAGCCCATCTACTTTAGCTTTATAGCAGATTTACTCAACCTATGCTTGTACGCTATAACGAACTACTTGATATATAAGTTCAAGAGCGCAAGTTCAAGCCTGGAACACCACCATTATTAAAAAGAAGATCACCAAAAGCCAACTACTTGAACTTTTGGAAATAGAACTTTCTACTAACATTTCATTCATCTGTTCAGACGCAATACTGGTATAAAATTTGCAAAAACAAAAATCTATGTTGCTCGGACTCTTCAAAATTGTTGCCACACCCGTGTCGGGTTCTCCAAAATGCACTATTTTTGGAGTATCTAAAATGCACCTATCGAAATTTTTGAAGAGTCCCAGCAACATAGACAAAAACTACAACAAGATGATAAACAATACTTCTAGCACTAACAACAAAAAAAAGTAACGAAAAAATGCTGCCACACTCGTGTTGGATTCTCCAAAATGCACTACTTTTGAAGTAGCTAACGACATTTTTGAAGAATCCAAGCAACTAACACAAACAAAAACTACAACACGACGATAACAACCACTAACATCCCATTTCACAATTAACAAATTCTAACTATTTGTGCATCCCCTCCTCAAAAAAAAAAAAATGTTTCTTGATAATAATAAACATGTAAAAGTTATATAAACAATCAAATGCCAAGATAAAATACCCGACCAAAAAAAAACAAGACACAAAAAAGCAACCAAAAATGGTGCCCCACCCGTGTCGAATTCCTCAAAATGCACCACTTTTGAAGAATCCAACACGCACCCGTCAACATTTTTGAAGAGTACGAGCTGTACTAACATAAACAAAAACTATAAAACCATGATAACCACTAGCATCCCATTTCTCAAATAATTAATTCTAACTAATTGTAGGATCATAAAAATTGTTTCTTGACAATAAACAACAATAACGGTTGTATAAACAATCAAATGCCAACACAAAATCCCAAAATATAAAAATTAAAAAAACACTTCTAGCACCAAAAAAAAAAAAAAAAGAAAGCAAAAAAGCACCCACAAATGTTGTCTCACCCGTATCAGATTCTCCAATGCACTACTTGTGAAGTATCCAAAACACACTCATTGACATTATTGAACAATGTACAAAAAGTTTCTCAATTAATGCCAAAATTGGTGATAATAATAATAAACTGTTTCTTCATAATAATAAACAACAGGATTATATAAACAATTAAATGCCAAAATTAAATACCAACAAAAAAAAATATTAAAAAATGAAGATCATAAGAAGAAGTTAAAATTCATGTATACCTGAAGGAGGAGGAGTCTTGTTGAGGTCAGCACTTCTCTTTCTCTTTCCCATAACCAACTTTATATGTCCACAAAATAAATTATATTCTCTGTCACAAACAAGAATGTACAAAAAAAAAAAAATATTAGCAATTTTTTTATGAAAAAAATAATAAAAATGAATGGTGAAAAATAAAAAAGAAGCAACAAAATTTACGGGGTCTGGGGGTTGTAAATTAACTTGAAAATTGGGAAAATATCGGAGTTAAGAGAAAGTACAATCAACAAAATTTTCTGACAAAATGTGTCACCACTTTGTGTATTGTGCACTTATAAATGGGAGTTTTTCTTCTTTTCTGTTCTTTATGAAACGTGTCCAAAAGAAACGGCAATTAAGTTTTCCATCTTTTTTTATATATATAAAAATCATAGGTACAATTTCTCGGCAAGGTTTTTCTATTTTTATGAGATAGGAATGAGTTTTGTATATACCCATAGGGATAATTTCTTGATAAGAATTTATCGAAAATAATTTTTCTATTGCTTACGAGGTAGAAATGAAGTTTGTAAATACTCATAGAGATAATTTCTTAGTAAGATCTGTCAGAAATAATCTTTTTATTTTTACAAGGTAGAAATGAGTCATAGGGACAATTTCTCGGTAAAGGTTTGTCGAAAATAATCTTTCTATTTTTACGAGGTAGGAATGAGATTTATCTATACTCAAAGGATAATTTCTCGGTAAGAATTTATCAAAAACAATCTTTTTATTTCTGACGACATAGGAACGAGGTTTGTACACACTCATAGACACAATTTTTCGGTAAGGATCTGTCGGAAACAATCTTTCTATTTTTTATGAGGTAGGAACGAGGTTAATAAACACTCATAGGGATAATTTCTCAGTAAGGATCTGTTAAAAATAATCTTTATATTTCCTATGAGGTAGAAATAAGGTTCTTATATACTGTACTCTTTCAAGACTTTATTTGTGTCTAATTTATTCTCTTCAAATGCTACTTATGAAATTGCAATTGGGTATGTTGTTAACAATTTCTTGTTGAGGCAATTTTACATTTTGGACCAAAATTTATGAAAACAAATTAATGTGAATAAATATTAGGGTTATTAATTGGTTTTGGTATGGAGGGAGAGGTTGGCTATAGGGGATGCCGGGAGAGGCAAAGGTAGATGAAAGAATTTTTTGGGAGATGTGATTAGACAGAAGATGTTTCATCTACAGTTTATCGAGGATATGATTCTAGGTAAAAAGATATGTAGGTTGAGAATTATGATAAAAAATTAATAGATCAAGCATTGGCTAGTTTAGTTTTTACTATTGTTATTATTATGTTCTTATTATCTTATTCTTCAAATTTTTTATTATCTAATGTTTCATTTGCTTCGGTTATCTTTCTGTGTTGTTATTGCTCTCTTCTTCAATGTTTGGAGCATGGCTCCTCGCTGTTGTATTTGAGAAAATACAATAAAATATAATAGATTGGGAATGATGAGAAAATTATAGGGTAACTTACTTAAATACCAAACATTAAGGTGTTAATAACTTTTTTTGTCACAATATTTTTTTAATTACTTAATTATCATTTTTTACGTTTTTTAATACATATATCTGGCCTTCATAAATATGTGTTTTAATACATTTGAAAAAAATATATTAGCTAAATAAGAAAATAACAAAATCTACTTAAATTGGGGGAGTAAATCACGTTTCATCGGTTTGGAAGCACAACAAACGTAAAAATTAATAAAAAATTAAAATATCCATCTCTTCAAATAATACTCGATTGAAAACGATAATTTTACACACATTTTTCATCATTTTTTTCTCTTCTTCATCTTGATTGCATCTCGAACATGGTAACAAAGCTTCAAAATTTTCAATTGATACATATGACAATTTGCTAAGATCTGAATACTTTTGATACTTTTATTAATTGATACTTTAACACAGTATTGTCCCTAATTAAGTGATTTTGATAATATATATTTCATACTGTTATTTGTTGCATTTGTTAGATTTGGTACATTTCAGGTCTAATATGTGAATTAGATAAATTTGTTTGTAGATTTTGATACACTTGAAATATTATGATAGCAGGTTTTACTATCATGTGTTTACACAACATAAATTTTTTGAGATAATACATCAAAACCCCCCTGAACTTGTCTCGACAACTTACTCTAACACTTAAACTTTACGGATAATTATTTATCCCTCTAAATCTTTTTGAAGTAACTATATACCACCTTAAAAAAACAACACCACTCTCACTGCAGAGAGTGTATTACACTTGCGCCTCATGAGCGCTACATCAACGCCACATCAAAATTTTATTTTAAAAAAAGTGACCCCACTAACTTATTTATAATACAATATTAAAAAAAAAAAAAACTCCCCTCCCCCTTCCGCCCACCCTGCCCCTATTCTTTCTTCTTCAAGCCCCATCACCCTCCTTTCTTCTTCCACCCCCACCCCCGCCCCTGGCAGCCCGCACCCCCACCCCAAAATCCATAATGATGAATTACGAAATAAAGCTTATCAAATTCAAATCAAACACCCAAATTTAGGTACGAAATTAAAATTTACGGATTAAATCAAACATCCAAATTTATCTTTATGGATTATGAATTATAAACATCCAAATTTGTTTGTTTATTCAAATTAAAACTTGCATCAACAATCAAATTTTTTATACATATTTTTTTCTTGTAAAATTGATGAAATCTAATAAAAATGGAGATGGTGAATTTGAAAAAGGAGAAAGGAAATTGGGTGAGGGTGCGGGCTGTCAGGGGCGGGGGTGGGGTGGATTAGAGGTGAAGGTGTAAGAAAAAAATAAAAGAAAGGGGTGTGGAGTGGGGGTAGTGGTGGAGGTGTAAGAAAAAAAAAAAAAAAAAAAAGGGTGCAGGGGTGTAGGGTGAGGGTAAGGGGGTGGGTGGCTTTGGAGAAGAAAGGGTGTGATTTGGATATATATATTATATAAAAGTGGGACCATTTATTTTTTAAAATTAAATCACGCCTTTTTTTTTCTTCTTCTTTTTTTAATGCCACATCAGATTTAGGGTTTAAATTAATTCATTTTAAAGATATTAAGGGGAGTAAATAAACGCGTGTTAAGTTTAAGTGCTAAAGTAAGTTGGAGTGACAAGTTTAGGGGGATTTTGATGCATTATCTCAAATTTTTTTGATACATTTTGATATATGTGTTTGATTTATCTGTTTTGTATTAATGTATTTGGCCTTGATACATATAATATTTTGTGTCAGTTTATTTGACCTTGATACATGTAATATTTGGCCTTGATACATATAGTATTTTGCCTTGAAACATATCAAAATATAGTATAATGTTATGTGTCTGGCCTAACTTGTTTAATCTATTTTTGCAAAAAAAAAATTAAATTTTTTATCGAAAGTACTCGAAATAAAATCCACCACTTTACCATTTGAAGAATTAAAAATGTCCTTATCAATTTGGGTAATACCCAAACTAAATGATGGTAAATCATCAAAATTCATAAAAAAAAAATAAAAAAAAAAACACAAAAGATGTGTTTTGAAACTAAGATAAAGTAATTTTTCTTAAAATCAAGTTCAACATCCCATTCACCTTTCAAAAAAATGAGAAATTTTTTTCAATAAATTGACTTGAATATCGTTTGCAGTAGATGAATAATGCAAATAATTGATTTAAACTCAAATTTGTAGAGAAGTTACAGATTGTGGAAAATTTTAAAAATGGAAAAGAGGGATTCGGGGCTAAGTAGGAATTTGTCCGGTTTTGAAAAACAAAATATATGTATCGAGGATAAAAATTTTAAAAGTGGTATATTATGAAATTTATGAAATATTTTTAAAAATAATGATGTCAAGTTTGATTATTTATGCAATTTATCCCAAACTATACTTGATTACATATTTTGGAAAAGTTTGTTTTGATGATTAGGCCAACATCTATTGTTTTGCCTAACATGAGCTTGATGTTTCATTTGTGAAAATGGGCTTTACACAACACCACACAAAGCCCATTCATCTAACCACCCTACATATCCTTAAATTTTATTTTATTTTTTAATTCTCTTCAATTAATTTAGCTAGACATGTATTTTGATCACCATTTACTTTTCTCTTGTTGATTAATGAAAACCATTTACCTTGAACTAGAAATCTCAGTTCAAGCACTAGAAATGAAGAAATTCCTAAAAAGGAGTATTTCCTTTTTTATGATCCTTATGCAAAACTAAAATGAGTTAATCAAAATGGATCAATAGATTTTGATACGAGAGGATTAAAATATAAAATTAAAATTACCGATAAAAATAGATCTTGTTTCAAGTGATGTGAATTATTTAAGAATCAAACTAATTTATCTTATATAAAAAATATATTAATGACTTTTTATGAAATAATTTTATAGGAGTCAACCAATTATCTCGATCGAGGAATATCATTGAAAAATAAAAATTTTGGTTATCAAGAAATGTAAGATAAGATTTGTGTACAATAGATCTTTATGGTCGAATTTTTCTTTCAAACCCTATGCATAACGAAAGTTTTAATACACCAATCTTGCCTTTTTTAGGTTATCAAAGAATTAATTTTAGTATGAAATGAGCTAACCAAAAATCTGACAAGTTGCATGATTGAATTTTCAATCTTGAATCTGGTTCTGATTATTAAATGTTTATTATTGTTATCTTTTGTGTGTAGGTGTGGTGGGGGTGGGGGTTGGGGTCAAGGAGGTGGTGTCTGGGGGAGGGTGATCAAGGACAACACATAGAATCAAAAGGTTTTTTTTACTTAGTTTAAGCTAGTGAGGAATACTAATAATAGAATGATAATAGCACCCATATTCCTTTGATTTATTGTATTAAAATCTCCATAACATTGCACATGATTCAATTATTTATATAAAGAAAATATTTTTCTTAATCTTTTTTATTATTTTGAGAATAAAAAAATGCTCTCTAGAAAATCTCATGACCCTTTTTTTCCTAAGCTCATCACCATATAAAAAAGACTATCTATCAATTGATAAAGTCAAATTATGGTATTTCTTTGATTGGGATTTTTTTTTTTCCTTTATAGTTATCAAATATTTTGAATTATAAGAATATGATCTTCATTAAAATTTATGTAATTTCTAATTTTCTAGATTTAATTTTAGATTAGGAATGAAGTTAATCGGGTCAAAGTGGAGTGGCCCTATGGAGGATCTAAGATAAAAGCGGGAAGTAAGGTTGAGGTGGTTCAAACATGTGAAAAGGAGATTGCATATATTTTTTGAAGAGGTGCGAGAGGTTGGCCGTCAAGCGCTTGAGGAGGCATAGACGTAGGCCTAAAAAATGTTGAAATATGATTCGATAGAATATAAAGCAACTTCAGCTCACCGAGGATATGATTCTTGATATGAGGATGTAGAGGTCGAGATAGTAGGGTAGTAGATAGTCGATTGCTTTTGCTTTCTCATTCTCTAAATATTTGTTGTAGCATTCTATTTTCTTATCGTTAGTTTTTATTTCTATTAGTCGTTTCCGTAGGTTTGATTATTATATTTTCTTGTTATTTTTGCTTGTTGTTGATGCTATTTTCTTCATCTGATTTGAGCTAAGGATATATTGAAAATAACTTTTTTTAAAAGAAAAAGTAAGGTCTACATACACTAAATATGTTATTTTTATCGTTATTTTTTTAAAAAAAAAAAAGAAGAAAAAAGAAGAGAAATTGGTTTCATTAGGATAAACATAAGACAAGTAGACAATATATCCATGTTGGCTTGGATCTTTTAAAAAAAATAAAAAAATTATATGTGCTTTTAATGGAAAAGAAGATTCTTTTATTGTCACTTTCACATTTTTATATTATTTTTCCTATTATTCCCTTTCTTGGATTATCAGTTTCTTTGTCATTGCATGGGACATCTTTCATTCTATTTTCTCTCAAAAAGTTGGGGCTACCAATTATGTCATCTACCTCTGAGTTTGGAATCAAAATATGTCATAAAATTAAAAAAAAAAAATATCAAAATATATCATATTTTTAAAAGGGTATCATAATATGCTTAACTTTATTAAAAAAAGAGTTATGCATTATTTTTAACGAAAATAAATAAACAGAGTTAAGTTTCAGAAAATGTACATAACTCACTTAATAAGTGAGTTATGCATCTTTTTTAACATAACTCTCTTAAAAAGAGAGTTATGTAAGAGAAGTGACATAACTCTATTAAAAAGAGAGTTATGCATTTATTTTTACATAACTCACTTTTTAAGTGAGTTATGTAATAGAAGTCACACTTTGTTGGTCATAAAAAGTACTATTAGAAAAAGTGTTCATTAAAAATTGACATGTTCATCAAAAACGTTTGTCAGTCATAAAAAGTACTATTAGAAAAAATTTAAAATTCACAAAAAAATGAGTTATCCTTCTTATTTCTATAAAACTCACATATTTATATTTATATTTATATTTATACTTATATTTATATTTATATTCTTATATATATATATATATATATATATATATATATATATATATATATATATATATATATAACATGTCAATTTTTTGCATAATTCATATATTTTTCGCATCGTATTCATATTTCATATCACTAATAAAGTTATGCACTTATCACACATATTTTAAGAGTTAAATTTAATGGATAACTCATTTTTTTTAATTTATTTTACATTTGAATAACTCACATAACCAGAGAGTTTTGCTCTCTCTGTTTCGTAATAGTTAGCCTTCTTTCTAAAAAAAATAAAACTTTAAAAGATAAATTAATTGTTCACATAATATGCAAGGTTTTATAAAGTGAGTTATATAATTTTTATTATATTTAAGTAGAGAAAAAAACGTAAGTTATGTAACTATTATATAACTCACTTTTTGAGTAAGTCATGTAGAAAAAATGCATATTGAAAAAAATGCATAACACTCTTTTAAAGAGAGTTGTAACTTCTATTACATAACTCACTTTTTAAGTGAGTTATGTAAAAAGAAATGCATAACTCTTTGTTTAATAGAGCTGAGAGTTATGTTAAAAGAAATGCATAACTCACTTATTAAGTGAGTTATGTACATTTTCTGAAACTTAACTCCGTTTATTTATTTTCGTTAAAAATAATGCATAAAAGAGAGTTAAATATATTATGGTACCACTTTAAAAATATGACATATTTTGATAATTTCTTTTAATTTTATAACATATTTTAGTTTGGACTCTCTACTCTTTTACTATTATTTTTCCTAATTAAATATAATTTCTCTAAATGTTACTTTTTTTTTTCTTTTTTCACATAGTTATTACTTTATTAACATGATACTATAGAATGGTCAATGTGAAAAAACATTTGCTCAAACATTTACTTTTGCTTTTTGCTTTTTATTTGATGGACTTGTCAAAGAGTTACCTAGATGATCTATTTATCTCCCCATTTACATGATTTTCCTTATTAGAAATAATTACGAATATAAATTTTCTTTTGACAAATATACTCGACTAAGTTTTTCTATGGCAATACATGCTTTAGAGGATTATGATTAAAGTTCTCTTGGAAACAACGTAAAATTCACATAATTGTGTCTGAAGTTGACCTAAAGCTAGCAATTTTAATTTCAGACAATTAGATCTAATGTGTTTTTTTTTTGGTATCGCAATTCAAATTTTAGACAATTGTGATCGAAGTTCTCTCATAAAATGCATATTTCAAACAATTATTATTGAACCCCTGTCCGTAATACTGCAAATTCAAACATCAGTCTGAAGTTCGCTCGAAAAACTAGTTGAATATTTTAGGAAAAAATGGGTACAATTTAAATGGGGCGAAATGTTTGCCATTAATAATGTAAATATTTTATTTGCCAGTAGTGCAAATTAACTTGCGATATCAAAATAATTTACAATATTTATTCCATTATTAATTAATGCTTATTATTAAGAATTTTTAATAATTACATGACTAATCTGTTTCTAAATATATTTTGTGTTATTAGGGTCTATAATTTTAATTCGTCTTAGGATAGACAAAGTCCTAGTGCTATTTTTATTATTTGATCACTTTGATTATCTAGTTTTTATTAAGGACGAAGAGGACACAATAATATAGCGCACATCAGAGAAGAGAGTATCTCCTTTATTATAAGATAGAGCCCCGCTTTCTTTGTAAAGAGATGGAGCAATCATTACTCGGCAACTAAAGGCTAACTGATACAATCCCCATGCTTGCCTACTCGTCTTTCATCGGCCTATTTAGATCCTGCTACAATCTCTTAGGAATCCTTTGGTACGCGGGATAAGATGAGATATCTCATGATTAAGTTTACTAGATTTATACCAAATTTAATTGACACACAAATTTATCTCGGGACTAATTTATAACATCAATCAAACATGGTGTAAATCTAATACCATAATTTCGTCTTGAGATATCTCACCTTATCCATCCAACATATAATTATTTTATACCATTTTTTATATGGGGTAAATTAATTCAAAAATTATAATTTCAGAACTATAATCTCAAAATAATTTAGTCTCCATACTAAAGGACCCTTAGTTTGTCATCATTTATCTTCTAGATAATTTGAACTTTGGGAATATTGTTTTAATAAAAGGTAGCCCATGGTAATAGAATATATTATGATTCAAGGTATTTGTACATGAGGTGAAATATCATGAAAAGATAAAGTGTACTAGTCTATCTAAAATTCATACCAAGTGAATGATAACAACACCACAAATTCTATATTCTCATGTCACTATAAAGCAAAATCCTTCATAGTTTTCAAATAAAAGGTGTTTGTTTGAGTTTGCACTTATTTTGATTAATTTTTATTAAAAAAAATATTATTTTTCATCAATGCATAAACTAGGTAATTTTATTCATAAAGATTTTAATTAAGGGAAAAATATCATTTAATATTTCTGTTTGATCTGCTGAAACTTTAAATTTGAAATCTTATATCTTACTAATTTATTTCATTGATTACTAGGACAAACTTCGTAATAAAATGTAATTTTGAGATTCTAGAATCCTACATGATAAATGGCATAATAGGTGGAATATAAATTAAGCTATCATCGCTCACATAAATGTAAATGGTATCCAATAATGCTCAACCACATCAACCTAGTTTTTCTATGAACACCTTGATAATGACTAGGAGATCCAAAAACAAGGGGTAGAAATTATGTTCTTGTGTTTGTTACTTATGAAAAGTAATAATTTGTGTAACTAATTAACATTTTTATTTTGATCGGTTAATTATTTTAAAAAATATTTTTTATAGATAAATAAAGTTTTTATAAATAAAGAAAATGACTCCTCCAATTTCACAAATTTCACTGGTGATATTCTGTAATATTGATCAGGTCTTTTCTACACATTCAATGTACCTAATCTTCACCCCCCTCTCCCCGGCCCTCATCCCCACCATCCCATATCCTCACCTCGCATAATATTTATCTAAATTATATATAAAATATTTTTAGAATAATATACTTTTTTTACTTACTATCGAACTCAAATAAGTTAGAAATTCACTTATTTTCTTAGAAAATACTATCAAGAAAACATTGTCCTTCATACTGAACACATCCGAATCACTAGTGATGTTGTCCATCTTAAACTTGACTACTTATTTTTAAATTGTGTCAATCAGCTAAATACCTGGGGATCGTTTGGTGAGTGCGAAGCCTAAAAGACAAGTATTTTTAGTTAAAATTCTAAAAGAGCACCTTAATACTGAAAATTTTCAAAAGGGACAAGGTAAACTCAGGTGTTTACCTTGTCTATTAAGAAGTTAACGCCGTCAGTGTAAATGTTAGAATGTAAGGTAAAATGGTGAGTTTACCTTATAAGGTAAAATGGTGAGTTTACCTTATCTATTATCTATATGTAAGTGTCGGCAAAGTGTAAGGCTACAAGATAAATGGAGTCGTTAACCTTGTAAGGTAGGATCCCAGGTTTACCTTGTAACAACTTCAATATTCTCGCTGCTATATAAAGAGTGTGAGCAAAAGTTCATTTCTTGCATCAACTCAAAAAAATTGTTAAACTTCATAACTCAAAAATTTGTTGAACCTTATTCATTTCTTACTTTAAAATGGATAAGGTAAGAGTAAATTTACATTGGAGTGGTAAAATTTTACATGATGGAGATTCGGTGCGATATAGTCGGCGTCCTTTAGTGGTTCAATTATTTTCTTTATCTCTCAAATATGGTCGTTTGAAAAGGTTGTTTAGGAGTAAAATGAGTATTACTAATCTGGAAGATGATGTAGTTATTTCTGGACGATATCCGAATTATTTTACGCCCAACGGACAACCAATATTTGGTGAAACTCCTATTTGGAATGATGATTCTTTATATTTATTTCTTCGCACCGTTGAAATTTTTGGTAATCGCCTTAATTTACAAAC
Organism: Capsicum baccatum var. pendulum; assembly: GCA_030864225.1. Taxonomy (NCBI): domain Eukaryota; kingdom Viridiplantae; phylum Streptophyta; class Magnoliopsida; order Solanales; family Solanaceae; genus Capsicum; species Capsicum baccatum. Next base: position 27,470,348 of record CM061556.1, on the reverse strand, counting down.
GCTTGACATGTATGTGTGTGTTTGACATTCTCCTATTGTTGAAGAACCCACGGACAGTGAGTTTGATGTGCGAATATGTCACGGCCCAAAATCCCATCGGGCCGGACTGGCACCCGAAGCCGAGAAGGCCCGGGAGAACCCGTTCAAATACCTGTACTTTCACTTACATGTCACCAAAAATTTGGGCAGCACTTCGCTGCATATAAAAGAGTCTAATTACCTGTATCAGCACAACACGCACAAATATATATATATAAATATATAATACTTGGCCGTCGGGGCCACCCCATATATGAATATAACATTACTATATAAACTTCCATGACTTTCCCCTTCCTTATGTCTACAAAGCCTCTAGGATATACATGACATAACAAGGGTCGGGACGAACCCCCGCCCACACATGACTCCTGTACAATAACAAAATATAAGAAACCAACTCGGAAAGCTCCGAAGCAAACTGGAGCTCACCAACAGTAGCTGTATGACCTGGCTCCTATCTATGCTGTGAATGAGCTGAAGTACCTGATCCTGCAGCATGAAATGCAGGTTCCCCGTGAGGGACGTCAGTACGAAATATGTACTGAGTATGTAAAGCTGTAAATAATCATATGTGATATGGGGGGTCAAGAAAATCATACACATGTGAATAAATCATAATAGAAGTGAACCACACTTCATAAACACTTTTAGGATCATGTACATTATTATTAATCTGAATTGGGTTCTTGAATACAAACACATTTGTGGAACTGTATACATTCGTTCATTTCATTCTTTACAATTATTATTCGCCATTACCTCCTCCTCCCGAACCTCCAACCACCTAACAATAATCAATACTGTACCGTACTGTGACCATTAGGCTGCCCCCAGAACATATCAATTGGGATCGACCCATGCTAGGCTTATGCCCCTTGGATACCACCCACACGTATATCAAGTAACACATAAGAGATTTTTCCAATAACTTAGTTCAAAAGCTTTTGAGATTATTACATTAGTGTTCATGCCAATATAGCACCTTTGGAACAATGATACATCAATAGGAATCAAGTAATAGACCTTCTATACAATAACGATGTAATAAGGACTCATTGGTACATCAACAGTATGTTTCAGAATCATCAATATCACAACAATGAAATAGGAGCCTCTTGGTATATCAATGAAACATTTTGACACTTTATAGAATGAAAACAACTTCATTGGTAATGTAGAACAATACATGTGTTTGGATAACCTCGGAATCTTACTTGATGGAACATTGGTGTTTTCATGCCAAAGAACATCGTTAGAGTATGCTTTACATACCTCGTTGTAGATTCGGATACCAATTCAACACAACTTCCCGCCTTTACAATTCACTTATCTACAATGAAATATTTGGCATCTAGTATTAGCAACCCAACACCACAATTCTCTTCCATAATTCCATACAACCAATATTTGCAAAGCATTCCAAAAACTAACTTGAACAATAGGTTCATGTGTATATATATATATAATCATCATTTCAATACCATATCATCAATACCACATCATCCCTTCACAATTCAACATAATCCAACCATGCACAAGAATGATCCAACATCATTTCCAATCATCTTTCAACAACAATCAAACAACATACTTCTTATGCTCACATGCATATATATATATATATACATATCCATATAAATAACACCAACATAATTTACATCCTTACCATAGAATGGCCCTTTGGTTTTTGAAGTCCTGTTGGGACAAATAAAGGGTGCTTCTCGAAACCCTTGAGATGATGAACACAACTACGGAATCAATTTGGACCTTCCACGGTTGAATCACAAGATATTTGAGGTTGAAATTAGCTAGGGTTTTTCACCTTTCCTAAAACTTGGGTAAAATCTGATAAAATTGAAGCTAATTGCAGGTTTTTAAGACAAGTTTTCGTCCAAAGGTAATAGAAAATGACCATTGTGCCCAAAAAAATTTAAATAATGTCAAATATGTCCTCCGGTGGATTGTTTTGACAAGCTGAAGTAAATAGACCACAACTCTTTGCTCCGATATCGGATTTGGGTGAAATTGGTATCATTGGAAAGATAATTCAAAGGTCTTTCATTTCATATAAATTAGACCACCCAGTTCGTCCTGTACAAGGAGTTATAATCGTTTGAAATTGACCCTAAAAATTTGTTTTGAGAGGCTGAAGTAAAACGCGTATAACTCCTTACGCAGATGTTGAATTTGGATGAAACCAATTGCATTGGAAAGAAGACTCAAAGATATTTCTTTTGATATATGGTATTTCTCCCAGTTCATTATATTGAGGGAGTTATGATCGTTCAAAGTTGACCCAAAAAACTGGCAGGCCTCAGTATTTTCCTGCTAATTTACTGTTCACAAAAATCCGTTTTGAGAGGCTGAAATAGAACGAGTATAACTCCTTACTCAGATGTTGGATTTGGATGAAACCAATTTCATTAGAAAGAATACGCAAAGATCTTTCTTTTGATATGTGGTAGCTCGCCCAGTTCATTATATTGAGGGAGTTATGATCGTTCAAAGTTGACCCAAAAAACTGGAAATTTTCCTGCAATTTTACTGTTCACATCCCGGCCACCGTTTTATAGTTTCGAACGTGCTCGCTTATATCCGAAACTTATCCGTTTTTGAAAATATTTATATCGTCGGAAAGCTTATTCAATAACCTTCGTATGAAAACATCGACGGGCAAATTCCGGTATAAATAAGGTCGATTCCTATACACATATAATCAAACTATACACTTGAAACCATCTCAAAATAATCAATACTCATATATACCTAACTTAGGATCAATACATATACTCCAACACATATAACAATGGCTAATGCACGTAATTAAGCACGGGGTGTTACAGAATAAGTCAAAATTCTTTGAATTTGAATATTGATTCTTCAAGAATGGCAATGAAACAATAATTTGATGGTGGGTTTGAAACACATTATCAAAATTCACCCAGACTTGTGAATAATTTTGATATGAGAGAACCTAGCAATGCAACTATGAATTTGTAAGATTTTAAAAAATACCTGCTTCTCAGTAAGGTTGTCTAATACATCTCTTATTATGACAAGCACACTATGAGCCTCATTTTGATGAGTTCTACCACGAGACCATTTACGTGTGTGTGCGGTCGGGACCTCCGAATTTTCCTCACTCGGAAGCAGCGAAAATGGTTGCAATGGGACAATACGCTCCCATGCCCATACCTAAAAAAAATAAAATAATCAACGATAGTTATCATCACAATAAATTAAGTAATTCAAAATAGAAAAAATATATTATATAATTCACATACCTGTAATAACGAAACAAAATCACTAATGCAGTACGACTTCTCCATTGACGCACGACACAAACAAAAATAGAGGTACCTCAAGCCTGTGTTGACATTACGGGTAAGTCACGCATGTCAATCAAAAAATCTGTACGAAATTAATTTTCAGATTTATCGGGAAATATTATTCCGCTGCACAATTAAAAAAGGTACAATCTAACTCTCCGTTGCACCTCTTCCTCCTCAGTTTCATCAGTTATTTCATTTAGATTTTTCATATATTCTTCTATTCTCATTAAAAAAATTCTATTTCCTTGAAAAAAGTCTAAGTCAGGTAATCATCTTGTTAATTCGGCAAACATTTGTTGCCTGTTAATAGGCAACATCTGAGCAACACCTGTATGAAGAATGGGAGTTCCATCTACGACCATTCCAAACATGAGTTCCATATCTTGTAAGGTTATAGTCGCTTCATCCATTCTCAGGTGAAAGGTATGCGTTTCTGGTCTCTACCTTTCAACAAGTGCAGTAATCAGGGAAAAATCGCAGGGAATAAATCCAACATCTATGACACCTTTAAAACCACAAATATTAAAATAATTAAGAAGACGACGGATGATTTCTAACATGTTGCCAAAAAGCATTATCATCACATTTCACTATCAAACATGCCTTTTCTCCTTTTAATGTGCCTTCTCAAATAGCCTCAGACCGATGCTTATTTTGCGTGGCATGTACGTCATACTATGATGGTCCTGAATGCACAAAGTGTTGATATTTCATATCTATACAGAAAGAAGATTAAAATTAGTTTTGAGCATACAACTAAAGGGCAAACTTTTTATACATGCATGACAATACTAACTTAACGTAGGTTTAGGCTTAATAAGTTGATATGATAACAACAATATTTGACAAATTAGTAAGCTACAAAAATGATTAATAATATTGTACTGCATACTTGTTTGTTAGGTATTGAAAAATGTTAAACAAAAAGGTGATTAAATTAGCATAACTTAAAGTGGAAATTTTTTGATAAAGTAAACTTTGAGCAAAAATAAACACAACTAATATAGATGAATAGAGTGAAGTGAAAAAATGAATGAAATGAATGGGTGGTATATAAAAGAAAATTAATAAGGTAAAGGACACAGTTTACCTTGTAAGGTAAGTGGCATAGTTTATCTTGTAAGGTAAATTCATCATTTTACCTCATAAGGTAAATTCACCATTTTATCTTATAAGGTAAACTCACTATTTTACCTTACATTCTAACATTTGCACTGACGACGTTAATTTATTAATAAACAAGGTAAACACTTGTGTGTTTACCTTGTCCCTTTTGGAATTTTAACTAAAAAAAACTTGTCTTTTAGGCTCCGAACTCATCGTTTGGTAGCTAGTGAAAAAGACTACTTATTCATGTATTAATTTTTACCTAAGTTATACAACATTGGTAGCCAATTAAGAAATAATTTATTCATATATAAAATTAATACGTTGTTTGTTTTACAATTTAGAACACTTAAAACTTACAATGTTAAATGATAAAAATTAAAAATCATAAATTTGATTGACGAAAAGTAAACACGACCCAGAAATAAAGGCATTCTACGCATGCCCCTTAAATTAAACCACGCACCAACCACCAAGACATTCACCGAAACCAAATCCCCAATTTATTTTAAAAAAATATAAATTACAATAGATCCACCAAATTGGCAAATCTAAAAAAAATAATTGAATGTCTTTGTCCCCTTGTCTTAGCAATCATATGACAACAGCAAAATTAAGGAGGTGAGTGAGATCTAGAGATAAAAGAGCTATGGACCAATAAAATATTGTAGTGGATTGTTAATTATTCTTTCATTCTTAATTAGATATTTCAATCTCGAATCATATTGAATATGCAATCGCATTTGTTAGAGAGCGATTTACTTCAATGTAATACTTTTTTATGCGAATTCAAATTTATTTGGATCCAATATAAATATCAAACAATAAGTGAAATATGAAAAAGATTGTGTGTACCCGCACATCTTATCCCTACTTTACAATAACAACAACAACATACCTACTGAAATTTCGATAAGTAGAGTCAGGGTGAGAATAGAGTATACTCAAATTTTATCACTACCTCGTAAAGGTAGAGAGGTTATTTGCTTTTTTCTAAAGTCCCTCAGCTTAAGTGCAGTAGATTCAAGTACGAAGAAGAAGAAAACAATAAAAAATAAAAATGACAAACTAACAAGAACAATACCTTACCCATACATTGTGAGCTAGAATAGTTATTTTGTAATTAATATAAATATCAGACATCGAATAAAATAAAAATAAGAGTTATGGGGATGTAGAGAATGAGGGGCTTAAGTGCAATAGATTCAAGTACGAAGAAGAAGGAAACAGTAAAAAAAACACGACAAACTAAGAAGAACAATACCTTACCCATACCTTGTGAGCTAAAAAAGTTATTTTCAATTAATATAAATATCAAACATCGAATAAAAATAAAAATAATAGTTATGGGGGTAGAGAGTGATAGGGGCTTAAACAAAGAGATCCACATCATGAACAGATGGGCATATGGGACCCTAGCAAGCTACTACTATGACTAGTGACCAGCCAATTGATGACCACATGCCTAAACTTCTCACTCTCTCTCACTCACCCAACTAGTCTAATGTCCTTTCCTTGCAACACATGAATGTGACAACAAAACCACACTATAACTCCAATGTTTGTACAAATTTGGAGAATAAAATGATGTAAGATTTTTTTTAATATATAATTATGATGTTCAATTGATCTTGTGTGCATCTCAGATAATTTTATGGGGTATTGATTATTTTCTATCAGTTTAAGCATCAAAAAACTCTGAGTGTCAAGGTTTAGATAGATGGAGATAAATCAAGCAACTGGTGTTTCTTTTTGTCTTTACTAACTCTTAAAATTTGAAATCTCATGATTCTTAACTCATTGTGTTGACCATTAAGATATTCTCTTAAATGCACGAGAAAGAAATTGTAGAGTGATAGTCAATAAATAGAAAATTAGGGTTCAAATCTTGTGAAATTATCGAGATACATGTAAATTGAGGCAAACATCGATATAAGAAAAAAATATTATTAGTAAGACTATTATCCACTTAGGAGGTATGCCCACCTCTATTGGTTACATCAAATGTCAGCAGCCTCTCAATATTAACAATTTATCTCTTTGACATCCTTTCCTCCCCTTAAAAATTGGTCTTTTCTAAATTGTTGAAAGTTATTTTTTTTTCCTTTTCTTGTAGTGAGCCTATTGCATATTATGATACTACTGCTATCAATTTCAGTTGAGATTCTTTTAAAAAATATATTCCTTTCATTTCAAAATATTTTTCGTATTTCATTTTTTAAGAATTAAATATTTAAATTTTTTATCGATATTGTAAGATGTATTTTTTATCGAATTAATATGAAAAGACACTACCAAAAATAAAGGTCTTTTCCAACGCCAATCAATGGAAAGTTTGTATTATAAAAGATGATTTTACTGGTTGGGAAAGTGCACGGTGGGGAAATGAATTCTCATTGAAACATGAGAGCTTCCTAATTTTCCATGTCAAAGAGCTAATATTTTTTTATTTTCTTATTGATTTAATCAAATATTTGCGGGAATAACCGCTAAACATGTTGCGGAGGGAAATTTCAATTAAAATGTAGAGATTTTGAATAGTGAGAATTGCAATTTATAATATTATCGTATAACTTTTGAATATCAAAATTTAAATTTAAATTTTAAATTAATCTAATATAATCTAAACTCTAAAAATTAGTTAGTTTAACCATCAAGATGTCAAATATGACAACTATTTTAACATCGAGAAAGTATTTTAACATACTCCTTGCATTTCAAAATAGTCGATTCTCTTTTTAAAAATATTTGTTTCAATTTAATTATCTCTATTACGAAATCAAGAGAATATTATTATGTTCTTTCAACACTACCCTTATTATTAATGACTAACAAAGTGTACATACTCAAATTTATATTTTTAAAGTATAACTAATAAAATTAATTTAATAAAATAAATTTTTAATAATTTTATTTTCTTTTAAAAAAATATTAAATTAATACAAATCAACTATTTTAAAACAAAAAAAGTATATACTTTGCATAGTTGTGAATGCTCAAGAATATGCTGATTCCTAAAATAGTTGTCAACCTGTTGTCCGTACCATAGTGCATTTAAACATGATGCCCCATACCCATATTTGTTTGTTACTCCCAATTCCCGAATTTAGAGACCACCCAAATAAAAGAATATACATGTTAAAACTAAAATAAATTATGATGGATAAATAAAAAGATGTGGTGGGATAGTTGATATTCCTTGATATGTAACTGAAAGTTTTAAGTTCGAGTCATGAAATGAAAAATTCTTTAGAAGACAATTTAGCTCTTGTATTTTGGATGCGAACAAAGTCTTATATTAATAGTTTAAAAGAACACATAAGTTGTAATTGTGTAAGAATACTCATAATATCACATCGGGTTAAGAATAACTTTGAATTATTTTAAGCCTAACAACTGATATTACAACTAATGGTTTGACGAAAAGAGTAGTGATGCAAAGTGATGGAGTGGAGCTTGATTTAGTGTCCTTGTCCGTTTTATTGGCGGATTTGCTACTTTTATCCGTAGCTTTAGATCAAACACATACAAAAAAAGGAGTTAGTTGGTTTTGACAATCATAAATACTCGAATGACATGTGCGTCAATTGTGATACACTTAATCACCAAATAAGATCATAAGGTGATGAGTTATATAAAACTTAGTTCGTGATGTGCATGCACAAAGTTAAAATTCTAATAAAAAAATTAAAATAAAATAAAAAAAGTCAAGAAATTCAACATATATTATAACCAAAGCTTAAAAAGATCTTGCAACATCTAAATAAAATAAATTTACAAATCTCTAGAAGATTGAATTAATGTCAAAAGTCAAAACTCATGTTCATACATAGCCATAGTGAATTTAAATTTGGTGTATGCTGATTAATATTATAATATCATCATATGGAAAAGTATTAATTTATTACCAAAAGAAAAAGAAAGTACTCCATTTTATTAATTACTATTTTCTCCGTTTTATAATAAATAAATTATTAAATTTTGACACATAAATTAAGAAAAAAATATTAAAAACATAAATTTAACATAACTTTTTATTTTTACCCCCTCAAGAAAAAAGCTAACCTTGATAATACCTTTTCAAAAATTAATTAGTTGTCAAATTATAAAAATAAATTTAAAAAAAAATAATTAATAATTTATTTATTTTAAAATACTAATAAATACCTGAATAAGTCACTTATTCTGAAACAGAGGAAATATCGTTTTTGTAAAACTCAAAAGTCAAATGTAGTATGTAAGACTTGACTTAGTCTTTGGTTTATAAAGTCTAAGTGACACGTTTACCTCACAGCCATCTCCCACAGCAACAAAAATAATACTCAAGTTATGAGTTCACTTTTATTGGTCACTAGATCCAGGGGCGGAGAGGCGGAGCTATCGGTCATTCAGGGTTCATCTAAATCTCGACAGAAAATTATATTATTCTTATGTTATTTTTATATAATTTAAAATATTTTTATTTATATATAATTGATGTTGAACTACATATACTCAAGTTATGAATTTATTTTTACTAATCACTAGATCCAAGGGCAGAGCCACCTGTTATTTTGGGGTTTATTCGAATCTTGACAGGAAATTATATTATTCTTATGCTATTTTTATATGATTAAAAATATTTTTTTATGTATATATAATTGATGATAAATCCCCCATTGACTAGCTCGTATATTTACTTTTGAATCATCTTAATAAAAATTCTAACTTCATCACTGAATAGACCACACCCTTGAATGCATTTTTTTTTAAAAAAATTTACCGTTTAAAAAACTTTATTTGAAACTTTACAAACTTATTAACACTTTCTAAAGAAATTAGTTATAACAATAAAATAGAAAAGGAGTTCAATTCCCTCTCAGTTTTGTAAATTAGTAAATCAGTTGATATTGCTATACTACTTTTAGCAACATGAACAACTAATATGAAACAAAAGAGTAATTAATTGGTCCTTCCATTGGTGATAGAAGATCAATTGATTTACTAAGAAAATGACAATAAATAAAATGTGTACGTAAATGGGAACAGAAGAAGAATGCCCATCAACTTAGTGGATAAATTGTCTTATGTTCACAATTAAATTTGATGGTCTATGTGAATTATGTTTTCTACCAATACGTTTAGGAATGGGATTCATTGATTAATTTCAATTTATGAAAAAATTTATTTACATATCATGGTGTTTATTTTGAATTCCCTGAAATGATTTGAATCGAGAGAGAAATCTGAATCTTTAGGCCTTTTGATACAATCAAATAGAAAAGTATGATTAAATCGATAACTCAATAAAATTATATTTCTATTTATAATTATATAATAGTGACTTTAGATTTAAATACATATTTTATTGTCTTTTGCAATTTATGTTGTTGTCTTAATAGTTATAATTTGTGTAGACTTTATGCATGAAGATAGTATAGAACAAATAAAAATAAGATAAACTAATAAAAATTAGGAAGATCAGAGTATTTTCTTATTGTTTAAATCAAAAATTAAATCAATAAAAATAAAAAATTATTTAATTATTAATTTAGCATGTTTATAAATTAAGAATCGATAAATTAAATTATAATATAAAAAATCAAACTGAATCGATCTATGAACATTCTAGTCCAGCTAGTCTTTCACATATTCCCTCTTACCCAAAATTCAAATGTTTGGCTATGATATTTGGCATTCTAGTTCATTTTAGCACATCATGTAACTAGTCGACTTACGTCATGCTATGTACGGCCCAATATAAATCCTTAAAAATTTTAGATTATGTATAATTTAATTATTTAATTAAAATCTTCATTTGTTTGGTCGATAAATTCTAAATTTGGTATATATTATTATATTTAGATTGATAAAATTTGTATTAACAATATTTTAAGTTGTTCAAATTTTGTGTCATTGATAATCAATTATATTTTTTAAATAATTTAAATTTTAATTATTGTGATTTATAATATTTTTTTCCTTTATTCTATTAATTAGAAGTGACATAGTAAAATTATTATAACAAAAACTTGTGAAATTTTTTTAAGTGGTCCCATATAAGATGTCAAGTTAATTAAAATATCAAAAAATAATTTATCATTTTATGCCTATTTTATCTTTTTAATTAAATATTATTAATTTTTTAATACTTAAATGACTTATAAAAATATTAAAAAATAACTTAGTATTTTATACCTATTTTATTTTTTATTAAATATTTTTTTTTATACTTATACTTTACTCTCAACTTTGAGAATTTCAACTTATATCAGAACCGTAGAACCAATGCCAAGTGCTCTCTTTGTTTGCTGCTCCTCTTCTTTCAAAGCATTGAATAACTGATAAAACATGATATATCGTAACTTCGACTTACTAAAAGCATGACCTGAAATATATCTTATATTTTAGGTCATGCTTTTAGTAAGTCGAAGTTACGATATATTATATTTTAGGTCATACTTTTAGTAAGTCGAAGTTACGATATATCATGTCTAAGCAGTTCTCCCTAATAGTACTTATTTAGACTATCTCTACGGCTCTACCTCTTCTAAAACCCATCATAACGAACCCCTCACACCTCCATACTGAAACATTTACGCATCTCTTTGTTTGTTGCTCCTCTTCTTTCAAAGCATTGAATAATTAATAAGACATGATATATCATAACTTCGACTTACTAAAAGCATGACCTAAAATATAAGATTATGATATATACAGATTAAAGCAGGAGGTTAGGCGTCTAATTGTATATTGCGTAGCTTCTCCTTTCATAGGAAAAAAGGGGTAATTTGGTAAATTATGTTCCAATTGAACATAACATTTGAATTTTTTTCTTGGGTAACAATAAATATCTATTGACATTAGATGTTTATTTTAAATCAAGAAATATAAATATATATCTTGCATATATATTTTAATAATATTTAATTATGATTAAGTAATGTGCATTTTAATTGATAATCGAATAAAATAATAAGTAACACGATACAATAAATTAATTACTGTTATAAATGTATTTACATTATAATGAATGTCTATCAAGATCTAATAAGATTCAGTTGATATTTATTAGGATTTGAAGTATCTGTCTTTTAGTCAGAAACTAGTAGTATTTTTTCTTATAAATAGAGAGTTTTATTCATTGTATTTTCAATCAAGAATTTGATGCTCTCTCAAGGAAAATAACAATTACTATTTCTATTTTTCTACTTTTTTTTTATTATTATTTTATAGCACGTTATCAATACGAATCTCTTAACATTATTTTAATTTATCTGATTGAAAAGTGGAGAAGGGAAAAACTGAAATAGCAATGCAGTCATCATGGTTTGGTACTTCTAATCAATCTTTACGTTTTTTTCTACAGTAATACTTTGGATGTTGTGCCTTTATAATTCATGTTAGTGCATATTGGGGGCTATTGACTAATATTTCTCTTTTTTTAGTCTTTCATTAAAACTATGGTAAGTTATATACATGACAAAAGATTGATCATGCCCAGATAAGGAACTTGAGCTATTTGCTTATCCTTAATTTAATATTATAATTATTGTTTTTGCTTGGAACACGTCTTAATATACATTAGTTATTATGATTCTTGTTTTCATGATAATCGTGTTCCTGAAAAGAATATATATCCCCTCGTTCGTCCATCTTATCTTTTTATTTAAGAAATTATGTTTTTAAGCCAAATTAGTTATATTCTAATAGACAATTGATTTGACTTAATTATTATTGATTGCACCATGATAAAATGTTGGGTTCAAGTTCCATCGATTTATGCCTAAGACGTCTTTATATGGATAAGATATTTAGTTTGAATTGTCTCAATACACCATATTGATTATATTATGATGGCTAAGACAATATTTGATGAAAAATCACGATATCCCATTGATATACTCCATGAAGTGAATATGGTAGCAATATATGATGAATCTGAAAGTGACAACTTGCTCCATTCTTGAAGTGAATGCGGTAGCAGTGCATAATATGTCTTAAAGAAGACAAGTGATGGTATTTTCACATACTTATTGTGATTATAATTAAAGATGCGTAAGAGAAAATTTCTCTACAACCATATATATGCCTCGATTTGCTCCTGAAGTAGCAACATCATGAAAGAGGTTATAAGCTATTAAAATTTGATAGACTTAGGGCACGATTATATTCCATTCTTGAGAATGAGGATTTCGATTGTTTCAATACAAATGTGCACTTGATTGTGATGGTATCACAACTCACCTCCGAAAGAGACAGAATAGCCAAGAAGAGTTTGATACAAGGATGACCAAGAACACAAGAAAACATACTCCAAATCGGTCCACTAATCTTACGGATTCGAGGACCTTTTTGGAGACCACTCTCGGATTCACTACAACAACAATAATACGAGATAACAATGGTGTATTTGACACCAAAACAGACACCACAAACTCACAAAGAGAGTATCAAGATAACAAGATGAAGAACAAAATGAACAATAGCACAATGGAAGCAACAACACACAGTTTTGACTAAACAACAATAAAGAGTACAAGAAATGTAAAGATAGATAGATAGACAAAGTGAAGGTATAATCTTAAGAACCCAAGACCCTATTCCACTCTTGGGCCCTTAATACTACACACTACAAAGTGGACCCTTAATACTACACACTACAAATACCTATCTCTTCGGTGAGCACAAGAGAGACCTCAACCTCCTCTAACACCCAACGTTCCAAGCATGAATCCAACACGAATGATTCCACACTCAAGTTGGAAATCCTAGTTACAATGTTTCGGCCATAGGCTTTTCTCACAAAAGAGAAATGTTCTTCTTACCACTTTCAATATCAATAAATATCTAAGACTAAAACCCTAAGAGGTTCTATATATAGTGTATTACAAAATAGAATACAAAATGACCACAATACCCCTCAAGGGTGAGGTACCCATCAAGTGTAACTTAGGGGTTGTTTTTAGTGCATTTAGGCCCTCTTTCACACTTCACTTGTGTACTTTCTTAGACAGATTCAATACACACTCGTTCTAGTCCATCCCCGTGGTCGTACTCGTATCATCCTCCCCTTCTTGAAAAGGATTCGACCTCGAATCCGTACCTTGCAAATCAAGAGCAGACAAACAAGCACACATCCTCATGATATGAGGGGTTAGGGTTAGCAAAAATAACACATCAACATGCCATGCCGAGACGGGACAAATTTGAAGTATAGCCATGGGTCCTTTATTTTAATCATGAAAAGATAAGTACAATTTCTACAAAGGAAGTGGCTCGGACAAGCATTAAGACAAAGGGAAAATAGGTCGAGGTTCATCCTTTCCCACCCTAAGATGGTACCAGGATCAAATGGAAGAATTAGCCGAGGGCCTAAGCCGAGGCTAGCCCTTCCTTTCCCTAGAATGTCACTCCCATATTCATACACAAAAATATTTTCATACACATGATCTCTATGAACAAAACTAATCAAAATGTTTTTACCACACAAGATGTTCAAAGATTCATGCGCATTATCAAGATCAATTCTATATACACCATCACTAACTTGTGAATTTTTAAGCACTTCATTCACATGCTCAAGTAGTGAACTACATTTAAGAGTAAATTGATCATCATGAACACCAAGTACTACCAAGAGTACTCATTTCCGGGATTACATATTCCTTGCTCATAAGAGTACTATCATCTTCCAAGAAGAGATTTTTATCTTTAGGAGGAATGTTGTCACACCATAGTGGGTTAGCATATCTGCTATAGCCTTCAAGGCAAGCTATACTATCATTTTCACCACTAGGTTCATTAGGAGTGTTTATATCATCTTCAAACAAAACATTAAACCTAAAGAGAGCATGATCTATCTCACGGACAGATTTGGAACTAGCAAGTGTTTCACTCTCTATAAGTTCACTATCAAGTACCAAAGATGTTTCAATCTCCTCTTTACCTTGGTGTGGGTTGGGGCAGCCCACCTCTTCCTTCGAAAAGCTCCCGGCACAAGGTGTTTGGACAAGGAAAGTTGGATTTTGTGGGATAAGTTTAGGTAACAATTGGCGTAGCCTTTCCACGTGCCATTTCATTTCTTCAATATCATCATTGATGCGATCAAATATGGCATCGAGATTAGTGGCAGCCATGGTACCTAAAGCAAAGGACAACAACAAACAATAAAACAAACTTGTTAGTTCAAAATGCCTCACCATACTCTCTCTTGGTTTTACCTCACTCTTGGTTTCACAAGTGTTGAAAGTCGGTTTGTACTTCGTGAGTGATTGAGGGATGAGTCTATCTTTGCCCGGAATAGATTTTCATTTGAGTTGACTCAAAAAAAAATTATTTACGGACTTGAACCAACAAGACACAACGAATTCATAAAAGAGAGAAAAAAAGCACACAACAAACGCTAAACACGAATGAACAAACACAAAGACTAACTAACAATCTAGTAGATGAGTACTAGTTTATCAATTAGTATTGGAACCAACAAATGAAACTACGGAACAATAAAACGAAACTAAGAAAATCTGAAATTTGAGCTAAAAAATGATGTGTGAACAGTAGCTTAATGATGTGGCAGTCCATTATTGGCCGCGGTTCTTGGCAATTTTTAATTTCTCAAGTTGAAGCTTTGGTCAATTTGCAATTTGGGAATTAGGGAATTTGTTTGAGGAAAGAAAATTCAAACAAGTCTTGGAGCCTTTTTTTGTAAGTTTCAAATTTCAAGACTTGACTTTTGTAGTACTTTTCCTTAAAACATGGACCATTGTTTCATGGGAAAGTTGTTGAGAGGTGATGTAAAGTCTTTTGGTGGTTGGGGTTCTTTCAAGACTAACAATTACTTACACCTCGTTCCTTCACCTATTAGGATCTATCATTCACTTTATGTTAACAAGGTGATGAATATGGTGAAGAACTTCAAGAACACAACAACCACAACAAGAATAACCAACATCATTCTCCCGAGAACAACAACAAGTTCCAACGCCCAATTCCACAACAAGAAGTCCAACAATAAAACCATCAACAAATGGCAAAGTTTCTTTGGTGTTATATTTTCGGTCTTAACACTAGATGAAGGTTGTGATGAACAACAGGAAAACAACAACAACCAAGATCAACAACAACACCAACCAACGCCCAACAATAAGGTCCCCACACAACCAAATTAGAATAATAACTTCAACTCACGGCCACTTCTTGTTCACAACACAACATCAATTTTTAAAGCTCAAATCTAGATATAGACTCAACGTGTTAGTGAGGAACAAAACTAACACTTAGAAACAATAAAAACAAGTAAAAATCTGGACCAAGACACAACAAAAACACAATTTTTGGCCAAGAACACAAAATGGATAAATTGTTCTTTTTCTGAAATTTTCAGATTTTTCAATTTTTTTCAAGTGAGCTAGCCCAAGATTTGATCTTGTAGGAACAAGATCAAGCCATCCTTTGATACCAAATGATACAAGGATGACCAAGAACACAAGAAAACATACTCCAAATCGGTCCACTAATCTTACGGATCCGAGGACCTTTTTGGAGACCACTCCTGGATTCACTACAACAACATCAATACGAGATAACACTGGTGTATTTGACACCAAAAAAGCCACCACAAACTAACAAAGAGAGTATCAAGATAACAAAATGAAGAACAAGATGAACAATAACACAATGGAAACAACAACACACGATTTTGACTAGACAACAACAAAGAGTAAAAAAAATGTAAAGATAGATAGATAGACAAAGTGAAGGTATAATCTTAAGAACCCAAGAGCCTATTCCACTCTTGGACCCTTAATACTACACACTACAAATACCTATCTCTTCAGTGAGCACAAAGAGATACCTCAACCTCTTCTAGCACCCAACGTTCCAAGCATGAATCCAACACAAATGATTCCATACTCAAGTTGGAAATCCTAGTTACAATGTTTTGGCCATAGGCCTTTCTCACAAGAGAGAAATGTTCTTCTTACCACTTTTAATATCAATAAACATCTAAGACAAAAACCTTAAGAGGTTCTACATATAGTGTATTAAAAAATAGAATACAAAATAACCACAATACCCCTCAAGGGTGAGGTGCCCATCAAGTGTAACTTAGGGGCTGTTTTTAGTCCATTTAGGCCCTCTTTCACACTTCACTTGTGCACTTCCTTGAACAGATTCAATACGCACTCATTCTAGTCCATCCTCGTGGTCGTAGTCGTATCATATTATTTTGAAATCTACTTCTGAAGTAGTAAATTCAAAAATTTATTCATGTAATAGTAAATCTGAAACTTACTAAAGCAAAAAGATACATGTCATGGTAAACTTGAAGTTTACTAGCATAAAAGTTCATAAATTGACATCAACGATTGCGACATCTCAAAGATGTGCATATCAAGTATTGACCATATATTGAAGAATTAGAAAATTCTTTACTTTTAATATTGCTTGTTCTCATGATAAGTTGGTTGGATCAACTAATTATGGAGTTGGATCCCTTGAAATCTAAAAAGTATAAAAGGTGAATAAGGGTCCGTTCACCTATCATGTGGTATGTTGAAAAGATGCATCAATAAGATGACCATATGTACATTCATTGTCAACCTACGTTTGACATTCATAAAGTTTCTTGCTCAATATAAATTGAGCATAATTTTTAGATTGTGTAATTAAGATAATTCAGCTTGATAATGATGGTTTAGCATTGAATGCCTTCAAGAAATAGCTAAACCATTACTAATTGTAGACACCTGATTTTGTTTCTCCCAAAGTTCAATTTTATTCATTTTTGACTCACCTTATCATACACCCTCACTCATTCTACATTTTCCCCACAAGGAAACAAATAATAATATAATCCTAACAAATTAAATCCCTAATCCCTAATATTCCCTTATCCTAACTAATTTTTACACTTTATCCTAACCACTATCCTACCCCACCCCCACCCCATACCCCTTACCATACCTACACCCCCAAGTCACGATTTTTCCATCTTTTTAATAAGAGAATAGATACAAATAAGAGGGGGAACATACGTACACTACACTGTACACACAACAAATGAGTATATATATACACTCATATTCAGACTCTTCTTCACCATTAGAATAACAGAACACACACCTTGCACACATCACTCGATCTTCCATAAACACATAATTTACACTTCACTTATAATTACACCCACCACTATCGGATTTCATAGACAGCATACAATATATATACACACTACTTCATACATGCACAATAATTCTCACACGCACACACGCATACGCCTCACACTCCCATCTACACACACATGATCAAAAAACACACCCCACATCAGATAACACACACACTCTATTAAAATACACACATACAATGACGAATCAAGAGAGAGAGTAACGGGAAAGAAAGGCTAAAACCAGAGAGAAATAAGAGAGATAGAGGGAGAGAAACAGTAGAGGTCTATTCCGGCAACCAGAGCTCCGGCAACAACTGAATCGGAGACCAATACCTCAGAAATGACTCAAATTGGTAACCAAAACCCAATCGCCGGTGACCCCATCGAAAAATCCCTAAAACCCCTCTATTTTTATTCGTTCCAGTAAAATCTTGCCAGAACACCATATCGAAAACCCATCAAAAACCCACATCACCATCTCCTTCCTCCATAAACTACCATAAACACATCAAATCAACCCAACTCGTCGGTTTCTGCCACTGTCGGAGTTCAATAACAACAGTCAACTTGAATTTTGATCTTCTTTATTTTGGAATCTTAGTTTTGTTCGAAGTGGACTGCACTCGAGTTGATGGGTTTGCCGTTGAGGTTCTGTGGTGCTCAAATCTAAGTAATTCAACTGGATGGAAATAAAATCATCAATGAAGGTCCAGCTCTATCTTTTCTCATTTTTATATCATTATATGTGATTAATTGGTGTGAAGCATTATATGATATGAATATCCAGTGATTTTGATTTGTCGTTCGACTTCATTGATAGTGGTTATGGATTGTTAAAAATAGTAATCGTAATGTTATGTTGGAACCTTGAGTTGAATTTTGGGGTGGAATTGAGAAATTGATAAAAAAAAGTGAATTTAGATTAATTTTGATTTATTGTTGTGTTGTTTAATTCAAAATAAACATCAAGTTTGTGAACTCGATAGGATTATATTTTAGGCCAAAAGATTAGTAGGCAAAGTTTAGGTTCGGGTAGGTAAATTTAGGACTCGTGGAATATTGAATGCTTGAAATATGTGTTGAATGGCTTCGTTTTATTGCTTTTTTGGATCAAATGTATCATTTGGCCAGGGAATGCCCCGAGGTATTTGTGTTTATTCATCGGAGAATGCCCCAAATTATTTTGTACCTAGAGAACGTCGTGACGTATGACCGAGGCATCGGGTAGAGCATAGTCTAGGATTAGCTTAGAATAGGATTTATATTTTTGTATTTTTCTATTTTAGAATATAATCGGACTGGACACTATATTTTGGATTGTTTTGTTTTGTTTGTTTGATGGATTTTTTATGTATTTTTTCTGTGGTTTATACATTTGTAGTGCCAAAAATTGCCGATATACTCTGCAAAACAACTGTGGTTGAACCACGGGCTCGAGGGGTGCCTAACACCTTTCCCCCGATCAACAAAATTCCTTAAACAGAATCTCTATTCGCAAATTAGTTTAAAGAGTCAAGTTATTTTGTAAAGGATTTTTCAAATGTGACTTGGCACACCCGACCTATGCCTAGTGGCGACTCTGAGTTTTGAATATAAAAGGTCCTTTTCGAAATAAATCTTTATTTTGTCACTTAATAATAAAAACCCTTTCAAAACATTAAAATCGAATCTCTTTCTTTTTGGTTAGAAAAGAGGTGTGACATCTTTGGCGACTCTGGTGGGGATTTTCAGAATTCGAGCTTATTTTTAGAGTTGTATCGGCTTAGTTTGATATTATAGGTGTATAAACATTGTTTGTGTTATTGTTTGTGTTTATTTTATCATTGTTGAGTGCCTACGTGCTACGTCTTTATAGTCTTTCTTTATGTGTTACTGCTTTATATCTGGCGTCATTTGCATAACCTGAGTTAATTCTTTCTGCAACAAGTTTCGGAGTACACGTCGTGTACATGAACTCTAGTTGAGTCACCCTTATTTTAGGAAGGGGATCCATCGGACTTATGGGGTGGGTGGAAAGCTTTCACAGCCACTATTGACCATACGCTTTCCCAAATAGCCTTGTTAGTAGATCACATCGTAGATCAGTCTTTCGTTCATGCTTATTTGCATCATGTTGAGACTTAGCGGGACCAACTTGGTCCTACATAGGAGACTCACTTTAAAAGCATCCCTACGTGCTAAATATTGCATGTTTTAGGGTAATAGGGTCATTTAACAGACTGATTCGGGAAAGCATGTGCTAGAATTAAAAAAAAGTGTGTAGGCAAGGAAAATTTGAAAAAAAAAAGAAAGAAAGAAAGAAAGAAAGAAAGAAAAAGGAAAAAAAGAGTTTCATAGTTGTTTAGAGTTTTTATAGTTTTTATTTTCCATAATCCAAAAAATAAAAAAGAGTTTTACCTTTTGCACTCATTTTCTCAAAGAAAAAAAACATCAATTTTTTTCTTCTTTAGCTTCTTTAGTAAGCATTCACAATTCGAAAACTGCAAAAAGTTTTATTTTCAATAGGAGTTTTTTATAATAGAAAAATTCAAAAAAGATGGTAGTAGTTGTGTACATTTCATAAAATGAAAATATCAAAAAATATTTTTCTTTCATACTTGTTGGTGTCATTTTTATTCAAGTGTCTAATTAAAACCCCCCAAAAAAAATTTATTGATGTTTGTCACTGTCTGTCTTTGGTCGTATCTCTTAAGTAGGGTTTAGTTCGTTATTTAATCCTTAACTGTCCAATCTCGACGAACTACTCACCCCTGATTATCCTCTCTCAGGAGTGATATACGTAGGCAGTCTATTGTGGGTTCGAGAATATTATTTAAAATTTTTTAAAAAAATTTCTTCACTCTTCATTTTGCGTAGGTGTTTCATATACATCTTTACAAGAAAACTACAAAAGGATTTTCCTTTAATAGTTTCAAGTTTCATTTCAAATGAAATTCAAAATAAAAAATTCAAAAGATTTTTCTTTGGTAATCGTAAGTTTCATTTTATATAGGAATGTTAAAGCTGAAAAATTCAAAAAAGATTTTCGTCAATTCTTTTGACAATTTATTATATTCTTTTCTTTCTACAGTTTCAAGAAAAAAAATAAAAAAAAGAGTTTGATTGGCCATGTTGTGCCAAAACTTTACGAACTACGCACACATGATTCTCCTCTTTCAGGAGTGAGATACATAAGCGCCTTTTTCGGGTTCGGTGTTCTTTTCAAAAGAAAAAAAGAAGGAAAAAATGGTTTTGAAAAAGTGTTGAACTCTAACACATTTGTTATTTTTTGGTTGAGTCAGTTTAAAGTAGTTGATTTGTGGCATTCTGGCTGGTCCTCTACATCACACCAAATCTAAAGGAGATTTAGCTGTGTCCAACAAGGATATAGAGAGTTACCTCATGGATCAAATAAAGAGTCAGGAAAATAAGAGTTTAAAGAAAGAGAATTTGAGACTAAGGCAACAAATGATGAAAATGTATCGAGATTGGGCCAGTGGGCTGCCTCCTTCTCCGTTCCCCACTATTGACCCTGAAAATATCTTGAGTTTTTTATCACAATTGCAAAGTCAGTTTCCTACTGTTGTTGATGCACCACAACATGCCTCAGAATCCACTCCAAGTCAAAAGCGTCCCAATGCTTCCATCACTCATTCTCTATCCCTTCAATATAAATCTAACACATTGACAGCACCACATACTGTCTGTGCTTTTATTGCTCAACCTTCTACTGAGGCTTCTACTTTGTCTATCAATCCAACGGTTGTACTTCCTCAATATGCTAGTGGAACCATGTTCAAGGCTTTAGATGCTCATTGCTATACTCTTGATCCTACAGTTAAGTTAAGTGGACCGCCAAAATTTCAGAGAAAATAGTGGGGAAAGTAAAGAGTATAGAAAATGATATGAAAAGTTCCCTAGGACTTGTGGGCTATGAAGATGTTTCATATAAAAACTAGGGCATGTTTTCAAGTATTAGCCTTCCTCCAAGCTTGGAGAAATCAAAATTTGGGGAACCTGATGAATAAAAGGATTCTGTGAAACATTTGGGACGATATTGCAATCAATCAAGGAAAACTGAAAGAAAGAAGAAGGAAAACGTACCTATTGTCATGCCAAGGCCAAAGCAGAATTTGAGAGGTCCAACCCACCAATACTATCAGGATCAATCCGAAGCTTATATATTAGATCCACATAACCACTTGCAACAAGGTTTCTTTCTCTAAAATCCAAGAAATCTCATTCTACTTTCTCAATATCCTTTGAATAATGCACAGTCTATGCTCATCCATCTTTTTATCCAGAATGGGGTGCCCCGGTCCCTCAACATCTTCCTCGATCCCCATAAAGTTACCAAGGAACCTCTAAATTTAAGTTTCATCCGAGGCCAGAGTTTGCAATGAGGAAAAAGGCAAAGTATAATTTCACGCCAATTGGGGAGTCCTATACCAATTTGTTCCAGATATTGAGACAATTGGGTATGATTAATCCTATCCCTGGGTATAATCACGATCCATATTCAAATAATTTTGATCCTAATGTATGATGTGCTTATCATTCTAATATGCAAGGTCACAGTACTGAGGATTGTCGTATTTTGAAAAGAGAAATAGAGAAAATGATTCAAGAAAAATTGATTGTGGTGCAAAACATTGGCACCTCAACCGTTTTATAGAGTTCTTCGCCAGCACATGGTACTGCACGATATATGGAAAACAATGAGTTAATCATGGGGAACCAGAACTTATTTGTTGAAGGGAATATGTCTGATTGTGGTGGGAGCTCTAGTCATGCTGATATGAAAATCAGTGGCTAAGATGTCAAGCTCAGCAATTGAGAAGTCTCTTATCTCCCTACTAGGAGGAGGTTTGGTGGTTTTTTTTTTATTATTATTCGAATTATTTTAGGGTTATAGTTCGGGATCTATCTTGTTTTGTCCCTTTGTCGTTTATGTTCAAAACATTCCATCTTTCATTTCAACTAAATGGAGTGTGCCTTTTCCCTCTGTGTTTTAAATATATGTTGTTTGTTTATTTTCTTTGCACAGTACATTTTATGTTGGCTCCAGTGATATGAGATGCTTGTGAAATTTTCAGCTAGATCTTAAAATCCAATTTAAGCGTGAACTTTGAATTAGAGGGCTAAAGTTAGAAAAAACATCTAAGAAAATAGGTAGAGTGCTTAGACATTTGGGGACAAGTTGAAGCCTTCTTTGAAAATTAAGGCAATTATTTTGAGAATCACAAGAATAACTTGGCCATCAATTAAAAGACATGTCTCAATTAGGTCAAATAGTGAATGTGTGATCCTACATCAAAAGGAATAGAAAAATCACCTCCACGAAAGCATGAGTCATACGATGTGAGGAATGTACAACAAAGGTGGAGTTTGCATATGAAGTAACGACGCACAAGCTCAGTTAAAGTTAGTGCTAAAAAGAAAATATCACAAATGATTTTCATCTTTCACTTCATATTGCATGATGCGTACTTGCATTTTCAAGGATTGATATGACAAAGGCATTTTGTTCTGCTATCTAAATATTGAGTCATCTTTTATTCACCCCATTGAGCTTCGGGTTCTATTTTCTTTCATATCCCTCTTTTGGAATCAAAATAGAGTCAGCAAAGCAAAAATCAAAAAGGAAGAAAAAATGAGTGTCAAGAAAAAAAAAGTCAGAAAAGTTTCAAAGAGAAAAGAGTCAATGAAAAGAAAAATCAGAATCAAGCAAAAGAATGAGTTATCGAAACTACGTGTGACCTGGTTCTCATCTCTCAGGGGTGCAATACGTAGGCTGACCTACCCAGGGCTCGATCTAATTAAATAAATAATTTAGAGTTACTCAGCTAAAAGAAACTGGGAATGAGTTAATCCTTATTGTTTGAGTCGATTCCAAAAGTTGTAGGTCTTACTCCACTTCAAGCATCGTTTGGGCCTCATGTCATCTTTTCTTTCTAATTCTATCCAAAAGTCAAGTTACAACTAAAGAAAGACCTTCAGATCAATCTTTGATAATGATAAGGCTGAGCATGCAATGCATACGATGATGCATTTTGGAAACTACTTGTCTTCCTCGGTACAAGGAATCAAGAGAGCAATAAAAATAAGAGAGTCTTACTGGTGAAAACCCTTTTGAGCATCGTAAGATGATGGTAAATTGAGATAAATAAAAATGAGAGAGCCTTATTGGTGAAAATCCTCACGGACATCATAAGACGATGGTGATTTGAGAGAAATAAAAATGACAGATTCTCATTAGTGAAAACCCTCACGGACATGATAAGGCAATAGTGAGCTGAGAAAAAAAAATAAGAGAGGCTTATTGGCGAAAATTCTTCAAAGTGTCACTAGCCGAATGAGGTCTCTAAATGCAATTGGCCCAAGGAAGTAACTCAGTTTTAAGATTATTAACTCAAGAAAAATTGGTATAAAGTTTGGATGAAAAGATCAGGCAGCTTAATCCAAAATGCATGGCATAATCATTAGAGTTGACTGTCATTTTAAGATAAATTTTTTGTTTCTTTGTTTCAAATGGAGACATTCATTATCTTTTCTTTCTTCTTTATATCTTTATTTTTATCTTCTTGAGTCAGTTATCCAAATAAAAGTCATTATCATTTTTCTCGTCTTTGAGTCAAGTCCATGTCAAAACAAGTGGGACAAAATTTTAAAACGGGCTATCAGTTTCTTCAATTACACAAAGCAAGACAAAAAGTCAACACATAAAAGAGACACGATTGTGAGCCAAAATGAGACATGCAGAAAGTTTTGTCAACAGAAAAGTCTGGGAATTATGAAAATACCAAGGTTCAAAGGGGTTTATCTGAGAAATATGGCAAAGCATAGATACTGTATTTGTTTCAGAGTCACTCTTAATAACCTGAGTTTGGGTCAATGAAGCAGCAAGTCAATGACATACGCTAATAGTTGGAAGCAAGGTTAAATATGACGAAGGAAAGAGTGATCACTGTGAAAGCTAAAGCCACAAATCAACCACTATGTTTTAAACTCATAAGTTTTCTTTGGTGAAACAAAAAATATATTACCTTCAAAGCAAGAACTTCCGAGCATAAATAACAAGGGCTGCAATGCCTCACTTTTATAAATGTAAAAAGAAATGTTGTTGCACAGGTTTGATAATCAAATCATGGTAAAAATTCATCATCTTATATCCCTCGGAACACACTTCTTGTCTAGGAATTTCAGTTTTCATTTGCAGGTGATACACTTCTTAAATTGAACCTTCACTCCTAGAAGATGTACCTTCTAGTCGAGTCATTCCCCTTGACTCTTAGAAGACGTACCTTCTTGTCAAGTCATTCCCCTTGACTTCCAGAAGACGTACTTTTTAGTCGAGTCATTCCCCTGGATTCCTATAAGACGTACCTTTTAGTCAGTCATTTCTCTTGATTCCTATAAGACGTACCATTTAGTCGAGTTATTTCCCTTGATTCCTATAAGACGTACCTTTTAGTCGAGTCATTCCCCTTGATTCCTATAAGACATACCTTTTAGTCAAGTCACTCCCCTTGATTCCTATAAGCGTACCTTTTAGTCGAGTCATTCCCCTTGATTCTTATAAGACGTACCTTTTAGTTGAGTTATTCCACTTGATTCCTATGAGATATACTTGATTCCTATGAGATGTATGTTTTAGTCGAGTCATTCTCCTTGATTTCTACAAGATATACCTTTTAGTCGAGTCATTACCCTTGATTCCTATTAGATGCACTTTTTAGTCGAGTCATTTTGCTTGATTTCTATGAGACGTACCTTTTAGTTGAGTCATTACCCTTGATTCCTATAAGATGTACCCTTTAGTCGATTCATTACCATTGATTCCTATAAGATGTATCCTTTAGTCGAGTTATTCTCTATGATTCCTATGAGACATACCTTCTAGTTGAGTCATTCCCCTTGATTCCTATAAGATGTACCTTTTAGTCGAGCCATCCCCTTTGATTCCTATAAGATGTACCTTTTAGTCGAGTCATCTCCCTTGATTCCTATAAGATATACCTTCTAGTCGAGTCATTTCACTTGATTCCTAGAAGATGTACTTCCTAGTCGAGTCATTGTACTTCTTATTCGAGTCATTCCTCTTGATTTCTAGAAGATGTACTTGCTAGTCGAGTCATTCCCCTTAATTCCTAGAAGATGTACTTTCGAGTTGAATAATTCTAATTAAACCATAGAAGATGCATTTATTTGTTCGGGTTTTTCAAGTAGTTATGATGTGACTATCACAAAAGTTCTCTGATATTAAACTGGGACAAAAATTTAATTCCTGTTATTTGGAACTTTACTTTTCTGGTAAATGGAATCTCTCTTTATCATAAGCTTTGTTTTGAATAATTTTCTTTCTAGTTTTGAAGTGATTTTAGGAGCCCGCCTGAAGAACAGGAGGGATAAATAAAAAGTCAAGCAACAAAGTGAAGAATTGGAAAGTCAAGCAACAAGGTGAAGAAGTTGAAAGTCAATCAACAAGGTGAAGAAATTGAAAGTCAACAGATTGAAAAATAGCAAGTCAGGAGTCCGCTTGGAGAACAGGGTGAAGAAATTGAAAAGCCAAGCAACAAGTTGAAGAAATTGCAAGTCATGAGCCCGCCTGAAGAATAGGGTGATGAAACACAAGTCAAGAGTCCAAATGAAGCTGCATAGATTGGACTTTTGTAATTTTATTTATGTTTTTAACTTGTAATTTTTATTTTTAATGTAATGACTGAGCTGCGAACCGGAACCTCGACGGGACCTCACTTGGCCCTCTAACTCGGTTGTCCTTCTTCCTTCTGTTTCTTTCTTCTAATAATGATCAAGTCAAATTTAGTTTCGTTATCTACTTTTTTGTCTGAAAATACTTTGTGTTTACACTCAAAAAGGGGCATGATGTAGCACCTAATTTTGTCCCTCCTAAAGTTCAATTTTATTTATTTTTTTGCCTCACTTTATCATACACCCTTATCCATTCTACACTTTCCCCACAAGGAAATAAATAATAACCAAATTCTAACAAATTAAATTCCTAATCCCTAATATTCCCTTATCCTAACTAATTTTTACACCTCATCCTAACCACTATCCTACCCCACACCCATACCTCATACCCCTTACCCTACCCACACCTCTAAGTCATGATTTTTTCATCTTTTTAATAAGAGAATAGATACAGATAAGAGGGGGAACATACATACACTATAATGTATACACACCAAATAAGTATATACATACACTCATATTCAGACTCATCTTTACCATAGAATAACAGAACACACACCTCGCATACATCACTCGATCTTTCATAGACACATAATTTACACTTCACTGATAATTACACCTACCACCATCGGATTCCATAGACAACATACAATACATATACATAATACTTTATACACGCACAATAATTCTCTCTCTCTCACACACATATGCCTTTCACACTCTAATCTATACATACATCACCGAAAAATATATCCCACACCGGATAACGCACACACTTCATCAAAATATGCATACACAATCACAAATTGAGAGAGAGAGTGGCGGGAAAGAAGGGCAAAAACCAGAGAGAAATAAGAGAGATAAAGGGAGAGAAACAGTAGAGGGTCCATCACCGTAGCTCCGGCAACAGCTGAATCGACGACCAACACCTCAAAAATAACTCAAACCAGTAACCAAAACCCAATCGTCGGTGACCCCAACGAAAAATCCCCAAAACCCCTCTATTTTTGTTCATTCCGGTAAAATCTTGCCAGAACACCATATCGAAAACCCATCAAAAACCCACATCACCATCTCCTTCCTCCATAAACTACCATAAACACATCAAATCGACCTAACTCGTCGGTTTCTGCCACTATCGGAGTTCAATAACAGCAGTCAACTCGAATTTTGATCTTATTTATTTTGGAATCTTAGTTTTGTTCGAAGTGGACTGCACTCGAGTTGATGGGTTTGCCGTTGAGGTTCTGTGGCGCTCAAATCTAAGTAATTCAACTGGATGGAAATAAGATCGTCAACGAAGGTCCAACTCTATCTTTTCTCATTTTTATTTCATTATATATGATTAATTGGTGTGAAGCATTATACGATGTGAATATCCAGTGATTTTGATTTGTCGTTCAACTTCATTGATAGTGGTTATGGATTGTTAAAAATAGTAATCGTGAATGTTATGTTGGAACCTTGAGTTGAATTTTGGGGTGGAATTGAGAAATTGATAAAAAAAATAAATTTAGATTAATTTTGGTTTATTGTTGTGTTGTTTAATTCAAAATAAATATCAAGTTTGTGAACTCGATAGGATTATATTTTAGGCCAAAAACTTAGTAGGAAAAGTTTAGGTTCGGGTAGGTAAATTTAGGACTCGTGAAATATTGAATGCTTGAAATATGTGTTGAATGACTTGGTTTTATTGCTTTTTTGGATTAAATGTATCATTTGGTCGGGGAATGCTCCGAGGTATTTATGTTTATTCGTCGAGAAATGCCCGAAGTATTTTGTACCCAGAGAACATTGTGACGAAGGCCCGAGGACTCGGGTAGAGCATAGTCTAGGATTAACTTAGAATAGGATTTATATTTTTGCATTTTTCTATTTTGGACTATATAATCGGACTGGACACTATATTTTGGATTATTTTGTTTGGTTGATTGATTGTTTTATGTGTTTTTGTGTGGTTTATACATTCGTAGTGTCAAAAATAGTTGATATACTCTGCGAAGCGACCGTGGTCGAACCACGGGATCGAGGGATGTCTAACACCTTCCCCTCGATCAACAAAATTCCTCAACCGAAATCTCTATTCGCAAATCAGTTTAAAGAGTCAAATCATTTTGAAAAGGATTTTCCAAAGGTAACTTGGCACACCCGACCTATGCCAAGTGGCGACTCTGAGTTTTGAATACAAAAGGTCCTTTTCGAAACAAATCATCATTTTGTCACTTAATAATAAAACTCTTTCAAAACTTTAAAATCAAATCTCTTTTTTTTTGTTAAAAAGGGGATGTGACACTAATAAGAACAAAGTTTCATGTATTGGTATGAAATATGATATGTTGCATACAATAGTACTTGTATGCATTAGACCAATATATTATGATTATTTCTTCCCTCTCAATTGGTTCAAGGTCATGAATCAACTATTCCCTCTAATAGTTTTGATGTGCGTTATATGATTAATGAATATACCATGATGCACAAAGATGGATTCCTCAAAGAAAATAGAGGATGTTTGTTAATTTTTCTAACATAAGGGAGAGATTATAAGCAGCTACGAAATATGTTAGAAATTATCATTAGATCCTCATTCAAATAAAATTCAAGTCAAATATTGAATGTATCTCGTATTTAAGCTGCAAGTGCTCCTATTTTGTGTCCTTAAAGGACAAATTCTCTGCATGCATAAAGCGTGGTAGACTAATCAGTTGCAAACGAAATAATCTTTGAAAAATAAGGAGCAAATAATCATAATAAGAAGGTAATGTGCTCTTGAAGATCCTACGACATAACACTTCATGAAATCTTATGAAAAGTTCAGGTACCCGAAAATAAAGAAGTGATGAGATCTTAAAATGTTATGTCGAATTGTGAACCATTAAAAAATGAGAAATCATTGACGATGTCTTTGATACAATATTGGCGTAATATTGTAAAAGATTACGAGGATCTAAATTCTACGTTAATTTAAGCATGCTGACATATAAACATTTATCAATTGACATGAAAGAATGCATCTTGGTAAGCGTAAAAATTATTTGATTTGCAGTTCAGACACTTGAAGATGTCACACATGAGATGTTGAATATTCTCACTTGACAAAAATTTATATGAAAACTTCTTTAAGGATTCAAAATATAAAAGTTTTTGGAAAACTCATTGATAATCCTTATATTGTGTAACCTTATAGCTTGAAAATTATTGAAACTCTTGAAGAGTTTTTAAAGCAATATATTATTTGTTGAAATGAGAAATATATCGAATTAGATTGGTTATGCAGTACCATATCTAAGTCAAGTGGTGCACTAATGTATATTGCAAATATTACAAGGCTCGATATAACGTTTCAGTCAATTTGTTAGCAAGGTATGTTTCTGCTCCTACTAGGAGACATCAAAATGGGATAAAACACATGAGTTTGTTTTATTCTAAACATTGCAGTCCCGATCTTATTGGTCATGCTGATGTTGGGAACTTATCTGACCCGTATAAAGCTTGATCTCAAACAGGTTATGTGTTCATATGTAGTGGTACTGTCATATCTTGGAGATATACAAAGCAGTCTATCGTAGCCACTTTATTGAATCATGCTGAGATAATAGCTATTCATAAAGCAAACCGAGAATGTGTATGGTTGAGGTCCATGATACATCTCATTCGAGAAAAATGTGGTGTGAAATATGATAATCTACCTACAATTTTATACAGTGATAATGCATCATACATAGCACATCTTAAGGAAGAATTCATAAAAGGAGATAGAACGAAGCACATTTTGTCAAAACTTTTCTACATACATGAGCTACAAAAGAATGGTGATATTAACGTGCAACATATTTGTTCAAGTGACAATGTGGTTGATTTATTCACCAAATCTTTTCCAATTGCAACTTTCAAGAAGATGCTGCACAAAATTGGGATGCAAAGGTTCAAGGATGTTCTCATTAGGGAGAGTTGATACGCGTTGTACTCTTTTTCCCTTACGAGGTTTTGTCCCACTGGATTTTCCTTGTAAGATTTTTAATGAGGCAACCTATATGTGTATTGTTAGAGATTTGTACTCTTTTTCCTTCACTAGATTTTCTTTCCACTGAATTTTTTCTAATAAGATTTTAACGAGTCACATGCGTACTCTTTTTCTTCACTAGATTTTTTTACCCACTGGATTTTTTCTAGTAAGGTTTTAACGAGACACATTATATATCTAGACATTCAAGGGGGAGTGTTATAAATATATTTACATTATAGTGAATGTCTATCAAGATCTAATAAGATCTAGTTGATATCTATCAGGATTTGAAGTATTTATCTTTTAGTCAGAAACTAGGAGTATTTTCCCCTATAAATAGAGGAGTTTTATTCATTGTATTCTCAATTAAGAATCTGATGATTTCTCGTCTCTCAAGAGAAATAACAATTACTCTGTATTCTCTCTACTTTTCTTCTTTGTTCTTTATTATTTTATAACAATTACATAATCTATTATTAGCACATTCTAGAAGCAAACTTTATTATAAAGACAGTACTATCGTAACTTTCCATTAAAATGTTCACATCACAACAAACTAATTAGAATATGTTTTGGCCAAGTCGTAATTACGTGAAGTTGTTAAGCTTTAAGATTATGCAATATAACAATGATAGCATTCATTCCACCAAGAAGGGTGGATTTTATTGTAACAATTATGATGCACGTAAATTCATGATTTGCATGATCAGATATATTTATTTTATATAAATTTAGTTAAAATACAAAAGGCATAAATCTCATTATACCAAAATTAAAAAAATACTCCAAGTATATAGAATGAGACATACAATTAATTTTTTTTAAAAAAATAATATTCAAATGTATTTAATTAGAAAAGACAATTTGTTAAAGACTAAGATAGAATAATCAATTCAAATTAAAGCATTACATATATTTTCTAGTTTTATCACAAATATAGAATGAAAGATTGAAACATTAAAAATTGAAGATAAAGTTATTTGACATCATCTGCTAAGACTTTCATAAGTAGCTTACACAAATATAGTTGTTGAACTTTCCATAATTTTATTTTATCTTATTTAAATTATGAGCTAATTTTGTCAATAGCTATAATTTATCTCGCAAAAGATAAATTAATCATTTATTAACAGGTATTCCTTCGACGAAAATTCTTTTCATTGCTTTTATAGAATATTTTTCTTTTTGTTAGTCATGATGTTGACTTGGATATTGTTAGAGTCATGATTTGTTGACTTGGAAATGGTTAGAGTCATAATTTATTGACTTACATATTGTTAGAGTCATGATTGTTGATTTGATTATGGTTTAACTCGACTGAAGTTGTAGAGTTACCTGAAAATGCTAAATTTGGGATATTTATCATAATGGGTGTGGTTGTATTTGTTACAGGGTGACGATTATTAATTATTTACCATGACTAATAACTATTGAGATCAAACAAGTGAGAGTTAGGATCGATGACACTTAATGTGAATATGATGAATGGTCAATGGAAATAAGAATGAAAATACTCTTATTTAAAACAAGGGATAAGGATAGCATAAGCGGATGAAGGTGTTATGAATTAAATTATTGTTTAAGTTGTCATGTTTTCTTTTCGTGAATTCTGTATTGTGTTTACATGATCTAACTCTAATCGGCCGATGATACCTACCAATATGTGTTATTTGTACTAATACTACTCTTTCTTATACCCTTTTAGGGTATAGTCTTTTGTAGAAATAAGTGTTGGTTTTATACTTGTTGCGGATAACGATCCTTCAACAGCTTCTACTCCTCTCATTCAAGATGAAAATTGTGTCTAGTCTTATCGTTGTTAATTTAGAAGTTTTTGTACATGTTTAGACTAATTTTTAGGGCTAGTTTATATTTTTCGCAATTAATATTATAATAAAACAATTATAGTAAAGATTGATTATTTTTATTTAATAAAAACTTCTTGATCAGGTGATAAGGAGTTCTCCTATCTAGGGGATTAGAGTAGGTATCTTCACGGTCCAATAATTTAAGTCGTGAATAGAGTGCACACAAATTTTACCAATACTCTAGAGATAGAGAGGTTCTTTATGAACTCTCAACTCAAGAAAAATAATCTTCTTTCAGAAAAAAGAAAAAAAAAAGGTAACAAAAGTACAAAATATATCATATATCAATTTCCACTTAATATATATGTTTTTTTTTTTTTAAACAATGCTTTCATGTTCTAGAAATTTTAGATCCGTCTATATACCACTAACACGACTTGATTAATTGAACCCAAAGAGAAGAAGAGAATAATAATGAGGCAAACAATTTAAAGAGAAAAGCAAGCATAGTTTTGAGAAAGATATGATTTGTGGTATGATATGATGTGACTAATCTAACAAAGAAGTAATTTTGTTAGCTTTTTTGTCTCAATAGTGAAGTTTCTAATTAAGAGTATAGCCACTAAATAATCAAGTTTGATAATTAAACACACAACCAACCATAGTTGGAAATTGGATTATTAATATTTATTAAAAGTAATATTCCCTCCAATTCATAATGTTTAAATTTTTTTATATTACTCCAAAATAAATTAGTTTTGTATAATTGAGAAGGTATTAATTATTTTTTAAGTTTTTCTCTAAGGTTATCTCTATTTAGATAAGTGAATTTTTTCATGACAAAGAGATCACATTAAATAGGCATTGCTATTTAATTTAAAATAATTTAATAGTTTTTTTTTTTTTTTTTAACTTTTAGAGTTGAATGAAATTCTTAAAAGATGTGTCCAAGATAAAAATATCATATAATATTAAAAAAATAAAAAAATAGTTCCTGAACCAATTTATGCTCAACTTGACTAATTGATTACGCACATTCTATTTTTTGTCCAGCACTATAAGTATCAATTAGTAACTTTTATTATCAAATTTTAGTTGTTTATTTTAAAAGTTAAAAGCTTGACTTTCATACTTAGTCTGTGTTCGATCATAGATTTTGAGCTGAATAAATTTTAAAAATTTATCTTCATATATCTTTTTGGTCATGAAATCTGATTAGATTTTGAGAATATGATTTTCATACGTTTTTAAATTCTTAAAATCTGGCTCAAATTAGGTTATGCGTTTTTGCAACTTTTACTCACAAATTTTTATTTTTTTCTAAGTAAAATGCATGATCAAACATAATTTCAAAAAACTCAAATTCTTAAGTTTCAAATTTAACTTCCTAAGCTATCGCCAAATGTAGCTTAATTTAGTGTCATTTACCTCTAAGCCACATCTTTTAATGCAATTTAGTAACAAATAAATATGAAATTAGTCATTGAGGTTGATGTTTGAATAGAAGATGAAATCGTTTTATATAAAAAAAAAATCTACGTTACTCTTAAATTTTTATGTACTATTTCTTTTATTAAATCTCCTATAAAACAGGCTATCAAATTTGGATAATATTAGTGATAATTAAAAACCAGATCTCTATATTAACTCACACAAAATACCATTAATTTTGCTTGATATGTCTTATGATCCCACATTTGTCAAAAGCTTGTTTCAATAATTTGTATTTTTTCTAACTTCTAAATTAAAGAGGAGGTGTTTGAATAAGCTTATAAGTAGGTTAAATTA
Source organism: Capsicum baccatum var. pendulum (assembly GCA_030864225.1). Lineage (NCBI taxonomy): Eukaryota > Viridiplantae > Streptophyta > Magnoliopsida > Solanales > Solanaceae > Capsicum > Capsicum baccatum. The sequence goes on along the minus strand of CM061556.1, from coordinate 27,436,424 downwards.
AAATAAAAAATAGAGATGGAAGAGAGAGTAATTATGTATTTCTCTTGATAGGGATTCTAATGAGAGATTATAAGATTAGTGATATAATGAACAAAACTCCTTTATAGAAGAAAATACTCCTAGTTTTTCTTTAAATACTTCATTATCAAATAAATCTTATGATAGATATCAAATAGATCTTGATAGATCTTATTTATATTCTTATTCTTGATAGACATTCACTATAATGTAAATACATTTATAACACTCCGCTTGAATGTCTAAATAGATAATATGACTCGTTAAAACCTTGCTAGAAAAAATCTAGTGGGAAAAAATCTAGTAAAGAAAAAAGAGTATTAGTGAAGAAAAAAGAGTACACATCTCTAAACAATATGCATATAATTTGCCTTATTAAAAACCTTACAAGAAAAATCCAATGGGACAAAACCTCAAAACCTCGTAGGGGAAAAAAAGTACAGTGCGTATTAACTCCCTTGATGAGATCATCTTGGAAACTTTGCATACTTGGTGAATAAATCAGTCACATTGTCACTTGAACGAATCTGTTGTCCGTTAATATCACCATTTTTTTGGAGCTCATACTTGAACGAATCTGTTATCCGTTAATATCACCATTCTTTTGGAGCTCATGTTTATAGAAAATTTTGGCGAAATGTGCTTCGTTATATCTTGTTTTATAAGTTTGAAGCCTATTCAAAACAATCTCTTTACTTCTGTAGTGATCCCTAAAGAATGAGCGTGTTCTTGGGCCATCATAAAAACAAAGATAGGGTCGACGACAGAACGAAGAACAAAACTTTACGATAGTTTTTTCGTAGACGTTCACTTGCATCACATACACAAGTGCTCTCTGAACCGTGCAATAAGGTCACCCATAACACGGCTCTCCCACTTGAGTTATCTTAGCCCTAGGCCATGCTATTCAATAATATTGGGGCTCATCACTTTATCCCCAGGCTTCTTTCTTTTTCCCAATATGATTCTTCAAAGATGCTATAATTGACTATCTCATGGAAGGGAATGGAATGTGAGAGAAAGTCTTACGATCCAACTATCTCTTGTACCTCCTAATTGGTGCTGAAAAGTCTTCATCTTAGCATCCATCGCAACTCCCCATGCTAGTAAGAAAAGGCTCAACCAGGTGGCGCATCAATGTCTTGAGTGAGTGAGAGCCTTGATCCAAGGCCAGGTGTTGTCGCAATCCGCAGAAGTAGCTTCAATCGAAGGTTGCGAAAGTTGGAAGTCTATTCAAAATAATCTCTTTACTTCATCTGAGGTAGTGATCCCACTTTGTAGTAATACACTGAATATGTTATTGTTGTTGTTATTTATGAGCCTATAAACACTCAAAATATAATGCTTATATAAGTTAAAATAGTCAAAATCATAAGTTATCCCCAATTATAATGTTTAGCTAATAATTACTTTTAGTTTGATCAAATTCTTATTATTTTATTTTATAATTTTTTAACTTACAAAGTACCTTTAAAAAAAAATAAAAAATCTCCCCATTTTATTTTTTCCGTTCACCGTTTTCTTTACAAAGATTCTTTTAAATTTATATTTTTTGATTTAAAAAATAAAGCTATTTTTGACATTTTATTAGAAGAATAATTTATCGATATATTTTTAAATCAAATACATCAATTGTTTATAATCATTTTCAATATCATTATTTATAAAACCATAAATGTTCATTTACAATAAATTTCTAAACACTTAAAAAAAATTATCATCATGTAATTCTTATCAGATACTTAGACCATTTGATCATATAACATAAAATTATAATTTTAAATTATTAGATGACATCACATATCGAAATATATATTTACAATCATTAACTAACCCAAATTAGCTGTATGAACCTTTACAAGAATTATCCTATTACTTCTTTATTCTTTTAATTTCACTTTCCCTCCATCTTTTTTTTGAATTCATATCCTCTAAAAATAAAAAAAATAGGGGGTTGAGGGTTTGGGTGGGGGTGGAAAGCGAATAACAAAAGGGATAAGGAATCAAGAGAAAGCAGTGTATCGAAAAAAAAAATTATATTCTGGTAAAAAGGAAATAAATATTTATTTTTTTCTTTCTTTATTTCCTTACATAACTAATAGGATTATAGGAAACTAAAGCAGGAATTGCTTTATATCAATATTTAATTTTATCATATTTTTTCTTTTTTTGTGGATATATCGCTTTAGATCTTATTTTGTTTGCATTCAACGATGATTTTAATTTTAATCATTCAATTTCAGCTGTTAAATTTGTTTTTCATATTTCAATTTAGAAAAAATTACAGCTCATACTACTCTATTCACTTTTAGATCTAATTATCTTTATCATTATCAATTATTACCATTCATAATCTGTCATCCTCAATCACAATAAAGATTAGCATCAATCACTATCATTAGTTATCATCATCATTAGTGATTATTTACGATCATTACCATTAACTACCGTTAGAAATACTCCCTCCGTCTAAAAAAGAATGACATATTTTGACTTGGCATAAAGTTTAGGAAAATAAAGAAGACTTTTGAATCTTGTGCCCTTAAATTAAAGTTGTGTCAAATGTACCAAAATGCCCTTTAATCTTGTGGTTCTAAACATACCATATGAAAAGTTGAAATTAAAGTATTGCCAAAAAAGGAAAGAGTCATTCTTTTTTAAACAGATTAAAAAGGAAGGTACGTCATTCTTTTTTAAACGAAGGGAGTACTTATCAATATCAACTCACCAAGAGGTCACGTGTTTAAGCCTTGAAAACAACATTTGAAGGTCACAGGTTTAAGCCTTAAAAACAACATTTGGTAGAAATACAAGGTAATATCGCATATAATACACCCTCGTGGTGAGCCCTTCCCCTAATCCTGCGCGTAGCATGAGCTTTAGTGCATCGAATTATATTTTTTTAATCAATCACCGACATATATTATCATTCACCGTCATGATTAGTTAGGACTATCATCCAACACAATTATCGGCAGACACCATAAACTACCACCATCAACAACCAACACTAATCACTACTAGTTATTACATACAACCATCATAATAAGTTAATATCATCCAAATTGACACTCACACTCACCACCATTAATCATCATTATGATCATTCATATAATATTTTAAAAAACATTCTATACTATAATTTGTCCATAAAATAGGTAAGAAATTTATCCATTTTATGCAAGATATTTAAGAGAGTAGTTAAAACTTTTATTTTAGTATTTTGTAATCTATAATAATTAATGACTGCCTTTTTTTTTTTACAATATACTACTTTATTCGGTTCGGTCAGTTAAAGCTAATCTCATTCATTTTCTTCTCATCTCTGACGTGGATGCCTCATCTATCACTTAGCGTCTCATTCACACTAACAATAAATTCTCTTACCTTTTTCTTGCAACTTCATGTTTTATTATTCTCTTTATTTAAAATATAAAATATAATAATAAATTAATTGGATCTAGATAAAGTTATTACTAGATTTTATTTTTGTTTTTGTTTTCTATTCTCAATAAGTTGTAATGAATTAACATGCATATTTAATGACATATATTATGGATATAATTAAGAGTGTACATGGATCGGGTTGGTTTGGTCTTCTATTAAAAATAAATCAAATCAATTATGTCGGTTTATTAAAACTATAAACCAAATCAAACCAATATAAAATCGATTTTTTCGGTTTAGATTTTAGTCGATTTTTTCAGTTTTTTCGATTTTTATCTTTTTTTTTTATAATTTTTGTTTTTTACAATTATATGGTGATTGAAATTTAGATCAAGAATGTTTTCATTTTCATTCATGTGCTAATGAAAAACCACAATTATGAAAAACTGAGGAGCGAAAAACTCTCTTGACACTAAAAAATAAGATGAAGAGTGAAAAATTTAGGTTTTTAAGTTTATATTGAATTTTGGATCATTTTATTAGCAATTAATGGATAAATATTACAACTTTAAGGCCCAAATATGAATATATATATATATATATATATATACACACACACATCTACTTTCTAAATATTGAAAATTAATAAAACTAATTGAAAAAATATTTAAAAAGTAGATTATAATTAATATTATATATATATAAAGTTAAATTATATACATGCATATATATATATATATATATATACATATATATATATATATATATTATGTCGGTTTGATTTGGGTTCGGTTTGACTTTTTTGGGTTAACACCAAACCAAACAAAGAATGATACCAAACCAAACCATAAGTCGATTTTTTTTCTTGGTTTAGTTTGGTTCTTCGATTTGGTTTGACTTGACGGTTTGATCTGTACACCCCTAAATATAATATTAATGGACAAGACATATGGTGAAATTAAAGATAAGAACTTGAAATCTAAGGTTTCATAATTAGCAGGACTAAGTCAGAACACATGAAATGTGAGTTCAGTGGCGTATCACATATGATGGAGGCAAAAGTGAGAATTGATACACAAGTACTTCATAAAATAGAGAAAGTATTGTGGTCTATAATTCAAGAAAATGGGGAGATTGATAATGAGGTCATACATCATATTGAAGCTGGGTGAAAGAAATGGAGACTAGTATTATCGTTTGGGATAGTGATTGCTAGACCAATTTTGTTGTATGTGTTATTTTCCTTCTACGGGTACAAGAATCTGTATACTAGAAACAACCACTTCAACTAGTTCAAGTTTATAAACCAAGAACACAATGAAGTGCAGAAAATACCCTAAACACAAGATCAAAGTGATCTTTTCAAGAGGTGTATTTTATTTTTAGAAATAAAGATGAAACAGAAATGGCCAAGTCGCCTGAATTCACGGACTTTCCTTAAGGAAATAATTCTCCTCACTGTACCCGAGGTTGCGGAATTTTCCTTCCAGGATAAAAAGGCCAAACAAACCAATTGTAATGGTACCCAAGAAGAGTGTTTTTATTCTGAAATTTTCGTTCATATCAAAACCTGTGAATGAAACCAGGTTTATATAGCCATAACATGCCTCTTTGAAAAGGTGGCAGTAGTTCAATTTAGAGGTGTGACTTTTCTGAAAATACATGTCTGTTTACCCAAAACAGTGTAGTATTTTTGCTGAAACAATATACAATTTCATGAAACAGTGCACCAGTTCGAAACAGTGCATAACTTCATTGAAAAATTGCATCTGTTCAAACCAAACATTGCATCTGTTACTGGTACTGCATGCATATAAATGGAGTATTAAACACAGAAAAATTTTCTGCATTTTTTTCATTGATCAGATTTCGTCAAATAAAGTTTATCCAAAAAGATAGATCTCATCGATCGATCATTTTTCAAATCCAAATCCGAAGTCGAGTCGAGCGAGCGACGAAGATGGCGCGAGGCATCTCTTATTTCTTGCCTCACTTATCATGTGGAGTAAGTGTTCTTGATTATAAACACTTCCAATTTCTCTTTTTTCATCAATGTGTGAGAAAGAGTAAACTTTCTAATTTGGGAGTACACTTTCCATTTATTGTCTCCTCCCTCCATCATCTTACTTTTCATTTTTTCATTCACATTTCTTTCATATACTATGAACGCAACGATCCCCCACATGAATGGGGAATGACTATTTTTCGTAAAAGTTTTACGGATAATTATGTGATCATTAAGAAATGACTGATTGCATCTGGATAAGTAGGTTTCCCTTTGAACTTTCCATAGTGAACATACATCGGATGCACTCAGTCAATCGGTAGATTTGATATCTTTGAACCGTCAAGCTTTAATATACACCTAGATAATACATGTCACACAACCAACCTTTTAACATTTATAGTTCTCGCGATTTTATTCTTTTCAGCCATGAACACATCCCGGTTTCATGAGAGATTAGAGAATAGACCTTTACTAACATTCTCCTTGAAGCGGCTTCCACTTCGCCCTCACATAGGTGATTTCTAAACGTTCAATCCTATAGATTAAACTATTTGGTTAAATTTGCCAAATTTAGATAATCATTAAAAGACTTTTCACCTTAAGTCTTATCCCTGTTTACTATGCATTCTCTACATCATGAGAATGGGTTGGGTAATTGACAATGTTGAACCTGTTAGACACAACTTGGTTTGATCTCCTTGAACCTAGCTCTTGGGATCTCCAGTCTGCTAGGTAGAGTTACCACTATGCTGACTTGTCCTAGGCCTTAAACCCATTTCCTTGGATGTCCTTTCCACTCCTTCTCTAGATAGGCCTTTTGTAAATGGATCCAACACATTATCCTTTGACCTTACGTAGTCAACAGTGATAATTCCACTAGAGAAAAGTTCCCTAACAGTATTATGTCTTCATTGTATGTGATGAGATTTACCATTATAAATCATGCTCCCTGCCCTACCTATTGCCGCTTGGCTATCACAGTGTATACATATCGGTGCCACTGGCTTGGGCCAATACGAAATATCTTCTGAAAATTTTTGGAGCCATTCTGCTTCTTCACCGGCTTTATACAATGCGATAAATTCAGATTCCATTGTAGAGCGAGCAATACAAGTCTGTTTAGATGATTTTCAAGAGACTGCTCCTCCACCGATAGTAAATACATATCTACTTGAGAAATTTACTTCGTTCGATCCGGTGATCCAATTTGCATCACTATATCCTTCAAGTACCGCAGGATATTTATTATAATGCAAAGCATAATCTTGAGTGTATTTAAGATACCCCAAAACTCTTTTCAATGCCATCTAATGAGTTTTGTTGGGATTACTCGTGTACCGACTTAATTTACTGATAGCACATGCTATGTCTGGTCGTGTACAGTTCATTATATACATTAAACATCCCAATACTCTTGCGTACTCTAATTATGAGTCACTTTCACCTTTATTCTTTCGAAGTGCAAAGCTCACATCCAATGGAGTTTTGGCAATACCGAATACCATATACCTGAATTTGTCAAGTAACTTTTCGATATAATGAGACTATAACAATGCCAACCCTTGTGGAGTTCTATGGATTCTTATACCTAAGATCACATTCGTAACTCCAAGGTCTTTCATATCAAACTTGCTCTCGAGCATTCGTTTTGATACATTTATGTCAGAAATGTCTTCACTGATGATCAACATATCATCCACATATAAACAAATAATGACTTGGTGATTTGGAGTGCCTTTAATATAAACACATTTATCACATTAATTTATCTTGAATCCGTTTGCCAATATGATTTGGTCAAACTTTGCATGCCATTGTTTAGGTGCTTGCTTTAGTCCATACAATGACTTAATAAGTCTACACACCTTATTCTCTTTTACTGGAACCCAAAAACCCTTAGACTATTCCATGTAAATTTCTTTCTCCAATTCTCCATATAAGAATGCGGTTTTCACATCTATTTGATAGAGTTCAAGACCATATACTGTCGCTAAGGTAATTAACATTCGAATCGATGTTATCCTTGTTACAGGCAAGTATGTATCAAAGTAATCAAGGCCTTTTTTTGTTTGAAGCTTTTTACTACAAGTCTTGCCTTGTATTTGTCAATAGTACCATCCGATTTCATTTTCCTTTTGAAGATCCATTTAGAACCTAAAGGTTTATTTCCTGGAGGAAGAGCAACCAATTCTCACGTATGGTTGCTTAAGATTGAATCAATTTTACTATTGACTGCCTCTTTCCAAAAGGATGAGTCTGATGACATCATCGCTTCTTTAAATGTTTGAGGCTCATTTTCAAAGAAAAATGTTATAAAATCTGATCCAAAGGAAGTTGACGTTCTTTGACGTGTACTACATCTTGAATTCTCTTCATTATGTACATTCTCACTTAGTTCATCTCAAGGTCGTTTAGACCCTCCACTAGATTGTTCATGTCTAAGTTTATACAGGTAAATATTTGTAAGGAATTCAACATTATCTGATTCAATTACCGTATTTTCATTTATATCCGAATGTTCGAATTTATGAACCAAAAATCGACATGCTTTACTACTTTTAGAACATCCTATGAACACGCAGTCCACCATCTTATGTCCTATCTTAACCCTTTTAAGCATAAGAACTTGGACCTTTGCTAGACACCCCCACACTTTATTTCAAATTGGGTTTTCTTCCTTTCCATTTTTCATAAGGAATTGATTGTGTCTTACTATGGGGAACTCTATTGAGTATACGGTTGGTCATAAGAATAGCCTCCCCCCACAAGTTTTGTGGCAAACCAGAACTCATAAGTAAGAAATTCATCATTTCCTTCAAAGTTTGATTTTTCCTTTCCGCAATTCCATTAGATTGAGGTGAATATGGGGCCCTAGTTTGATGGATGATTCCATTCTCTACACATATTTGCGCAAAGGGAGATTCATATTCTTCGCCCCTATCACTTCTTATCATTTTGATCTTTTTGTCTAACTGATTTTCAACTTCAATTTTATATTGCCTAAAAGCATCTATTGCTTCATCCTTACTATTTTGCAAGTATACATAATAGTATCTAGTGAAATCATTAATAAAAGTCATGAAATACTTTTTTCCACCACGTGATGGTGTTGACTTCATATCACAAATGTCAGTGTGTATTAAGTCTAAGGGATTGGAATTCCTTTCAACAGACTTATAAGGATGTTTTGCATTCTTTGATTCCACACACGTTTGACATTTTGATTTATTGCACTCAAAGTTTGGCAAAACTTCTAAGTTAATCAGTTTTCGTAACGTTTTGTAATTAACATGTCCTAAACATTTATGCCATAAATTATAGGACTCAAGCAAGTAAGAAGAATTTGAACTTTTATTTATTTCAACAGTCATTACATTCATCTTATAAAGGCCCTCGGTGAGATAGCCTTTTCCTACATACATTCTCCTTTGCTAACTATAATTTTTCCAGAAACGGTTACACATTTGAATCCGCTCTTATCTAGAAGTGAAACAGAAATTAAGTTCCTACGTATTCTGGAACATACAATACATTGTTAAGTGCCAAGACCTTGCCCGAAGTCATTTTCAAGCACACTTTCTCCGTTCCTTCCACCTTAGCAGTAGCGGAGTTAGCCATGTAGATCATTTCTTCTACTTGAGCCGGAGCAAATGATGAAAACAATTCTTTGTTGGCGTAAACATGGCGAGTGGAACCAGAATCCATCCACCACTCGCGAGGATTCCCCACCAAGTTGCATTCTGAAAACATAGCACACAAATCATTGCATTCTTTGTTGGATTCAATCATATTTGCTTGATCCTTTTTCTTGCCTTCCTTTGGGGCACGATAATCCGTAGACTTGTGGCTAATCTTGCCATAATTGAAATATTTTTCCTTGAATTTCTTCTTGGGTTGATGGCTTCCTTGTTCAGCTTTCTTCCTTTTCATAGAATTGTTTTGATCATCTTCTACAATATGTGCTCCATTAATTGTAGAATTCCCTTTTGACCTTCTCTCGGAAGCCTTATTATCCTCTTCAATACACAATCGGACAATAAGATCTTCTACAGTCATCTCCTTGCATTTATGCTTCAAGTAGTTTTTGAAGTCTTTCCACAAAGGTGGTAGCTTCTCAACTATCGCTGCTACTTGAAATGCATCATTCACAATCAAACCTACAAAACAATTTATGTGAGTATCAAGAACATTTTTAATTTGTTCAACTAAGGTATTTTTCAAAGATATACCTTCTGCTAGGAGATCATGTAGGATGGCTTGCAACTCCTGCACTTGAGAGACAATCGATTTGCTAGCTATCATTTTAAAGTCCAGGAATCGTGCAACAAGGAATTTCTTAATTTCTGCATCCTCCGTTTTATATTTTTGTTCAAGTGTCCCCCACAATTCCTTCGATGTCATAGTTCTACTGTAAACATTGTAGAGGTTGTCATGGAGATCACTCAGAATATAATTCCTGCAAAGGAAATCTGAATGTTTCCAAGCTTCTACAATTACGAAACGCTCTTTGTCCGAGGTTCCCTCGGGCACCTTAGGAGCGTCTTCGCTAGTGAACCGTTGCAGACACAAAGTGGTGAGGTAAAGGAACATATTTTGCTGCCATCGCTTAAAGTCAATGCCCGTAAATTTTCCAGGCTTCTCCGCCAGTGCCATTGTAGGCAGAGCATTTATGCGACTTGATGTGACAATATTAGTTGCCCCCACAGACGTTGCCACATCTTGCATTTGTCTTTCACTTGTCATTTTTCTGTCACCACAAAACAGAAAAATTTAGTATTTTCAGAATACTACTTATAAAGTTAAATGACTTTTATACTTTTCTTCTTGTTTCTAGTTAACGATGAAGTTTTTATAACTTCAAATCGCCAACCGAGTGAACTTTAACTTGTGATGAAGATTTTATGTCTTCTAATCACTAGTTAAATTCAAGCGAAGTAGAAAGCTTAACGTTTTAATCTCCAAAAATAAGTAATACAAATTCTGTAAAATTATTTCCTTAAGATTGTTATTTTCCTTCTACGAGTACAAGAATCTGTATACTAGAAACAACCGCTTCAACTAGTTCAAGTTTATTATAAACCAAGAACACAATGAAGTGCAGAAAATACCCTCAACATAAGATCAAAGTGATCTTTCCAAGAGATGTATTTTATTTTTAGAAATAAAGATGAAATAGAAATGGCCAAGTCGCCCGAATTCACGGACTTTCCTTAAGGAAATAATTCCCCTCACTGTACCCGAGGTTGCGGAATTTTTCTCCCAGGATAAAATGGCCAAACAAACCAATTGTAGCGGTACCTCAAACAACTGGACTATCTTTGAACTCACTGAACGTTTTGATTGATCACACGGAATATTTTTAAGGCAAGAAGAGTGTTTTTATTCTGAAATTTTCGTTCATATCAAAACCTGTGAATGAAACCAGGTTTATATAGCCATAACATGTCTATTTGAAAAGGTGGCTGTGGTTCAATTTAGAGGTGTGATTTTTCTGAAAATGCATGTATGTTTATCCCAAAACAGTGCAGTATTTTTCTGAAACAATATACCATTTCACGAAACAGTGCACCAGTTCAAGACAATGTATTAGTTCAGGAAACATCAGTTCAGTCGAAACAGAAACAGTGCATCGGTTCAGTCGAAATAGAATCCGAAGCCGAAGTCGAAGCCGAGCGAGCGACGTCGACAGCGCGAGACATCTCTTATTTCTTGCCTCACTTATCATGTGGAGTAAGTGTTCTTGATTATAAACACTTCCAAGTTCTCTTCTTCCACCAATGTGGGAGAAAGAGTAAACTTTCTAATTTGAGAGTACACTTTTCATTTTAGTGTGTCCTTTCCTCCACCATTTTACTTTCCATTTTTCTATTCACATTTCTTTCATATACTATGAACCAACAGTATGTGGGGTTGAGTGTTATTCAGTCAAGAACTCACATATTGAGCAAATGAAATAAGGTGAGAATGACCTGTGTATTAGACAAGATACGACAAATAAGGTTGAGATGACTCAAACATGTGAAAAGGAGGAAGACAGAAGTCCTAATGAGGAGGTGTGAGGCGTTAACAATATTAGGTCTAAAGAGAGGTACAGGTAGATCAAAAAAAAAATGAAAATGGATAATTAAATAGGGCATGACACACCTTTAGCTTATCAAAAATATATCCTATATATAAGAGAACATGGAGGTCGGAGATTAGCGCGAAACATTAGTATAAAGTCTAGCGATTTCTTTCTTTTGGATGGTGGTGATGGGAGGGTGTTTCGATGAGAATATTTTTTCTTAGTTTTCTTAGTCTTGTTTTTTCAATTCAAGCTTGTTTTGTAATTTCTTTTTATTCAAGGATTCATTGAGAAACAACCTTCCTGTCCACAAAAATAGGTAACATATATGTATATTTCGCCCACCTCACACTAATCTATGCAATCATACTGAGTATGGTGTTGATTCTCATGAAAATATAACGATCAAGTCTATTTATATCTAAATCGTCTGCTCAAATGTTTTTTCAACTATTATAATAATATGTCATTAAGAAATTTAAAATATTCAAGAAAATTGAAATTATAATAATTATTTAATAATTAAAATGATAATAATAATAATAATATTAATAATGTCATATATAAGATAAATCAAGATGATATGTTCTTTTCAATCTCTCCTTTTCTTTTTGCATTTTTATGCACAAGATTTAACTAAAAGTGACCTAATGAAAAAACCCTTAAAATCTTAGAAAATTTAGTAGAAAATCGAAGCAAGGTCAATTTTTCTTCTTTTTCATAATTAGAAAAATATATCATTATAAAATAAATTAGCTTTAGTTGAGAATAAAAATTTGAATTTAAACCAATAGTTATTATTGGAGAAAAACTTATGCACATAATTAATAAACTAATCAATTGTCCACTTATTTACCATTCTTAAATTTCTTCTCTCATGTAAAAGGTAATTGGATAATTTTTTCCTTAATAAATAATAATTTCTACCTAATTTTTCTTTTTGGTTCCTATCGAATGTTCAGTATTCGTACTAAGGTTCGATTATATTTGAATTCACGCATTTCTCACCCGCCACTCTTGAACCCCGACCCCCACCATCCCACTCCTCAGTCCTCACTGCTCCTGAATTCTCACTCTACACTCCCTATCTCGCTTTTCAAATATTTTTCTAGATTACATATAAATAATTTTGAGATAATATTATTTTATCTACTTATCAAACACTAAAAATAAGTAAGAAATTTATTATTTTTACGATAATATCTTCCTTCTCAATAAACACACCCTAAAATCCCACCTAATTTTCTTTAATAAATAAATTACCAATACTTGTTTCTGCCATGCTAGTGGTAATGACAGAAACCTATAAAATTAGTCGACCTATGCACAAGCTTAATCATACACCACAATTATCGAAACAAAATAAAAAAAATACATTTTTCTTCCTACCAAACACACCTTAAACCCCATCTAATTTTCTTTAATAAATAAATTACAATGCTTTTTCATGCCATGCTAGTATTAATAACAGGAACCTATAAAATCAATCGAGCTGTACGCAAGCTTAATCGAACGTCATGATTATCAATACAAAAACAAATAATCCAAGAACACATTTTTCTTCCTACCAAACACACCCTAAACCCCACCTAATTTCCTTTAATAAATAATCACCAATATTAAATATTGAAACAAACCAAATTTTAAAAAAAATAAAAATCCCATGGTTTTGATTTTCACAATCTAACAATTTTTTTATTTTTTTGAAAAATCTATTTATCTACACATACCTGACTGGTTCAGTTTTACACTATAAATAAACGAAAAAAACATATCTATCTTCATCACTTCTTCATTCCTTCTCTTCCTTGTCAATTCTCCCCTTCTTTTTATTCGCCGGAGCTCCGGTAATCCCACCGGTATCGGAGTAAGTTTGTTTTTTTCTCGGAATAATGGGAGCGATTCTTTTACCAGATCTCGGAATGGAGATTTTGATTCCGGCATGTGCTGTTATCGGAATTGCTTTCTCACTATTCCAGTGGTTTCTCGTATCGAAAGTTCATGTCAGTGCTGATAAGACTCATCATCATTCGTCTGTCGGTGGTGGTGATGATAAGAATGGATTTGCTGAATCTCTTATTGAGGAAGAAGAAGGCATTAATGACCATAACGTTGTTCAAAAATGCGGTGAAATTCAAAGCGCTATATCTGAAGGTAATAAAATTAACTTTTATAAGGTCTCTTATGTATTCTTATAAATATTCACATGTCACATTCTTATATGCAAACAAAATTTCTATATAGTTTTTGTTGATGTCGTGATTTGGTTAGTAAATCTAACCATTGTTTTTCTGCAAGCAAAATTTTCTATATATTTTTTGTAATTTCGTAATTTGGTTTTGTTTGCTGAGCTAATTTCTGATGGAATATGCTGATTTGTGCTGTAAAGTAGTCGGTGGTGGATCAGGATTTTCATTAAGGGAGCTCAAAAAATTTTAAAAAGTAGAGTAGCGTTTGAGATTTGAATTTGGAACTCAGTGAATTTTGAACACCCTAAACCATTGAGTCGACCTCTAGTTTTGTGTTGCAGGATTCAAAATATATATAAATATTTACTTAATTATTTTTATTATCTTATATATATAGTGTAATTTTTGGCCGACGCGTTGCTAGATCTGCCACTGAAATTAGTTGTGTTTTTCTTTGTTGGTAGATGAAGATCTAGCTTCTATATTCACACATTGCGTGTTGTTATCATTATTAAATTATGTAATTGTTTCTTGCTTTTGTGTCACGTTTTTGTAGACTTAGACTTTAATTTTGGCCTTTTAGTTAATGTGATTGTGAAGGGGAATAATCAATTGCAAATTAGTTTACTTTTTCCAGCTACTTTTTTTCATACAATAATAGTATAGATCTAAGATGGCGTGTTAGGTTGGGACTTAGCTATCATCATTATCACGTGTCAAGGCTTGTATAATATAGGTCACTTTAATGTCAAGCTTTGTTGCTCGGACTCCAAAAATGATGCCGCATGTCAAATTCTTCAAAAATGCAGTTCTTTTAAAGGATCCGGCACATACCTGTCTATATTTTTGAAGAGTTCGAGCAACATGTGTCAAAGGCTGTATAATATTGAAGGCCACCATAGTAAATGATGTTGTATATTTGTTGGATCCTTAAAAAATATACGTACTACTTAAGGATCCGACACACACCCGTCGATATTTTTGAAGAGTCCGAGCAAAGGCCGTATAATATTGAAGGCCACCTTAGTAAATGATGTCGTATATTTGTTGGGTCCTTAAAAAATGTACTTACTACTTAAGGATCCGACACACACTTGTTGGCATTATTAAGAGTTCGAGCAACATAGGTGTCAAGTCTGTTGATTTGAAATACTTTTTTTAAGTCTTTTTGCTAATTATAGATTATGATTAAAAGAATTAATTTTTTTCGTTAATTATCTTATGGATTTAAGTGTTAGATCAGGACATTTTCTAATAATTTCATAGGAAAAGGTAATATCGTGTTCAAAGGGATCAAAGTGTGCCTGATTGGTGCAGGGTTAGTTTCATAATTTTGAGCGTCATGGATGGCCATATTGGATTGTTGAATCAATTAAGAAAAGAAACTGCAGGGGTTTTAATGTATCAAATAAGGAGATCTGAGCGGTTTCACTCGTTGCCATTTTGGATTGTTGAATCAATTAAGAAAAGAAACTATGGGTTTTAATGTATCAAATAAGGAGATCTGAGTGGTTTACACTCGCCAACTAGTCTTCATTTCTTTTGCCGACTCATTTCTGTGGATAAGCCACTGCGTCCTTCACCAATGCAGAAAGGGAAAAGAAAGGAAAAGCATGAACGGAAAATGGATGACAATGAATGAATTTAATAAAACTAATATAGTGTGTAAAATGTTGAGCAGTTATTTGTTTCAGTTGCCAGATTTTGTTTAAGTTGCATTTGCTTTTTGACTCTTTCTAGTTTGTTTTCGTGACCTTATTTGAACTATATTTGATTGGAAATTGCAAAACTAGCTACTTCTTGGTTAGTTATTTCTTGCCTGATCAGTTAGCGTAAGCGAGGAACTCCTACCTGACTATTAACTTTTGCAATGGTTTTTTTGTGATCTTGACGGCTGAATCTATTTTTACCACAGGAGCAACCTCATTTCTCTTTACGATGTACCAGTATGTTGGTGTTTTCATGGTTGCTTTTGCTATTTTAATCTTTGTTTTCCTCGGCTCTGTTGAGGGATTCAGCACAAAGAACCAGCCTTGTACATACGACAGCACCAAAACTTGCAAGCCAGCTCTTGCAACTGCTGTCTTCAGCACTGTATCCTTCCTGCTTGGTGCTGTTACCTCTGTGATATCCGGATTCCTTGGAATGAAAATTGCCACATATGCAAATGCCAGAACTACCTTGGAGGCTAGAAAAGGTGTCGGGAAGGCTTTTATTGTTGCATTCAGATCTGGTGCTGTAATGGGCTTCCTTCTTGCTGCTAACGGTCTTTTGGTTTTGTTCATAACCATCCTTCTGTTTAAGATGTACTACGGTGAGGATTGGGAAGGTCTATTTGAGGCTATAACTGGTTATGGTCTTGGTGGATCTTCAATGGCCCTCTTTGGTAGAGTTGGTGGAGGAATTTATACCAAAGCAGCAGATGTTGGAGCTGATCTTGTCGGCAAGGTGGAGAGGAACATCCCTGAAGATGATCCTAGAAACCCAGCGGTATGGTTATTTATCCATTAGAATGTAACTTATATATTTAACACTTATTCTAGTTAGTCTTGTTAAGAAACTTCTTTTCTTGTTAGTTCTTACGTGTAAATGGTCTCTCAGGTGATTGCTGACAATGTTGGGGACAATGTCGGAGATATTGCTGGTATGGGATCAGATCTGTTTGGATCTTATGCAGAGTCATCCTGTGCAGCTCTTGTTGTTGCTTCAATCTCCTCCTTCGGTGTTAATCATGAGCTTACTGCTATGCTATATCCCCTTCTAGTCAGCTCTGTCGGCATCCTTGTCTGTTTGCTTACCACCTTATTTGCAACTGATTTCTTTGAAGTCAAGGAGGTTAAGGAAATTGAGCCAGCATTGAAGAAGCAACTCATTATCTCTACTGCTCTCATGACTGTTGGGATTGCTATTGTTAGTTGGGTTGCCCTTCCAACGACCTTCACAATATTCAATTTTGGAGTTCAGAAAGAAGTACAAAGCTGGTAAGTCTAAAATCTGGATATTGCTTTTATAACTTGGTCTTGTGTCACTCGTGCATTGTTTATATATTGGTTTGCATTATTTTGGGATATGTTTGTTGAAAGTTTGGAAGTGGTGTAAGCATGAAATGAAGTTGAAGATATGACAATTTATTACAGAAGATTGGACAAAAGCATTTCCACGAATGGATGAAAAAACTGCACTTTTGACCTTCCTTTCCCTGTCTTTAAAATATCTAATACTGAGGCTCACAGATTTCCAAATCTGATTTAAACTGCAGGCAGTTGTTCTTGTGTGTCGGAGTTGGTTTGTGGGCCGGACTTATTATTGGATTTGTCACCGAGTACTATACCAGCAATGCTTACAGGTGGGCACCTGTTTTTTGAAGTCATTTCTTTAGCTTTTTTTGGCTCTTGTATTTCAGAAATTTACGTTTTGTTCTATTTTTCTCTTTCCCCAGCCCCGTGCAAGATGTTGCTGATTCATGCCGCACTGGTGCTGCCACCAATGTTATTTTTGGCCTTGCATTGGGTTACAAATCAGTTATCATTCCCATTTTTGCCATTGCAATCAGTATATTTGTTAGCTTCAGCTTCGCTGCAATGTACGGCATTGCAGTTGCTGCCCTTGGAATGCTGAGCACTATAGCCACTGGTTTGGCAATTGATGCATATGGTCCCATTAGTGATAATGCAGGAGGCATCGCTGAGATGGCCGGAATGAGCCACAGAATCAGAGAGAGAACTGATGCACTTGATGCCGCTGGAAACACCACTGCAGCTATTGGAAAGGTAAATTAAATTTGCTTCTACCCTACACTACGCATAGAAAGGTTTAATTGGATGTCGTTGCTATATTACCTTGTGATGACAAGCTCCTCTGTACCTATAATGACAGGGATTTGCTATTGGCTCTGCTGCGCTCGTGTCTCTGGCACTCTTTGGGGCGTTTGTCAGCCGGGCAGCAATTTCCACTGTAGATGTCTTGACACCTAAAGTATTCATCGGTTTGCTAGTTGGTGCAATGCTTCCTTATTGGTTCTCCGCTATGACAATGAAGAGTGTTGGAAGCGCTGCTCTTAAGATGGTTGAGGAAGTGCGCAGGCAATTCAACACCATCCCTGGTCTCATGGAAGGAACTGCTAAGCCTGACTATGCCACTTGTGTCAAGATCTCCACAGATGCATCAATCAAGGAGATGATCCCACCTGGTGCTCTTGTCATGCTCACTCCATTGATTGTTGGGATCTTGTTTGGCGTCGAAACACTTTCTGGTGTGCTTGCTGGATCTCTCGTCTCCGGTGTACAGGTAAAACACATCAAAGATTGTGAACGTGTTTTTATGAACTTCAAGTGGTCGGTCTAAATCTCTAATCTTGGATGATGTTGGTTCTCATAGATTGCCATTTCTGCATCTAACACTGGTGGTGCCTGGGACAACGCTAAGAAGTACATCGAGGTAAGATTTTTCTTTGGACCTTTCACTCAATGACTGTCCTCTACAAATTACGCTTCAACGCTAATATTATCTATCGGTCTATGAATGATAGGCTGGAGCCTCAGAACATGCAAGAACTCTTGGCCCCAAGGGATCTGATGCACACAAAGCTGCCGTAATTGGTGACACTGTTGGTGACCCTCTTAAGGACACATCTGGACCATCATTGAACATTCTTATCAAGCTGATGGCTGTCGAATCCCTCGTGTTTGCTCCCTTCTTCGCCACACACGGTGGTCTCCTCTTCAAGCTCTTTTAAAACAAATACAACAACTCTTTATGTCACATGACTATATCGCAAATCTATTGTTCCTCTTCCTTCCCCCCGTATTTCACATTCAAACTTCGTTTCAATCATTTTTCGTGTTTTTAGTAGCTAGAATGTGGGGATTAGCATATGGTGTTAGGCTGTGCGTTGATGATGATAATGGTGGTGATGGTAAGGGTGAAATGTTTTTGCAGAGTTCAGAAGAAACATCAAATGTTCTTTCCTAGAGTAATTGTATCAGTTTTTTCTGAAAATACTTTCTTGTCTTTGCCCTTTAGGGTGTTAGATTTTTGAAAACCTTAATTGAGATTTATGTGCATTTGTCTTTTTCTCACTCCATAATCTACAAGTATCACAAGGGAGAGGTAACAGCGGAATATACTTATTAAGTGATATATTTTTAGATAAAATTACCTCTGACCAAAGGAGTAAATTACATAAATGATTCTCATAATCGATAACAACTTTATAATTATTCATCTTTCAACTTTTTTTCTTCTTCTTTTAACTTTATTTTGAATTTTATTTTTTTTTCTCTTTTTATTTCTGATTTTTCTCAATCCTTACTTTTTTTTCCTTTTTTTCTTTCTAACTTCTTTTTTTTTTCTTTTTTCTTTTTCTTGATTTTTAATTTTTTTTTCCTCTGTTTTTTGTTCTTTTTTATTTTTTCTCAACCCTTATTTTTTTATTTCTTTTCTCAACGTCTACTTTTATAAAAAAAAATTATTACTATTATTATTATTTTTTTTAAAAGTTTTCTTGGCCTTTATTTTATTTTATCTTTTTTTTATATCAACCTTTACTTTTTTGCCGTTCTCTCTCAAATTCTATATATTTTTTTATTTTTTAAATATTTTTTTATTTTCTTCTTTTTTTGCAATTTTATTATTTTGTTACTTTCTTCGATTTCTTTCAATCAAATTACATCTCATGAGCAAGAGTTGACACTACCACATTATACATGCAAGATTTATGACTTTCAAACAACAAGCTACGTTTCATGGGTAAAAGTTGATACTTCCACATTGTGTTTTAATTTATGAGATGTTTATAACTCTTATCTTAGAGACAAGACTTAGTTTAAGGACTTTCAAACAACAAATTATGCCCCACGGGCAAGAGTGTCAAACTAAAAATTATGTCTCACGGGCAAGAGTTGACACTATCACGTTATGTCTTCATTTATGAGATGTTCTACAACTCTTGCCTTATAGGCAAGACTTAGCTCAAAGACTTTCAAACTACAAATTATTCCCCACGAGCAAGAGTTGACCCTACCACGTTATGTCTTCATTTATTGATTTATGAAATGTTTTATAACTCTTTCCTTAGAGACAAGACTTAGATCAAGGACTTTCAAGTAACAAGTTCTGCCCCATAGGTAAAAGTTGACATTACCACATTGTGTTTTGGTTTATGAAATATTTTATAACTTTTGTCTTAGAGGCAAGACTTAACCCAACGACTTTCAAATAATAAGTTACCCTATGTGGGTAAGAGTTGACACTATCACATTATGTTTTGATTTATGAGATGTTTTATAACTCTTGCTTTAGAGGCAAGACTTAGCCCAAGGACTTTTAAACAACAAGTTACGCTTCACGGATAAAATTTGACACTATCACATTGTGTCTTGATTTATAAGATATTTGATTGATTTATGAGATATTTTATAAATTAAGAACTTTTAAACAATAAATTATGCCCCATGGATAAAAGCTGACACTACCACATTATGTCTTGATTTGTGAGATGTTCTATAACTCTTACCTTAGAGGTTCGAATTAGTCCAAGGACTTTCAAACAACAAGTTACGCCCCATGGACAAGAGTTGATACTACCATATCGTGTCTTGCTTTATGAGATATTCTATAACTCTTGCCTTAGAGGCAAGACTTAGCAGACAAGTTACGTCCCATAGACAAGAGTAACACTATCATATTGTATCTTGATTTATGTGATGCTCTGCTAGTCTTGCCTATAAGACAAAACTTAGTTCAAAAACGTTCCAAAAGAACAAGTTACGCCCAACGGACAAGTGTTGACACAATTTACGCCCAAGGCAAGACTTAACTCAAGAATTTTCAAACAACAGTTATGCTCCACAAGCAAGACTTGATACTACCATATTGTGCCTTGTTTTATAAATTGTTCTATAAGTTTTGCCTCTAATTTTTGCCTTAGAGGCAAAACTTATCCCAAAAAAATTTCCACCAATAATTCATGCCCTAAAATTTGCTTTGATGTCAAAAAAGAAGATTGCTTTGTAGATTATCCAATTTTTTATTTTTTAGCAAAATATAATAAGAGTTGAGAAAAAATAAAAAAATAGATCAAACAAAATAGAGAAATAAAAAAAAGAGATTGAGGAAAAAGAGACAAGAAAAAATAAAGATTAAGAAAAAAGTGAAGAATTAAAAAGTTTGAGAAAAACAAAACTGAGAGGAAAAAAGGAAAACAAAGTTTGAGAAAAAAAAATAAAAATGATAAAACCCAAAAAATAATAATAAAGGTTAAGATAAATGAATTAAAAATAGAAAAAAAATGAAGAAGTAGATAATGTTTGAGAAAAAAAGAAAAAAGAGAAAAAAATAAAGGTTGCGAGAAATGAATTAAAATATGAAAATAAAATTAAAGGAAAATTTAAAAAGTGAAAATAATAAAAATAAAAATAGAATTTGAGAGACAAATAAGTATGAAAAGTTAAAAAATATTTGAGGTGTAGAGAGACCAAATTATACTTGTACTACACTTAAAAAGGAAGAAATACTAATTTTTAAAATTTTTTTTTATTGGGATAAAAAATTGAAAGCCACCCAATATTAAGGTTATACCATGTAATTTCCTCGGTAACAACATTCAATAGGCATTGGGCCTAGCTTGTTATAGGCCTAAAATCCCTTCATTATAGCCTGTTGGGCATAGTTTCTCAAAGTTCCAAAATAGGTCATTCTGGGATGATCTAAATAGAGCAAACAACATAAATCATGATAGTTTGGAGTTTAATTACAGGAATTTTTGAAATTTTACATAATTATTAAAAATATTAATTTTGGGCCTGTCAAGATACATAATTAATTCCCAATATATTTAGTGAAGATACATCTTTTGTTCCTTTGTGCATATACATAATTAGCTCTCGATATACTTTTTCAATTTTAGGACTGTTGAGATATATAATTAGCTTTCGATACATCTAATGAAGATATATAATTAATTGAGATTTTTTTTAATTACTTTGTAAGGATGAAATTTATGTAAATGATAAGTTAAGGTGTATGTTCATGTCATGTATTTTATGTAACAAAAAAGTGGTATCAAAAATATTTGTGACATCGGGAAAAAAATTGCAAGGCAAAAGTTTACACAATTTATGTTGCTTAATTCCTACCTAACTTAGACATAAGTTCATTTTTAGTTAAGAAGTTCATAATCCATAAGTTTGCCTTAAAAATATATTCTTGGTACTTATGTCTCAGTTGCGGAGTCAACAAAGTTATGGTTTAAATTCTTAGCAGAGTTTGACAAGAGCTCTCTAAACTTATGCCTTGTTAATTAGATACCACACAACTAATGTCAACAAAGTTATCATTTAAATTCTTTATAGAGTTTAACAAGAGCTTTCTAATCTTATGCTTTGTTAATTAGATACCACACTACTAACGCCAGATAAGATAATCTTGTGAAATTAGGTCATAATTAAAAGATATTTTGACTCACAAATTTTTATTAAATAAGCAACAAGGCAAAAAATTAATGACCGTCAATTTGAAGGACAAAATTTAAAGACTACCTCCAAATAAGGGCAAGTGGAAAGCCATAACTTATACCTTCCTGATTTGTAAACAAAGTCGATTCAGAATTATTTTTCATTCTAAGGCATAACTTGTATCAATGCACTTCAAACTCGCTCAAAGTTTGTTTCCAACATGAAACGTGATTAAATTAGTCCTAGTTACTACCGGACAGAGTGGAAAAAAGGGAGATTTTGTAGGAAATTAGACCTAGTGACCGCCAAAGTGGTTGGTCTTGAATTTTTGTTCCCCAAAGTGTGTGTGTTTGAATTTTTATCTGCACTAAATAAGTTTTAACGTTTGCTTATAAGGCAAAAAATTCTGGTCAATTGTGTAGGTTCACTGCCTTGAAATTTCATTAACGTCTGCCTTATGGATAAGAGTTAGAATATCTATTTTATGGGAAGTTCTAACTTTTGCTTGTAAGGTAGAACTTATGGTCAATTTTGCAGGTTCGTTGTCTCTAGAGATCATGAACCTGAGCCTTATGGGCAAGAGTTAAAATTTCTGCCTTACGACTAAAATTTATTAAGAAGGGTCAAAAATTAAGATAATCCCTTATGGAGGCTATTTTTGTATGACTTTTTAAATTGAGGATAAAATATCAAAACCAACCCATTTTAGGGTCATTTTTAACTCTTGCTCATATGACAGACACTCAAGACAATGAATCTGCTCAAAGGACCGCAAGTTCTTCCTTATAGGCAAATGTTAGAACTTATTTAGAAGGGACAAAAATTTATGACCGCCTATGTGGAGGAAAAAAATTCAAGACTAAACACTTTAAGGACACTAGGCGTAATTTCCAGGCCATTTTTGAACTCAACCCAAGATTTTCATGACTAGAGGCTTCTTATAGTCTGCTGGGCCTTAACTTCTCAAAGGCCCAAAATCCTTGCATGGCCCAAGCCTTCTAATAGCAACACACAAACATATACATAAATATACAAGGAATACACATAAGATATACAAGGAGTCAATGAGGGATACACAACTCGTTTTCTTCCATGTTCATTGTTTGCTTCGAATTCAAACCACCTCCAATCTCCTCTAACTCGTCTCAAAATTAATATTCAAACTTCTTAAGATATACCCAATATATCTCAATAATATCCATTTGAAGAAAATTCTAATTTTAGAACCTAAATAATCAAACTCAAGCTTAAGCGAATTCGAATGACTTTTTATTAATAGCAGGATTAACTAAGGTTGGAGATGTTTATATTTGTAAAAGTAAATATATTAGTAAGGTTATACAAGAACTCAAACTTCTATTTTTTTTTCTTAATTTTCTTTTATATATTAATCTGAAATCTCTTTTTCCTTTTTTTTCCTTCTTCCATTGAAAGTTTTGATTACTAGTTTGGAGTATTTGTAATAGTTTCAACAAAAATGCAAAATCTTCTCTTCAGATTAATGTAAGTTCGTTACAATTTTTTCTTACTTGTGCAATAATATATAGGGATAATTAAATAAAAGTACAACTAGCAAGTATACTTTACATTTAAGTAAACAAAAATATACTTTACACTTTATAGCTCAATCTGATTTGGCCATTCATTGTAAATTAACTGTTCTTTCAAGTTATATAGGGACCAACACTTCTCATACCAAATTTTCAGCTTCTTCACGATTTTCACTTCAATTCTCACAATTCTCTCCCAAAAAACTTCAATTAAATTGGTGAAAAATTCAGCATTATTTTGAGTTTTTTTCTACTATTTAAGGTTTCAATATTTTCGTAAATAAGCTTTGTTTTGAGTGGGCATGGTTATAAAAAAATTGGTTATGTATTGAGGAGCCCCAATCTGAAATTTGGGATCATTTGGTATAGTTGTGAGGTATTTTTGAGCGAATTTGTTACTTGAATTTGAGGAAGAAGATGACGTCTTTTTTTCTATTTTATTTTATACAACAGTGTCTATATTTGTATACTTATTGTATATTATTGAATATATTTGTATATTATTGTATACACAATACAGTCTTTTTGTTTCGGTAATCTTCTTTTTCCTCTTCATTTTATAGCCCAAAATCTGATTTGGTCATTCACTGTAAACTAACTTTTCATTCCAATTATATAGGAGACAACACTTCTCATACCTAATTTTCAGTTTTTGTTTCATGATTTCTACTTCAATTCCTTATATAGGGGACAACACTTCTCATACATAATTTTCAGTTTCTTTTTCATGATTTTCACTTTGATTCTTTCACAATTCTCTCCCAAAAAATTCCAACAAATTGGTGAAAAGTTCAGCATTGTTTCGAGTTTTTTTCTACAATTCGAGGTTCTAATATTTTCGTAAATAAGCTTCGTTTTGAGTGGGTATAGTTATACGAAAAATTGATTATGTATTGAGGAGTCCAAATCTAAAATTTGGGATCATTTGATGTAATCTTGAGGTATTTTTGAATGAATTTGATGATTGATTTCGAAGAAGAGATGGAATCTGTTTTTTGGTACAACAATGTATTATAACGATCCGATTTGCTGAACCGGAACGCTACACGGTGCTCATGACCCCGAAGGACCATAAGCTAACCCATGACTGATATTTGTACCTGTATACTGCGTAAGATAACATAATAATGCGGAAACATACACTGAAAGGTCATAAGGTTCGATCATGAACATAACTGAATAACATAACATCTGAGTGGGGGAATAGAATACCCAAAACAAAACTGAAGTCTAAAACATGATCGTCTGTATCTAGGCTGCATCTAGTCTGAAAGCCTCTATTGTCTGAAGAATCTAAATAAAGAGTTGATGGGATATGTCCTCAACTAACTCCAACTAATAAGGTAATCAATAAAATACTAGAAAATCATGATGTCCTCGAAGGATGAGGACTAACTTCTATTCTGACTGCTGAATTTGGAATATACTGCTGATCCGGAACTCGTGTCTCTGAACCTATGGTGTAACATAAAAAGAAAGCACCATAGCGCGAATGTGTTAGTACATATGTAACGAGTATACATGTGAGGTAGGCTATATGCGATGGTTCACATGCATGAATAATGCTAACTGACTATCTAACATGAATGTGAGAATACATGCATAAATATGTAACTGTAATTGACAACGTGATAACATGATACTGATACCGTGGTAGCATGACTGCTGAGTCTGGATACTGATAACATGACATTACTGATAACATTAATGATTGATCTGAGTATAACTGATAATGTGGGTGACTGTAGCTGACAGTCCTGAATCTGATAGAACTATCTGAGTTCCGTACTATGTCTGAGTTGACTCTGTCTGACAGTCCTAATTCTGTAACATGAAACTGTGGGAAGTAGTATCTAATCGACATGCCCCAAAGGTGCTATAATAGCTGAGCAGGGGTCCAATCTATGCCATGATTGGAAGAGTGTCAATACCGTGCCACTGGTAAGGACAACATGTGAGTAACCCTCATATAATAGGTAACTCTAGTGAGAACGGTAGGAATCCTCACATAACAGGTTAAGCCACCCCATCTATCCTCATATAACAGGCTACGATCTCTGAACCTATGTTGGCTACATAGTTTTGGAATGTAAGGATTACTTCTAAGAATCACACCCTCGTATAACAGGTGAGTCCCCATCCTTGGGTTCACTCGGTGCTAATTCCTATTCCCATCTGAATGGACACTGAACATGATTTACTAAACTGAACTGAGTTACTGAATTTTCATGGATGATAGAATACTACTGATATCTGACAACTGACTGAGTCATGAGATCATAGAGATTTTTCCTGAGTCATAAGACTATCTAAAGTCTAAGACTTCATAGCTTAACTGAGAGTATCATGAAAAAATGACATGGATCTAGGCACACAGCTAATATTTTGGGTACACGTACCCCTAAGACTCGATGGAAGGAAACTGACATAGCATGATTTACTTGAATACTTGACTAACATCATAATACATA
Source organism: Capsicum baccatum var. pendulum (assembly GCA_030864225.1). Classification (NCBI taxonomy): domain Eukaryota; kingdom Viridiplantae; phylum Streptophyta; class Magnoliopsida; order Solanales; family Solanaceae; genus Capsicum; species Capsicum baccatum. Next base: position 27,410,284 of record CM061556.1, on the reverse strand, counting down.
CTACATTCATAGGAGCCTTTCATCGAACATGTAATAGGCATAAACTTGTACATACATGGGGATTTCATGATATCATGCTAGTTAGACAATTTTCCTTCATCTAGGCATTTACTCAAACATATTGTAGGCATAGTACATGTAAAGCACATTATACAACAATGAAATATCATACTTCAATTCCAATTCCATCATACAAGGTTTTAGTTATGAGATTTCATAAATCTTTATCTATACTAATCAACCCACATAGAATTTATCATCAAATCATGGAATAGAAATTAATTCCTCATTTATCAATATGAAAGAGAACATACAAAGCATGAAAACATGAAGAAAATCCATAACTTGTAGTTAAAAAGGATTCTTGGACTTCATGGACGAAAGGAGTCCATGAATGAACACTATGCATACCTTAGATCACGATTTCGTGAAGATTGATGGTGAAACCTTCTTGAAATTGGACCTTCTATGAAAACCCTAGCTTGAGTTCTTTAGAGTATTTGAGGAAAACATCAATATTTTGGATGAATAAGGGCTAAATACTGTGTTTGTAAGCTTATATAGGGGGGAGAAATTGACCCTTTTAACCCTGGACACGTAATAAAATTTTTAGAAAAATTTCCTGAATTGGGCCCTTGGCGCGATGCGGCTTTATCGTGCCGTGTCACTGGAAATTGACAATTGAAAAACTGCACGGTGGCGCGATGCAGAGCTATCGCGTTGCAACCTTGTCTACGACCTGGAAGTTTGGCGCGACGCGCCAATATTGCGAAGCAATACTGGAATTTGACAATTGCCATTTGAGCTATCTCCACGATGCGATGAAGGCTCAGGTCAAACAGTGTCTCACTAAAAAGGCTCTAACCTTTGCCCGGGTGTCGGATTTGGGAAAATTATATATCGATGGAAAGCTTATTCAATTTCCCACGTGATAGAAAGTGAAAATTATGGAAATGCCACGTGTATAAGAATGAATTCTTATTTCAAATCAAGTTCTAACATTCTTGAGATGATTTTCGAGCTAAGAAAAAGCATGAGTATTACAATATCTCCACCTTGAGAACATTCGTCCTTGAATGATATTGACTGAGAGGGGAAACAATGAGCTAAACATGAATAACTGGAACATGATCTCATGACGGACGTGACTGACAAGCTGAACATAACATACTGAACATGCATATCTGATGCATGGGTAAATAATTTAGAAATGCATAACTGAAAGTTCTGAAGAACTAAATTTTCTCATAATGAGAATGCATATCTGATGCATAACTTATAAATGATCTGATACATGAATGCATGACTGAATATGCGGTGGTACTTGATACTAAGCTTATCATGAGAACATGAGCATGAGACTGAATACTAAGTTAGTGATGCACACTAATCATGAAAGTGAGTAAGCTTAAGGAGAACTGTTACCTTAAGCTTGATCTGAGTTGGCGGGGAAGAGGTGAGGGTACTTGGTATGCATATCTGCTTCTGCTTTCCAAGTAGCTCCCTCGACGGACTGATTTCACCAAAGAACTTTAACCAGAGGGACTTCTTTGTTCCTCAATCTACGAGTCTGATAGTCTAAGATTTCAATTGGAATCTCTTCATAAGAGAGGCTGTTCTGAATATCAGTGCTCTGAATAGAAACTATGACTGATGGGTCACGTATACACTTCTAGAGCAAAGAGACATGAAAGACTGGATAAACTGAGGCTAGATCTGAAGACAATTTGAGATCATAAGCTACCTTGCCGAAACGACTGAGAATCTTGAAGGGACCGACATATCAGGGATTGAGCTTTCCCTTCTTGCCGAATCTCTTCACTCCTTTCATAGGAGAGATCTTGAGGAAGACATGATCACCAATCTCAAACTTGAGATCCTTTGTATGAACATCTGCATAAGACTTCTGTCGGCTCTGAGCAGCCGAAGTCTTTCTCTAATTAACTGAACTTTATCTAAGGTGTCGAATACTAAGTCAGGACCTATGACTGAGGCCTACTAACTTCTAACCAACCAATCAAAGATCTACATCTCCTACTATAGAGAGCTTCGAATGAAGCCATCTTAATACTGGAATGATAGTTGTTGTTGTATGCAAACTCAATCAAAGGCAAGTGGTCATCCCAACTACCCTTGAAATAAATTACACACGCCCTTAGCATATCTTCCAGAGTCTGAATAGTTCTTTCTGCTTGACCATCTGTCTGAGGATGAAAGGCTGTATTGAGATGAACTTGGGTACCAAGACCCCTTTGGAATACTTTCAAAAAATAAGAGGTGAACTGGGTACCTCTGTCTGAGATAATAGTTAATAGAACACCGTGCAATCTGACCAGATCCTTAATGTAGAGCTTGGCATAATCTTTGGCTGAATAAGAGGTATGAACTGGAAGGAAAAGAGCTGATTTGGTCATTCTGTCTACAATGACCCAGACTGAATCATGCTGATGATGAGTTTGAGGTAAACTCGTCTCGAAGTCCATGTTTACAACTTCCCACTTCCAAGTAGGAATACTGAACTCCTACATAGGACCACTAGGCTTCTGATGCTCTATATTAACTTGCTGACATGTAGAGCACTTAGCCACAAACTCTATAACATCTCTTTTCATCCCACTCCACCAATAGATTTCCCGTAAATCACGATACATCTTAGTGGACCCTAGATGAATAGAGTAGTGCGCACCATGCGCTTCTGCAAGAATTCACCGCCTTAAGTCATCTATGTCTGGAACACAGAGACGACCTTGACAACGAAGAACACCATCTCCCCCTTGGGATAAAACCTCTATTTTCTAATTCTGAACTGACTCTTTTAGCCTGACAAGGTTAGGATCCTTATCTTGCTTTTCTTTCACCTCAAAAACTAGAGATGATTCTGAACTACTCTGAACACATACACCGCCCTCTAAAGAGTCGACTAAGCGAACGCCTAGTCTGGCAAGCTGATGGACTTTCTGGATTAACTTCTTCTTACTATCATCAATATGAGAATACTACCCATGGAAAGTCTATTGAGAGTGTCGGCCACTACGTTGACTGTGCCCGAATAATAGAGGACACTCATGTCATAATCTTTTAAAAGCTCTAACCACCTTCTCTAACGAAGATTGAGATCTTTTTGAGAAAAAACATACTGAAGGCTCTTATGATCTGTGAAGACGTCTACATGAACTCCGTAGAGATAATGCCTCCAAATCTTTAAGGCAAATACTACGACAGCTAACTCAAGATTATGAGTAGGATAATTTTTCTTATGGGGTTTAAGCTGTCTGGAGGTGTAGGCGATGACCTTACCATGCTGCATGAGGACACAACCTAAACCCACTCTAGATGCATCACAATAAACTACAAAACCGTTTGAACCATCTGGAAGAGCTAGAACTGGAGTTGAGGTGAGTCGAGTCTTCAATTCTTGAAAACTCTTCTCGCATGAATCTGACCACTGAAACTTGATCTTCTTCTGAGTCAATCTGGACATAGGAGATGCAGTAGAAGAAAATCCCTCAACAAACCATCTGTAATAGCCAGCCAAACCCAAGAAACTCCTGATATTTGATGGAGAAATAGGGTGAGGCCAGTTTCTTACTGCTTTGGTCTTTTAAGGATCTACTCTAATGCCATCACCAAAAATAATATGGCCAAGGAATGCTACTGATCTTAGCCAAAACTCGCACTTACTGAATTTGGCGAATAACTGATGATTTCTGAGAGTCTGGAGTACTATTCTGAGATGATCTGCATAATCTCGCTCAGTGCGGGAATAGACCAGAATATCATCTATGAAGACTATGATGAACATGTCCAAGTAATGCTTGAACACATGGTTCATCAAGTCCATGAAAGCTGCTGGGGCATTGATAAGACCAAATGACATGACTAGAAATTCGAAGTGACCATACTGCATATGAAAAACTATCTTCGGGATGTCACATTCTCTAACTCTGAGCTGACGATAGCCGGATCTGAGGTCTATCTTAGAGAAATAACTGGTACCTTAAAGTTGGTCAAATAAGTCATCGATTCTGGGAAGAGGATACTTTTTCTTGACCGTGACTTTATTGAGTTGACGGTAATCTATACATATTCTGAGTAAACTATCTTTCTTGTGCACGAATAAGACTGGTGCGCCCCACGGGGAAATTCTGGGTCTGATGAATCCCTTATCTAAGAGATTTTTCAACTATTTTTTCAGTTCTCTGAGTTTTGCTGGTGCCATTCTATATGGCGGAATAGAGATAGACTGAGTGTCTGAAAGAAAATCAATATCGAAGTCTATTTCCCTTTCGGGAGGAATTCCTAGAAAATTTTTAGGAAAGAATCTAAATATTTATTCACTACTGGGACTAATTCGAGACTGGGAGCCTCAGAACTGGAATCTCTAACATGAACTAGATGATAAGCACATCCCTTAGATATCAATTTCCTTGCTCGGAGATAGAAAACAAGATGACCACTGAAAGTGGATACGCTATCCTTCCACTCTAGGATGGGTTCATTTGGGAACTGAAATTAAACTATTCTATTTCTGCGATCGACTGTGGCATAGCAGGAGTGAAGCCAATCCATGTCGAGAATGACATCAAAATCAGTCATTTCTAATTCAACTAAGTCTACTAAAGTGATTTTCTGAAATATCATAACCGGGCAGTTCCTGTATACCCGTCGGGCTATGATGGTTTTACCCACTGAGGTAGAGACTGAAAAGGGTTCTGCTAGAATTTTGGGACTGATTCTAAAATCAACTGTTATATAAGGAGTAACAAAAGACAAAGAAGCTCCTGGATCTAGTAAAGCGTAAACATGCTCATGAAAGATTTGTAACATACCAGTAACTATATCAGGAAAATTTTTCTAATCTTGTCGAGTCTGAAGAGCATAGAGATGATTTGGGCGTTGCCCGCTAGTAACACTGGAAGTGGCACCCTGCTGATTTGGGTGATGGGACTGAGCTGAAGAGCGATTCTATTAACCATGAGGACCTGGCTGAGGACAGTCTCTAACTCTATGTCCTGACTTACCACAACCAAAACAAATGCCACTACTTGCTCTACACACACCCTGATGGTGCTTACCATAATTCTGGCAAAAAGAATAGGAGCGAGAACTGCTAACACTGCCCTGGGTCTTAGAGCCTGGCGCTCTATCTTTGTTACCCTCTCTGAACTTAGGAACTACAGCACTATCTGTAGGGGGAGCTAAAATTGATGACTTAGGATGAAACTAGGAACGGTTTTCTCCTTCTAACTTAGGGTGAGTGAATTTAAAACTACCTGTATTTGCTCTCTTATTCTGCTTTTCGCTCTGCTTAATTTTGTGCTCTTCTATCTATTGATCATGGGTCATAAGTCTAGCTAAGGTCATGTCACTATTCAGCATGGCGGATCTACACCCATTAACCACGTTGTCGTTCACCTCTGAAGCGAACTTACTCATATTGGATCTACTGCCTGCAACCACATGAGGGGCATACTTGGCTAATTAAGTAAACTTAAAAGAATACTCTTTCACTGTCATATTACCCTACCTGAGCTTGATGAACTCTATCACCTTGGATTTTCTAAGCTCTTGGGGAAAGAATCTATCTAAGAATACAGTGACAAACTCCTCCCACTCTATAGGACCTGCATCATCTGACCTTTTGGACTTCCACTGTTTGAACCAAGCATGAGCCACATCCTGCAACTGGTATGCAGCTAGCTCAACACTCTCAATAGTAGTCACCCCATGGCGCCTGTCACTTTCTGAACTTGATCTAAGAATTCTTGAGGGTCTTCATCTACCTTAGACCTGAGGAAGGTTGGAGGATTCATTTAGGTGAAGTCCCGAATTCTCGCTGCAACTGAGTTAGCCACTGGGTTGGCTGGAACAACTATTGGCCATTTATTATGAGTAGCGACTGATTGAGCAAGAGTGGTAAATACGGTCCTAAACTCCGCATGAGAAACATGACCGCCCAAAGGTTCTTCGGGCTGAGGGGCTAACTGATTTCTTATCTTAGGAGGCATATTCTGAAATAAAGAAAAGAAGCGAATTAGACTGAGAGATTGACTTGTGATTATGCTCACTGGCACGACATAAATACTGAAAGAAGGGAAACTGTTCCTAAAACATCTCATAGCCTCTTGCACATAAATACGGCGCGTAACACACCCATGCACAAGACTCTACTAGGCGCGACTTTCAGACTTCCTTGGACTCTATTGAACCTTAGGCTCTGATACCAAGTTTGTAACGACCCGATTTGCTAAACCAGAATGCTACACGGTGCTCATGACCCCGAAGGACCACAAGCTAACTCATGACTGATATATGTGCCTGTATACTGCATAAGATAACATAATAATACGGAAACATGCACTGAAAGGCCATAAAGTTCGATCATGAACATAACTGAATAACATAACATCTGTGTGGGGTAATTGAATACCCAAAACAAAACTGAAGTCTAAAACATGATAGATGTATCTAGTCTGCATCTAGTCTGAAAGCTTCTACTGTCTGAAGAATCTGAATAAGGGGTTGATGAGACATGTCCCCAACTAACTCCAACTAATAAGCTAATCAATAAGATACTAGAAAATCATGATGCCCTCAAAGAATGAGGACTCACTTCTACTCTGACTGCTGATCTGGAACTTGTGTCTCTGAACCTATGGTGTAACATAAAAAGAAGCACCATAGCGCGAATGCATCAGTACATATATAGCGAGTATATATGTGAGGTAAGCTATTTGCGATTGTTCACATGCATGAATAATGCTAACTGACTATCTAACATGAACGTGAGAATATATGTATAAATACGTAACTGTAACTGATAATGTGATAACAGGATACTGATACCGTGGTAGCATGACTACTGAGTCTGGATACTGATAACATGACATAACTGATAACATGAATGATTGTATCTGAGTATAACTGATAATATGGGTGACTGTAGCTGACAGTCCTGAATCTGATGAAACTAGCTAAGTTCCGTACTATGTCTGAGTTGACTGTGTCAGACAGTCCTGAAATCTGAAGAACTATCTGAGTTTTATTACTGAGACTGGTTGACTGTATCTAACAGTCCTAATTTTGTAACATGAAATTATGGGAAGTAGTATCTAACCGACATGTCCCAAAGGTGCTATAATAGCTGAGCTGGGGTCCAATCTATGCCCTGATTAGAAAGGTGTCAATACTGCACCACTGGTAAGGACAACATGTGAGTAACCCTCATATAACAGGTAACTATAGCGAGAACGGTGGGAACCATCACATAACAGGTTAAGCCACCTCATCTACCCTCATATAATAGGCTACGATGTCTCAACCTATGATGACTACATAGTTCTGGAACGCACGGATTGCTTCTAAGAATCACACCCTCGTATAACAGGTGAGTCCCCATCCTTGAGTTCACTCGGTGCTAATTCCGACTCCCATCTGAATGGACACTGAACATGATTTACTAAACTGAACTGAGCATGAACTGAGTTACTGAATTTTCATGGATGATAGAATACTACTGATATCTGACAACTGACTGAGTCATGAGATCATAGAGATTTTTCCTGAGTCATAAGACTATCTAAAGTCTAAGACTTCATAGCTTAACTGAGAGTATCATGAAAAAATGACATGGATCTAGGCACACAGCTAATATTTTGGGTACACGTACCCCTAAGACTCGATGGAAGGAAACTGACATAGCATGATTTACTTGAAGACTTAACTAACACCATAATACATACTACATTCATAGGAGCCTTTCATCAAACATGTAATAGGCATAAACTTGTACATACATGGAAATTTCATGATATCATGCTAGTTAGACAATTTTCCTTCATCTAGGCATTTACTCAAACATATTGTAGGCATAGTACATGTAAAGCACATTGTACAACAATGAAATATCATGCTTCAATTCCAATTCCATCACACAAGGTTTTAGTCATGAGATTTCATAAATCTTTATCTATACTAATCAACCCACATGAAATTTATAATCAAATCATGGAATGGAAATCAATTCCTCATTTATCAACATGAAAGAGAACATACAAAGCATGAAAACATGAAGAAAATCCATAACTTGTAGTTAAAAAGGATTCTTGGACTTCATGGACGAAAGGAGTCCATGAATGAACACTATGCATACCTTAGATCACGATTTCGTGAAGATTGATGGTGAAATCTTCTTGAAATTGGACCTTCTATGAAAACCCTAGCTTGAGTTCTTTAGAGTATTTGAGGAAAACATCAATATTTTGGATGAATAAGGGCTAAATACTGTGTTTGTAAGCTTATATAGGGGGGGAGAAATTGACCCTTTTAACCCTGGACACATAATAAATTTTCAGTAAAATTTCCCGAATTGGGTCCTTGGCGCGACGCGGTGTTATCGCTCCGTGTCACTGGAAATTGACAATTGAAAAACTGTATGGTGGCGCAATGCGGAGCTACGCGTTGTCACCTTGTCTATGACCTGGAAGTTTGGCGAGACCGCCAGTATCACGGAGCAATACTGGAATTTGACAATTGTCATTTGAGCTATCTCCGCGATGCGTTGAAGGCTCAGGTCAAACAGTGTCTCACTAAAAAGGCTCTAACTCTTCGCCCGGGTGTTGGATTTGGGTGAATTATATATAGATGGAATGCTTATTCAATTTTCCACATGATAGGAAGTGAAAATTATGGAAATACCACGTGTATAAGAATGAATTCTTATTTCAAAGCAAGTTCTAACATTCTTGAGATGATTTTCGAGCTAAGAAAAAGCACGGATATTACATGTAAACACTGTAAAATGTATGGATTTGATTCTTTTTCTCATTGCAACCTAATAATATCTTAACATTATGAGTCCTGTGAATGTTGAATATGTGGGAATATTTTACTAGTCTCTATACAAGTATTTGCAACAGGTCTTATTAGCTAGCTAGCTACTATAATAAATAATATACAAATAATAAAGAATTTCTGGAGTCTCAATGGTTAAAAACTAATGATTCTCAACGGTCCAATTGAAAAGGAAAATATTTTTTTGTATGCATATGTGATTGCTTTGTGTTGAGCTTTAGGTAACAATTTTCTCTATTTTTGAAGGTATATTGCATTTCGATGTGCTCTATACATACTTGAGCTTTCTAGTACGCTTGTGCTTGCAGGAAATAGGACAAGGAGGCCAAACTCTTGAGCTTGCTAGTACGCTTGTGCTTGTGGAAAATAGGACAAGGAGGCCAAACTTTATTTTCACAAACATAGAGGTGGATGGGATATTGTTGTATGAGATGGGCATATGCATTACTAAATACTATCGAACTATTAGCATTTAAGAAAAAATAGTTAGATGAAAATTTTGTGATCATGTTGCTAATATGAGTTTTACTTAAGGGTTTTTTTCTCTATTATTAGATGACCTTAAGTCTTCTAACACTTCAGATTTTATGAGAGAAGAAAAATGAAACTTTAAGGAAAAATAGAAGTGTGATACTTAAAACATTACTAAATGAAAGGAGACAATAATTTCTCAATTTTATAAGATGAAGATGGGAGATGCGAGAGAGAGAGAGAGAGTAATAATTTAGGGTAACTTACATAAATTTCAGAATTTTTAAGGGTTATAACACTTTATTCCAACAATTTGTTAAATTACATCATATCACGGTTTTTAAATTTGTGATACATATTTTTAGCCTTGATACATATGCATTGTGATACATTTGTAATGTAGTGGTTAGTGAAATTAGAAAGTAACTAATTTTCAATTATTATGGAGAGTAAAATTGTGAAAATGATACCTCTGGTTCCAGATGTATCATAATGATACATTTCGTAAAATTACTCACTAACCATTGAAAATTCATTCTCACACCAAAATAAATAATTTATACTTGTCAAACATATGCAGACCCCACTAGATGAGAATATACTGGGTTTGTTGTTGTTGTTGTATTTGTCAAACATATGTTAAATGTATCAAACATTTATAAATAAATTAAAAATATGAATCACTATCACAAAGTATATGTCACTAGAGAAAATTAGGTGGGAGATGACAAAAAAGTCTTTAAATTTAAAATGATGACAACTTTGCCCAGCTAAGTTCAAAGCTTCATTTAAATTGTGATTAAGTTAATTGGGGTGTAAAGTGTAATTTTTAAAATTTTATAATTTTCTTAAAAGTCCTCCAACTCCAGATTTCAAATTTTAGAATTTTCTCCCTTTTCTTATCTTTCTCCCCATCTTCTTCTTCTTCTTCTTCTTCTTATTTTTTTCTCTTTCTAGATTTTTCTCTTCTTCCACCTTCTCTTTTTCTTTTTCTTTTCATTTCGTTCTTCTTTCTTTTTTAATTTTCCTGGACTTTTTTTTTTAAAATTGAAAAGTTTGAAAAGATTTTTTTTGATTTCTTTTATAAATGAATGGAGAAATAGTTCAGGAAATTCAGCAACTACGAGTGTTGCTTCAACAACTACTATTAGTTGTTGTGTTACAGCAATTATCGAAGTTGCTGCATCAACTTCGATACTTACTTAATTTTTAAAAAATATCTGGTTGGAGGAGGAGCCAACAAAAAATTGATATTTATGGTAAAAATGGAGGTGGTGGTGGTGACGTCGAATGAGAAGATGACATTTGTTGTGGTGTTGTTAGCGACAGTGATGGAGGAGAAAAAAGAAAAATAGGCGATAGTTATGTAAAGGGAGGAAATAATGTTGAATCTGGAAGAGGTGACAATGGTAGTAATAGTGATAGTAGAGGAAGAGGAGATGGTGGCGGCGGCAACAAAAAAGGTGTGGAGGAGGAGTGGTGGTGATGGTGTAGGGATCTTTGTATAAATAATAAAACTTGAGGGTTTTAAAATTAGTGTCATTAACACTAATCTTAAAATTTTCATCTCTACTCAATATTTAAGACTTGTGTCACTCTTTTTTAGTTTTGAAATATTTTTGTCACCCTTAATTAATTTGCCCATGTCACTATCACATTGGTCAATTTCTCCTCTTTTCCTTAATGGGTACTGACTTAAAGTTGAAAAAGAATTCAAAATTGATAAAAGAAAAATTGTTAAAAAGATTTTAAAAAAATAATAATGAGTTGCACTAAAAGAGATGAAAGTTGTATCAATTGATGATAATTTGGGAGTGATTTTAGGGGATGGAATATTTGGGGAAAAAAAATCTTCAAGGAAAAATAAATTGCATGTATTAATTGTGGAGTAAATATAAGTGTGGTTTTATTCATATGTATCAAGAGTAAAATATAAAATTCAGAATTTTAAGTAATTATTTAAAAGGTAAGGGATTTGGGGTAATAAGGTCTTTTAGGTTTGCGGTTTTGTGTAATTTATCCAATAATCTACATCTACATCTAAAATATATTAAAAATGTGAAAACCTTTAGAAAAGTGATTTGACCTGTTTACCCTTCATTAAAAACTTTCGCAATAGATAAAATCGTTTTTTCACTACTTTCTTCAATCAATATATCATCATATTTATAATATTTACAATTAAGAAGTCCTAAAAATAGTTAGAGAAAAATATATGGAAACTAATATTGGTAAGTTTTCTTTTTCCATGTGTACATCAAAAAGAGTCTTGAAAAATATGATTAGAAAAAAATTATCATAATTTCCATCAAAACTAAAAGATAGTAATAATATTTACTAATAACAACTTTCTTTATTAACAATTAATATAAGGTAAAGAAATATGACTCATGCGTCATTTTTCCGTTTCCCAAATTTTCACCAATTTGATTGCTATAATATAAAAGGAAAAGAAAAAAGAAATACGACTACCAAAATTTAATTGCTATGATGTTCAAGGAAAAGAAATAAAGAAATATGACTCATGCGTCAGTTTTTTGTTTTTCAATTTTCCACCAAAATTAGATTGCTATAATATTAAAGGAAAAAAAAAAAAGCTATTTGTAAGTTCACGTTATATGAAAAGTCCTAAAAGTATGGACTTTTTTCGGGTAATTTGATTTAATTAAGAAATTATAATATTTAAAACTTCTAAACTAATTAAAATTTACCATATATAAAAAAGAATTTATATACTACTATTTAAGCAGCATACCAACTTCTACTATTCTACATCTACTTTTTCTTCTTCTTCTTTTGATTTTGATTTTATATATATATATATATGTATGGCATGACAATAAACCTAAATTGATTTTTTACATTGCATTAGTTCTTAGCCTACGCATTTTTCTTCTTACATTATAAAGAAAATTGTGTTTATATGTCTTAGCTATTGTAATGTGTAGAGGCTATTAAAGACATCTCCTCCCCTCCGATCTTGTCGCCAAAACTTACTTTAGACCTTAAACTAAATTTCTGTTTATTTACCCCCTTAACATCTTTAAAGTGTATTAGTTTCACCCCTCAAAACTGAATATCACTTTCACAATGGAGAGTGTGTTACACTCGCCTACACATCTACGACACGTCAATGCCATGTCGGAGCTACGTCATTGCCACATAAGAAATTACTATTTTTCTAGAAAAAAACTAGAAAAATCAAACTCTCCCCTCAACATTGAACAATAATCATACTCCCCCCTTTATCCCATGCAATATCCATTTTGTCCTTTATAATTTTAATTCTATATTTATATCATATCATTTTATATTATATGTAATGAATATTTTTTTAACATGGATATTTATAGCATTTTATTTAAGTTTATTAACTTTATACGTAAATTAATACTTTTTAAAAAATTATCACAAAATTCAATATTATTTTTTAAGATCGTTATTTTAGTATTATATGCATTAAAGAGTCATTTGGTGTGAGGTATAATTATTATAATTCAGAGATAAAGTTCATGATTATTTATCCTGCGTTTAATTAGATGTATTAGGTAGTCTCAAAATTATTTGTCATACCATTTATACCACAGTGATGAGATAAGTTATCACACATACATGTTAGTACAACTTATTTTGTAATAACTAATCCAGGAATAACTTGTTTCCAAACAACCCACCCTTAAGTGTGTATATATACATATGTATGTACATGCATGTGCATATATTTTCGTGTTTTATCACTCTCTTACTAAATTCATTTCGTACTACTTAACTTCTTATTAATATAACACAATCCATAAGAAAATTTTACTTAGAGGTATATTTTGCTAAATTAACCTTATTAATGATAATTTGAAACTGTAAATTTGTCAATACGGTTACTTTATATAGTTATTTAACACTAAAGGGTAGAAAAAAATATAATACAATTTTCTTGATATCACAAATTAAGCAGATAAATTAAAACATTTATTTTTATTATGAGGATCAAGTGATAAGAAACGATATTATCTATTGATTATATAAATAAATAAGTTGTGATTGTCATTAATAGAGTATTACATATTTAATAATTTACATAAATAAATATAATCTTTAAAATTTGACCTTATTTTTATTCGAGAAAAACATTTAGTATCCTCGAACTATGACCAAATTTGCTACGACACACGTCAACTTTACGGGGGTCCTATTACCCCTTAAACTAAATTTTAGCGTATTTTTGTCAATCTTTTTAGCTAACGCGATATCTTTTATCAATCATTTTAGATGACGTGACACCTTTGATGTGGACTCCATTTTATGTAATAAAGGTGCCACATTAGCACATAAAATGACAAAAATACACTAAATTTGAGTTCAGGGAATAATAAGACCCCTATGAAGTTGAAGTATGTCGTAACAACTTTGATCATAGTTCGGGGTGGTACTAAAGACTTATCTCTTTCATTTATTGTTTGTATTTTTTGCATTGAAATATGTTTATAAAATTAGTATTACTTATTATTTTCACTTGTAAAATAAATATTATAGTTTTGATTATTATTAATAAAACTAATTTTCTTATTATGCTAATTTACTTCATAAGGATCATCATTAGCTTATATATTTCTTACTTTTTTTTTTCTAGAAGATAATGTTTATATTTTTATGAAAATTTTGTTATATGAATAATGTTTATGTTTTTATGAAAAATTTGTTATATGAATTTTTTCTAAATGAAAATATGATGATTTTAAAGAAGTTAAAAAAAGAATAAAAAAATTGATGAGAATAAAAGAGAGTATGATTATTGTTCAAAGTTGAGGGGGTTTTAATTTTTAAGATAAAGTTGGGGAGAAAAAATAAAAAAGCACCCCACCCCTATTTTCTTTCTTCTTGACACCCACCCACCCAACCTGCTTACCTCGCCCCTCTCTGTTTCCTCCTCTTCCAGCCCTTACCCCACCACCACCCTGCTAGCTCCTGTACCACTTAATTGGTTGTGCCCAGTTAATCCCCACACAAACTGAATTTGAACAAACCCTGTGTCTTGTTCTCTTCTTTTGTGTAGTGGGAATTGCTGGATTATGGGAATTACTTTATCATACATTAACTAGAATTTCACGACTGAGTTTTGAGAATAGTTTCTTTAAGGGAAGTTGGTTTATAATTCAAGTCCAACAAAATCAGTGGATTAGTGAAGATTTAAGAAAATGTAAATCATTAATGCAATTTTCTAAGTTGGGTCAAGTTTATTCACAGTATAATTTTTCTTTTAAAGCTTTCAATTGAAGGGTGATTTTTTTTCTTTTTTTTTGGTATAAGAATATTGAATTTTAATGGGTATTTATTAAAATTTTGTTTTTGTTGGTAGATTTTGTGAATTTCAAATTCTTGATTGTGTAATGAGTAATTCAAAATTGAAGGGATAATCGGCTCCATTGAAGGTTGAAATGGTGTTCAATGGAGGAAAACATTTAATTTAGTATCCTCGTGGTTGTTCTTTGATGGTTTTAATGAAGCAAAATGAAAAAAATTGAAGGAAAGTGTTAATGGAGGAATTTGAGTGTTGTTGTTGATGTTTTGGAGAAGAAAGAAGAAAAGTTGTCCATTTAAAATAAAAATTATTATATTTTTAATATAATATTACTGGAATTAATATTTTTTATAAATAAATGTGCCTTCCTTTTTTTTTAAATGCCACATCAGCATTAGGGGGTGAAACAAATACACTTTAAAGATATTAAGGGGTAAATAAATAAAAGTTTAGTTTAAGTGCTAAAGTAAGTTTTGGCGATAAGTTCAGGGGGGAAAATGTCTTTTCTCTAATTTTATCTACGCTTTATAATTATTAATTTTTAATTGGTATGTCGGGTTGAGTTGAGGTAAGTTTTCTAAATTTTAGCCTATTTATGAATGTAACACCCCATACTTAATTACGTGCATTAGCCATGGTTATATGTGTCGTAGTATATGTATTGATCATAAGTTAGGTATATATGAGTTTAAGTATGAGTATTGATTATTTTGAGACGGTTTCAAGTGTATAGTTTGATTATATGTGTATAGGAATCGACTTTATTTATACCGAAATTTGCTCGTCGAAGCTTCTATGCGAAGTTTATCGAGTTAGCTTTCCAATGATATAAAGATTTCTGAAAACAGATGAGTATCGGATATAAGCGGACATGTTCGAAACTTGAAAACAGTGGACGCAATGAACAGTAAATGTGCAGAAATTTTCTGCACACAAAAGTACTGCAGCCAAACAGATTTTTGGGTCGACTTTAAACGATCATAACTCCTTGTACAAAATGAACTGTGTGATCTGCTATATATCGATGAGAAGCCCCGAGAGTCTTCTTTCTAATGCAATTGGTTTCATTCAAATCCAACATCTGAGTAAGGAGTTATACTCGTTTTACTTCATCCTCTCAAAATAGATTTTTAGGGTCAACTTCAAACGGATCATAACTCCTTGTACAGGACGAATTGGGTGACCTACTTTATATGAAATGAAAAACCTTTGAATTATCTTTCTAACGATACCAATTTCACCCAAATCTGATATCGGAGCAAAGAGTTATGGTCGATTTACTTTAGCCTATCAAAACAGTCCACCATGGACAGATTCGGATTTACTTAAATTTTTAAGGGCAATATGGTCATTTTCCATCACCTCATAGACGAAAATTGGTCATTATATGCATATAATTAGCCTCATATCTATCATTATCATACAAATTATTGAAAATAAGAAACCCTAGCCTAAGTTTAACTCCAATTATCTTGTGATTCAACCGTAGAAAATCCAAATTGATTCCGTAGTTGTGTTCACCGTCTCGAGGGCTTCGAGAAGCACCCCTTATTTGGGCCAACAGGACTTCGAAATCAAAAGGGTCATTTTATGGTAAGGATGTAAATTATGTTGGTGTTATTTATATGGATATGTATATATATGCATGTGAGCATAAGAAGTATGTTATTTGATTGTTGTTGAAAGATGATTGGAAATGATGTTGGATTATTCTTGTGCATGGTTGGATTATGTTGAATTGTGAAGGGATTTGGTGTGATGATGTGGTATTGAAATGATGAGTATATATATATATATACACATAAACCTATTGTTCAAGTTGGTTTTTGGAATGCTTTGCAACTATTGGTTGTATGGAATTATGGAAGAGAATTGTGGTGTTGGGTTGCTAATACTAGATGCCAAACATTTCATTGTAGATAAGTGATTTGTAAAGGCGGGAAGTTGTGTTGAATTGGTATCTGAATCTACAACGAGGTATGTAAAGCATACTCTAACGATGTTCTTTGGCATGAAAACACCAATGTTCCATCAAGTAAGATTCCGAGGTTGTCCAAAAACATGTATTGTTCTACATTACCAACGAAGTTGTTTCCATTCTATAAAGTGTCAAAATGTTTCATTGATATACCAAAAGGATCCTATTTTATTATTGTGATATTGATGATTCTGAAACACATTGTTGATGTACCAATGAGTCTTTATTACATCGTTATTGTATAGAAGGTCTATTACTTGATTCCTATTGATGTATCATTGTTCCAAAAGTACTATATTGGCATGAACACTAATGTAATAATCTCAAAAGCTTTTGAACTAAGTTATTGGAAAGATCTCTTATGTGTGTTACTTGATATACGTGTGGGTGGTATCCCAGGGGCATAAGCCTAGCATGGGTCGATCCTAGTTGATATGTACTGGGGGCAGCCTAATGGTCACAGTACGGTACAGTATTGATTATTGTTAGGTGGTTGGAGGTTCGGGAGGAGGAGGTAATGGCGAATGATAATTGTAAAGAATGAAATGAACGAATGTATACCGTTCCACAAATGTGTTTGAATTCAAGAACCCAATTCAGATTAATGATAATGTACATGATCCTAAAAGTGTTTATGAAGTGTGGTTCACTTCTATTATGATTTATTCACTTGCGTCTGATTTTCTTGATCCCCCATATCACATATGATTATTTACAGCTTTACATACTCAGTACATATTTCGTACTGACGTCCCTCACGGGGGACCTGCATTTCATGCTGCAGGCACAGGTGCTTCAGCTCATTCACAACATAGATAGGAGCCAGGTCATACAACTATTGTTGGTGAGCTCCAATTTGCTTTGGAGCTTTCCGAGTCGGTTCCTTATATTTTGTTATTGTACAGGAGTCATGTGTGGGCGGGGGTTTGTCCCGACCCTAGTTATGTCATGTATATCTTAGAGGCTTTGTAGACATAAGGAAAGGTAAAGTCATGGAAGTTTATATAGTGATGTTATATTTGTATATGTGGTGGCCCCGACGGCCAAGTATTATATATATATATTTGTGTGTGTTGTGCTGATACAGGTAATTAGACCCTTCTATATGCAACAAAGTGCTGTCCAAATTTTTGGTGACATGTAAGTGAAAGTACAGGTATTTGAACGGGCTCTCCCGGGCCTTCTCGGCTTCGGGTGCCAGTCCGGCCCGATGGGATTTTGGGGCGTGACAATGAAGTTTACGATAATAAGTTATTATGGTGTATTCTTGAAGACAATCGCTAATTGTTGAGATGTATTTATATCTATGCTTTATAATTATTACTAGAGGGGCACGACCCGTATCAACACGACCCAACATAATATCATTGTTTCACATTATTGTTCGAAGAATCATAAGCTAACAACAGGTAACATGAATTTAACATATTATTAAATAATTATGTTGTGCCTGTTTAAATGTTACAAAGGGAGGACTTGAGTTATTACAACCCAAAGACTGCCTTAACAGCAGAGTTAGAGAGTTAAGTTCATCTCAGGTATATACAACTTGAACCAACTAAATTGGCTAGTAGCCAAGCATTGCTTCGTCAACTCTCTTGCTCACATTTGGTGAATAGGTATCTGCAAAAATTTCAAGGGAAAGTCACAAAAATTGCTTCACCCATGTTAATATATAGATATTTAGAATAATTAAAATACCAAAGTCATAAAAGAACAAAATATATCTAAGCTACACATTATTTCTATTATATAGAAGCGGTGGTTTCGACCACCTCTCATGCAATTATCAAAAAACTCCTCCACTCCCACTTAATTACATATTATGTCCTAATATATAATAATTTCATTGTTTCATCATAATGGTTTAAATATTTAATATATTCTTTTAATTTATATTAATTAACTATAACTACATATTGGAAGTAATTTTTTTTTATTTAATTAGCTATCATGTTCAAAATTAATTTGTTACCACGAATCATGATAATTAATAATTTAAAATATTTAAAAGACATATAAATTTTTTATTAAATCTCATTATTTTAGCAATGACACATAAATTGAGATAAAAGAAAAAATACTGCAAATTATAATAATTAACAACTTAAAATATTTCAATGATATATAAAAAATTTAGTTGATTCTCAAAATTGTATCGAAGCCACATAAATTGGGACACAAGGAGTAATTATATTATTTGATAATTACGTAAAAATTATTATAAATCACAATAATTAACAAGTTAAATACTTTTTTAAAAATAGATAAAAGTTCTATTCAACTCTCAAAATTTTATCGGTGCATCATAAATCATGACAAAATAAAATATTAACTTAATTAATTGCAACTAAATATTTAAAGTAAACCAATTTTATTATTTTAATTGACTTTTATATAGAAAATTAAGATTTTTATTTATTTAGTTAGTTTAATAAATTAAAATTTTAAAATTATTTTTTTCTTACATAGAAATACTAATATTTAAACTTAACTTTAAATTTTTAAAGTACAAAATTAATAAATTTAATTTAATAAAATAAATTTCTAATGAATATTTTCTTAGAATTTGTGTTGGGTCAATATGTATCAAGTTAAAAGGAAATAAAGAAAAATATATAGCAAAATTTTATTATTATGAAAGATAAATATAATGCACTATCCAATAATATTTAATAATATCATATTTTGTATATGCAAATATAGCATCCCGTATTTAATTAATATACTATTTCAGTGAATTATCGATGATTACTATTGGATAAGATAAAATTATATCAATTTTTATAGTAATAATATAATCAACCGCTCTTAATTAATTATTATGAGTCATTTAGGTATTAGGAAAATAAATAATATTTAATAAAAAATAAAATATACATAAATTGCGAAATTAATTCTTAATATTTTAAATTAATTTTTCGTATTTCGAACGATGATTTTACTTTATCACTCCTTATTATAAGTCATTTATGTATTAGAAAAATAAGAATAACAAAATTATATGTAAACATAAAATATTCGATTGACTATCAAAATATATTAGTGCCACATAAATTGAGACGGGGCAGAAGAAGATATAAAGCAACATATATTATTTGAAAATAAATAAAAAGTACTGTAAATAACAATAATTAATGAAAACAAAAAATTTAACTGATTTCTGCTGCTTCAATCGTGATTTTAATGTATCACAGTAATTAATTATTATAAGCCACTTATGTATTGAAAAATTAATAATATTGAATCCAAGATTTTACTCTCTCTCTCTCTCTCTCTCTCTATATATATATATATATATATATATATATATATATATATATATATACACACACACACACACACACTATGAATAAAAATTTTCATGATATTTTTTTTTTAAAATAAAAATTACTACATATACTCAAAGGGAAAAAGAGTAAAAACATACAAGAAATAATGTAGAGAAATCAAGAAGCACCAAATGGATTATTAACATTTGTAACATTCAACACATTTCTAAATGTTTCCAAATTCTTCTTGAATCCACACATATACATAATAAAAATAATAAATAATAAATAATAATAATTACATTTTACTATATCACCTCTAGTTAATTATTATGGTCATTTAAGCATTGTGCCACATAAGTTGAAATAGAAAAAATATTATAAATCACAATGATCAAAAATTTAAATTATTTTAAAAAATATAATTGGCTATCGTCGACACAAAACTCTGGACAAGGAGAGTAGCATATATTATTCAAAAATTACATAAAAAGTATTATAAATTACAATAGTTAACAACTTAAAATATCTAAAAATAATTTAATATGTTATATATTTCAAAAAAAATTACATGAAAAATACTAGAAATCACAATAATTAACAACTTAAAAAATTTAAAAGATATAAAATATTTGATCGACTCTTAAAATTATGTTAGTGTCACTAAAATTGGAATAGAAGAAAAGATTTATAAATCACAATAATTAAAATCTTAAATTATTTTTAAAATATAATTGACTATCAATGCCACAAAAATTTGGACAATAAAAGTAACGTATATTAATTTAAAAATTACATAAAAAATATTATAAATTACAATAGTTAACAACTTAAATTATCTAAATACATATTAAAATAACATATGTTGAACTCATGCTAGATTCCGGATGAATCCTAGAAAACATATGAAATCCTTTTATTAAATTTTTTTATTTAAATATATCAAGATTGAAAAGATAAATAAATATCTTAATGTTGGGTCCGTGCTGACACGGGTCATGCTCCTCTAATATAGATAATAAGTAGAAAAGAAATGAATTTTAAGTGCATGTAAGCTTTTGGAACATGCTATATTTTATGATAAATTTGTTCACTTCTAATCTGGATTGGAAGTACTGGTGAATTTTATGCAAGAAAATAACAGATTACAAATATAGACAGAGAGAGAATGAAATATATATAAAGGAAGCAAAAAGATACGTGGCTATGTAGGTGCACACGTTTAAAGACACGTTGCACACGAAATCTTATAAAAAATAAAAAATGCCCTTAGGTATACAATTTTCTGACACATAAGGTATCATGTCGAAACTCGTATTTTAATCAATGTAAGAAAAAGTTCACATATCTTCCAACACTTTCCAAATGGGCAGCTATGTTTGTGATTGTGTCTTGACTTTCCCTTCCCTCTAAGCCAATATGTTCAGTTTTGAATTATAACAAATATGATCAAAAATCAAGTTGCATCCATAGAAGGCCAGAGCACAAGAGTCTATTGTACACAACCTCAACTTGCATTTCTGTAAGGGGTTATTTTCACAGCTTGGACCTATGATCTCCTAACTACATCATAGCAACTTTATCAGTTACTCCAAGGCTCCCCTTTAATCATCCCCAAACCAATGTGATCATAAATTCCAAATGACTAACATGCTCTTTGGAAACAAAAGAAGAAAACAAAGTTTAGCTACCCTACTTCTCATAAAAGAAGCATATTCTTGTTTCATAATCTTATTCACATTACAAAAGCTTTACAGTTGGTAAATCTGTGGTCACAACTCGCAACAATGAAGTGTCTACCTATGCAGTCACAACAAGAGAAGCAATATTACTAAAATAAGAATTGTAAGATCTACGTTTTAACAACACGATGACCAAATACAGGATAATAAGTAATGGCCCGCAATGACTTCAGTTACATCAGCCTATAGAGGAAACTAAACTTCAAGGAAAAGGAGAAAACTGCGGTACGGAAAGAAATTACAGAAGTCATAAGGCAACTCCAAACATCCAATTATTTGTTGAATAAGCATTCACAAATCTACCAGGTACCACCTATAAAACCCGAATAGAGAGCTGTAGATAGTAATGAGGTCGAAGCCTATACTTGTAAGGAAAACAAAATAAGAAGAAAAGTGAGGAGCACAGTTAAAATAAGGAAAAAACACGACATTGAGATTCTTTTTAGCTGCTTCCCAGTTCATATCTTTAATTACCTCCATTTACGACAAAGTTCATGATGAGGGAAACCTTCGGTGTTGTTCAATCATATTTGGAGTCTCTCAACTTAATTAAACATTTGAATTTGCAGAGACAACATTCATACATTACAACAGAAGCACAAAGAAGAAAATTGAATAACTCTTTTGTCAATCCCAGAATAACTTGTTTCCAATTAAACAATTCCAAAATAACTTATTTCCAATCAAACAACCCCTTGAGACTTTTATGTACCAACAACACAACAACACTTTCTGCAATTAAAAGTAACACAAAAACTAAATATATTCATGAGGGTTTTATGTGTCAAATTTTTCCTCAATGCTTTATTTTTGCGTCACTTTCCAGTTTGGTTAATTAATATTCATAAGAGTAATTTATAGTCAAGTCTGACTTAATCCTGACATAAGAGGGAATGTATGACAGCTATAACATATTGATATATGTAACATGGGATTATAAAGTTACAAACTTGATTTTCTCGTATCTGTAGAAGTAAAAATTTGGCAATTTTCATCAAACAACAATTCTTTTTCAAAGTAAAATTAGGTAAACTTTACTCTTTAACCAATAAAATATATTCTTTGCTCCAGTGCTTTGATGGTATGTGAAAATTTTTATTTTTTTAAATTTATTTTGGGTATGTTTTTATGTAAAATTATTTTATATTATACAACTTGCAATTTTTAATTGTTGCTTCTTTGCTTTCCGATTTATGTTTTTTGGGTTTTAATTGGACGTTTTTCGTTCAAATCATTGAAAGTATAAACTACTACTATAACAACAACATAACTAATGTAAGTGGGATCTAGGTAGAGTGGTGTGTCCATAGCTTTACCCTCGACTCCCTAGCTTTAGAGGCACTGCTTTTGTTTTTCCGTCAGCTTAAGTTCAAAAATTTCATCTCAACCATCCCTGCAATGAGCCAATGAAATGGAATTGGAGGAGAATAACCTTAAAAAGAGGAAGAAATGTATAGGTACATAGAACCCAACAACATTTGCTACTCGTAAAAGTCATTAAACCTGAAATGAAGAAGTAGAGATTTGATCATTACTTATTGTTCAAACAAACTATAATTTTATAGCAGTCGATAGAGAAGGGAAAAAGAGAGCTTAAAACCAAAAATTGATACCCTAATAAATGAAATATTATGATCATCGCTACAAAAGATTAAAACTATGTCTTTCTGAAATAAATTTTAACTCCAATTATGTGTTGTATAAGCAGGTCATTATGATAAATGAATCTCTTATGAACGTACAGAGGAGTAAATTAAATTAATCCAAGAAAAAATGCATACGAAACTCATCATTCAAAAAGAAATGATGTAGCGCAAAGATGATAAATTTCAAACATTCCATTAGATAAGCAATAAACAGTGTTGAGGCTATACCAAAATTGAGAATCAATAGACTTTTGGATGGCTCTAGCGGAGAAAGAGGTGGTGGTTGTTGTTCTATTCATCAATGAGCTGCTATGTCATTCATCCAAGCACAAGATTCATTGTATAGTCGAAATCAAAGTTGAAGGCATAACAAAAGATCCTTGAAAAGGGAGCTTATATGTAACACAAATCGAACCTGTTTATGAATGTAGTCGTTTTGTCCTTTCTGTTCACGAATGAGGATATTCTTCAGATTTTTCAAAAATTGGTCATGTGTACACTATAGATTTATCTTGTATAGTCGAACTGAAATAAGAAAATTCATAAATCAGACTTGTTCAAAATCTATAATTGAAGCCCATTTGCGTCTAAACATTTGAGGACGTTTAAGTACCAACTTTTAACTTTTATACCTATCCCTGATTTATAGAATTCCAAGTCAAAAACATGTTTATCTTTATTCTTATTATCAACAATACAATGAGGAATTATAAATGAACTGCTAAAATCTCATAATCATAAGTTCGTACAAACCAACAAAACTGATAACTTACATGACCAATTTGCAATTCTGAACATATATATATATATATATATATATATATATATATATGCTCATGTTGTAGCTTATTAAAAATATAAGTAATTAAGCTAGAGATTATAAAACATAGAGCTAATACACACAATAACAAGAGACAAATACAAGAACAGGCTTAAAGCGTTCAAGGATAATTAGTATAACATATCTGTAATTTTTCTCATCTCCTTCTCCTCCATCCCTGAAATCTAAGCATAAATCAACCAAAGCTCCTATTATGAACTGTCATGGGCTTTGAACTTCGACCTGAGGTGAAGTTACAGCCCAAAAATAGAGTGGATTTGCTTTGGGATTCGGGAGTTTGTTATAGCTCTCGTCACTTCAATCACCGACAAAATTCACCAAATTGTTTGGCTTTAGCAAACCCAATGGCTACAACAGTCTTCTCAATCACTTCAACAGCTATAATAGTATTCATCTACTCAGAAATAGATGAAATTTTGAAGCAGAAAAAAATGTTACAGCAATTAGATGAAACTTAGTCTAGAAGGAGAGAGAAATCTGTGGAAATTGTGATATGAAAATAAAAATGATTAGTGAAGAGAGGAGATAGGGACAAACTTTTTTAAGATGCTACGTGTCTATTCATAAATAGGACCAATACATGTAATACATTGACAAAAATAAGCAATACACGTATCATCAGCTTGGTAGGTGAAATGTCTAAAATATCCTTGCATAAAATTTTCATGACATGAAGCACTCAGGTCGAAATCAGTGCTTCTATATATTAGAAAATTTGTATGTCAGGTTGATTTGAGGTAATTAAATTTTTTAAAACTTTAATCTATTTGTGAAGTTTACAATATAATAAGTTATTATGGTGTGTTTTTCAAGACAATTGATTTTTGTTTATTAAGCTTTCTACTTCAGCTTTAGCGGAGTCTTTTATCGACTCTTTCGTAAATCTTATATAAAAAGTTTTTCTTGTTTCAATACGTGATATGCCCTTTCAATTTGAGGACAGGTTATACACAGTAAGATTCAGGAATTGATAACATATTCTGATGTTGTTTGTTTTATTTTATAACAAAAGACAAAAGTAAATAAAATCTCTACTTTATATTGTTATGATTCAAGACTTGGTATCTAGATAAATTATGATATTTAAGTAAATGATTCTACAAGTCGTCTGCGTTGACATGAATGATTTGTTAATAAGATACACAAAGTATAATTGTAAAAAAAAAAAATCATAAAAAAATGATAATGCAAATGAACCTTTTAAATATTATTTACTAATTTATATTAGCTAAATTTTCTGTAGACCGGGGTTTGAAACAGTCTCTCTATCTCTAAGATTAGATAAGGTTTGATACATTTTATCCTTTTCAATTTCTACTTTGTGGGATTAAATTGGATATGTTACTTATTATTTTTGCTTAAATATTTTAGTCTTATTAATATTCAACTTATTAAAAGTAATAGTAATAGAAGGTAACTTAAGGATTAAATACCCCTTAACAAAAAGAAGAAAAATATTTAGCTCCTACACCCAAACTCTAAAATTTCTTCTTCTTTTACTTAGAATTGTGACTTTCTTTTTTGTAAACTTTGAATTATAAGGAATATCCACTACTTTTATTCGATATTAATATAAGTACCCGAGGTGAAAGAAAAATCTAATTTTTTGAGATATCTAATGTTTCAAAGTGGAGCATTTTTCTTTGTTTTCTATGTAAAGCTATTAAGTCTTCTTACCTTCACAACAATATATGAATAAATTTAAATAAGTTATCATTGATTGATTTTTCAATTTTCTTATTTAGGTGAGCGCGTGTGAAGGAAGATTCATGTGAAACATGTGATTGAGATTTCACGCCGAAAATGAATGCATTTGAAGAAATTTTTTTCATAATTTTATTTTCATTCATATTCATCCTATTTATGTTATTATTAAGGTTTTTAATAATTGAAGATTTGACAAATAACATATATAAGTTAATACTTTTTTGCCATAGTCATATTTATATAAAAAAAATTAAAAAATTGTTGTACTTTTAGTTTCAATTTTCACAAATATTTATCGAATGATAGGGTCCACTACAATTAAATATGGTCATAAAATTGAAATGATAAGCTTTAAAGTTCAAAAGTGTAGAATTTTTTTTTAATTTAAAGTTAACTGTCAACTGACACTAATTGCAATTTTAAAATATTTTTATTTTTTAACGAAATAGACGTGCAAAGTATATACACTAATTTAGTTTAACTAAAAATGTAAAATAACTTTTTTTTTCTGTAAAATTAGATTATATTTGCTAATATAACATAGAGTGAGCTATTATAAAAATGTAATATTGTAATATTACTAGTTGCTAACATTTTGTAGTTTTTCATATATTTAGTGCTAAGTCAATGTTTTAATTCTTGAAATTCGTAACTCTTGTTTGTCGTTATAGTATGATTAATATTAATGTTTTGATGGAAAAAAGACGTTTTAATACATGGACAATTCTTTATATCTTTAGGCAAATTTCATTCAAACGATTGAATTATCTCTTGTTCATTGAGCGTCTATACAATTGATAAAGTATATCTATCTATCTCTCTCTATATATATTGAGTTCAATTTTCTAAAAATTTTTAGTGTGTTCTCAAATGTTATTATTTCTATATATTAGAAGAGAAGGTTTCAACATGTCACTTTTTTGTCTTTAAATTTAAAATTGAGGGTATTAAGGTCTTTAGAGAAAATTGAAGGAAAGGTGTCTTTTAAGTCTTGAAAGAAGGATTGGTGACATTGACCAACAGATAGGGTCAAACATCATTAGGAAACTTGATTATGTTAATTGTGGACTTGATTAATATTTTCAAAACTTTTTAATCTTTTCAAAAATATAAATCAACCCAACCTACACCCCTCTTCAATCCTAATCAACCACTCTCTGTCTCCAGCTTCTCCCAACCAATAGTTCTGCAAAATTTCTCCTTTCAACCTCCGGCGACAAATAGTCGGGCGAGTTCCTTTTCGACTTTCAACCTTCAATCGATGTGAATACTTCTCCGGTGACAACAACTTCGAGTTCTTCGTCCTCCCATTTCCTTTTTCAAAGGTAAAAAATTATGAAGAAACAGAGGAACTTAAGCCAACTACTCTTCTGGTATTGAAATGTGGACTGAATAAAATCCTAATTTCTGGCATTTCTGCATTTCTTCTTCTTGTTGCCATACTGTTGATTCAAATTTGTTGGTGATTTTTTATCATAGTTGATGTTCTTAGTGTGTATGTGTGTGTGTGTGATATGTTGGTGTTGCTGGGTTGATTTGTTGTTTGTTTTGGTAGAAATGGTATTGCAACAGTTGAAACATTTGATGTAATAGATAAAACATATGACACAATAGATAAAAATTTGATGTAACTGATTAAAAATCTGATGCAACTATGAAAATCTGATGCAACAGGTGAACAATCTAACAGATTATTCATCTGTTGCGACAGATGACTCTTCTGTTTGGAAGAAATGTAAACAATATTGATCCAATAGATAACTGATTAGTGATCTGTTTTTATTCTTTCCAACAGTTTCTCTTCATTTTAAAAGCTGATGCAACAAATTAAAAATTTGATGCAACTATGAAAATCTGATGCAACAGGTGAACAATCTAACAGATTATTCATCTGTTGCGACATACGACTCTTCTGTTTGGAAGAAATATAAACAATATTGATCCAACAGATAACTGATTAGTGATCTGTTTTTATTCTTTCCAACAGTTTACTCTTCATTTTACAACAGATTAGGACTGTTTTTATTCTTTCCAACGATTTACTCATACATGTCGGTTATCTGTTGCAACAGATAACATACCTGGTGCAACAGATTAGTGATACATTTTTATTCTTTCCAACGGTTTACTCATCCGTTGCAACAGGTCGGTTATATTTTGCAACAGATAAAATACCTGGTGCAACAGATTAGTGATCTGTTTTTATTATTTCCAATGGATTACTCATCCATTGCAATGGGTCAGTTATGTGTTGCATCAGATAAATACCAGGTGCAACAAATAGTGTTGTTTTTATGGTTCCCACGTATTACTCTTCTGGTGCAACAGGTCGGTTATATGTTGCAACAGATAACATACCTGGTGCAATAGATTAGTTGTCTGTTGGAATTATTATAGTATTGTTATGCATTAATCAATTATAATCTATGTTATGTTCCTGTTAATTCAAGATAATATGGCTCCCAAAATAAACGAAATTGAATCAAGTCCAAGTAGAGGAACAAGTGCAGCAGCTCATCTACATCCACCACTCTATGAACTTGCTTTATAAGCGTTATCTCAATCAGGAGCAGAAGATAATGAACACGGGGAGGAGGAATCTTTCAAAAGAGATGATCCAAATGCTAATAGCCCTTCCGTTGAAGAGTTGGTCAAAACTTTCAGCATTGATCGTTACCCTGTGACAGTACAGTGTGATGGTGCCACAGATTTAACGGGTGATCTCGTGGTTAAGTCAGTCATGGAAAAATCTTTTGATGCCTTCAGAAAAATACTTTGAGAACAAAAAATGAATTCTTATTTCAGGGAAAGTTGCTTTGGGAAATATCTTGATTTGTCGGAGGACAACAAAGCTCGTTTCAAGATAAAAATGGTATATGATCTTCTCAAACGCAGGTTTATGTATGAAAACAAAGATAAGATGGATGAGGTGTGGATAAATTATTGTAGCATGCCTGCTTGTTTTGGTTGGGAGGAGTTTGCCATAGTAACCGGACTAAAATATTATCCTCCTTCTCCTTCTCAAGTTATACCTACTCTGACCCCAAAAATGCACCCCGCACACCCAAAAAAGGAAAAGGTAAGTCGAGTGATCGTGATGACCTGGTGTCCATTGTTGGTCCAAGCTTCAAAAATAAAAATCTGATTGAAGCGTTGAAAGGTAAAGGACTTTCACAGAAGCACAAGCAATCATTGTGCTTGGTTTGGTTTTTACTTAATGTTCTTTGGGCGAGAGACGTTAACAACAACATAAGCCTCGGTTTAATAAATCTCTCCGAGGATCTTGTGGTATTTAACAGCTATTCTTGGGGTTATGAAAGCTTCAAAATGACTGTCAAATATTTGTTGACTCCGTTAATACCAAAAACAGTCAACTTATATGGTTTTCCATGGGTCTTCATGGTAAATATTTCTTTTATCATGATATGATTCATCATTTTTTTTATTCAATAATCTTTTGATTTATTGGTGTTATGTTATAGTCTTGGGCATTTGAAGTCATTCTTTATTTGAGACAGCAAGTGAACTACCAGGAAGAAGTTTCCTGTCCAAGAATTCTGAGATGGTTGTCGGCCAAAATCGATAAAAATGCAAAAATTCTTGATCTTTTCAATCACCCCAAGGAAGCAGTAAGTCCAATTCTAATCAAGTTTTTATTTTAATTAATGATTAGATGATTTCATCATCATTCTTAATATATGTACCGATTTATTTCAGATTGTCCATCCGTGGCTTGTTTCAACCAACTGAGAGTTGAAGATGCCATTTTTTGTTACTTTACGGCATGTGCAAACTTTATCGGACCCTAAGGTCGTTAACGGAATAAAAATAAAATTGTTTGGAGCAACAACCATCACAAGAAAAATAATTTTGGAGGGTGGGGCTAATGATGCTTCTCTTACAGTTTTTGAAACAACAAGCCATTATGATTATGATCATAATGGTTGTATAAATTTTTCTCCAGATTTTGCCGTATCTAGCG
Organism: Capsicum baccatum var. pendulum; assembly: GCA_030864225.1. Classification (NCBI taxonomy): domain Eukaryota; kingdom Viridiplantae; phylum Streptophyta; class Magnoliopsida; order Solanales; family Solanaceae; genus Capsicum; species Capsicum baccatum. The sequence continues at coordinate 27,380,496 of CM061556.1, read as the reverse complement.
AATGTTCTTCATGCAAATGTCAAGACTGTAAGGCGAAACACGATGGAGTGATTAATGCTATTAATGCACTTACTGCTTCTGTAAAGGAAATGACATCAAAGAGGGGTGTCATTCCATCAAAGAGGATTTCATATCCAAACACTCCACTAGAGATCAAGGCAGCTAAGAGGAGAAGGAAAGACACTTTCAAGGCATCATCAATCATAAAAAAAGTAAGATTGCAGTGCCTCCGTCTTTGTCTTGCACCGATGTTCAGTGCGCAAGGGCCACAAAAGAGTAGTATGAGCTGAAAAAGATGAATGTACATCATCTGTTCCAAAAAACAAACAAGCACATATTTGTTTCAACAGATGATACATCTGCTAAAGATTATCAAACAGATGTATACATCTGTTGCAACTGTTGTCTAACCTGTTGCATCAGATTTATTATCTGTTTCAACAGATGGGTCTTATGTTGCAACAGATGGGTCATCTATTCAAAATTATCGTACTGCTCTGATTTACCTGTTTGAATTTGTCCCAACAGATGAAAAATTTATTGTATATCTTTACTTAGCATTGACAATTCTGGCTTTCCACGTGGATGTCACAGCTACTGCAGAAGAGCATAATATGACAGTTAGTAATCCATCAGCTGCTTCCAAAGATGAAGAAAAAGTGGAGCCTGTCGGTTTGGGAGAACGAAAGAATTACCTATTTGAAGGGTTCAACATCTCGGATGAGGCTCCAAAAAAACTAATACAGTTGATCAATGACTATTCAGAATAGATTACCGATGGGCTGTTAAAGCATCATGCCGGTAGGTACATAAATCAATTTTATGGATATTGGTTTATACAATTTTTGTTGTAAGAACCTGACAGTAACACATATAAATCATCATGTAGAAAACAAAATGACGAGTGCTACAAATTGAACAAATCGAGTCTTGGTTTTGATATGTTCGACTTTGTTGTTGCATATCCCAGAATGAAGAATTGGTTCTATTTGATGTCACAACCCTAAACTTGCTGGAATGATGAGGTTTAAAGGCCATACATATTACTATTAATTAATACTTTATTTAATTGCATCTGCGTATTGATTTTTTCATCACGTAATCTAAAATATTTGATAATATGTGCAGTACATTGATACCATTTTTACTACCTCCGAAAGAAGGCCAAGTTGCAAACACAAGAACAATACAGATACACAACAGGCAATTGTTTTTACAAAGTTTATATCAATAATGCCTACGATAGGTATTGTCAACAACAACCGAAAGTTTCTCGAAATAAGGAATGCTTAATCAACATCATCAAAGGTTTTATCATTCCGGCTGGCTTACCTTGGCATTTGGTCGATGAAATGTACATCCCAATCAATTATGGTGATGAATTCCATTGGGTGTTGGCTGTCGTCGTTCTAAAAGAGAAGCGCATCCGAGTTTATGACTCGATGTCGCGAATGAGACGTTCCAGGTCTTCGTCTAAGATACAAAAACTAGCCAAAATATTGCCTACTTACCTTGATATGAGTGGCTTTTTGGATCAAAAGGTTTGTACTGATTGGTCGACGATTGAAGCATACCAGGATAAAATGGCTAATCCATTTGATGTACAATATGTTGACGGAATTGCTCAATAAACCATTGGTAGCCTGTAAGTTTAAGTGTTATGATTTAGTTTTATTTCACAAATTTCACAACACTTGCATGAACTGCTAGATATGGATTATTTGTTTTTTTATAACTCAGGGATTACGGTCCTTTTGTTGTCGCCTATGCCAAGTATTTGAGCGATGGATTACAATTACCAAATGATGGACTTGGTGTCAGATTACTCCGCAAAAGATATGTTGCTCTTTTATGGAAATATAGAGAAACAAAAGCTTAAAAGCTGTACGCAACCGACGTTAAAGATCCACGATGACCAAAGCCGAATTTCATAGCACTGGATGAAGAACAACTTGTCCATATTGATTAGATCATTATAGCTTGAGTCCGTTAATGTAATAACCTATCCTCCTTGGTTTAACTTATTGATTTATTTGTAGAGTAGATCGTTTGTACTCATAATGATTTTTTTTACCTTTCATTTATTTGTTGAGTTATTTTATTTCATGTAATTTCCGAAGGCTTCAATTTATTTTATTTCGTCTATGAATATAATTAATTCTGAGTTTTAAACATGTTAATTGAAATGGAGTACTAGATTCAACTATCGCAATAGATAATACATCTGCTGCAACAGACGATATATCTTATCAGGCAGATTTAGACATATGTTGCAACATGTGATGCAACACATAGGTCATCTGCTAGAAATTATATAACAGGCCTTCCTACTTTTTTTATTTGCTCCAACAGATTACTGATCAGTTGCAACAGATAAGTTATATGTTGCAACAAATCGTAAATCTGTTGCGACAGACAGACGAGGAACATCTGCATAACACAACAGATCACCAACCATTTCCAACAAATAATCAATCTATCACAACAGGTACTATATCTGTTACGATAGATATAAAATCTGTTGCATTATAAAAATTCAACTTTGCCATACATAAAAATTATTGCCCCTATATGTATAGTGAATTGGCTTGAAATGAAAATTTGTTATCGTGTTCGTGTCTGTCTTTGTACATGTTCTTATTTATACACGGGCTCCAGCTATTTAGTTAGTACCCTATATGCCCAGACCCATTGCATCTTTCCCACAACGGTGTCGCACACACCGATCATTTGTGTGTCGGTCAGTAAACACTCCATGTATGCAAGCGAGTACGGCCCGCACGCAGCACTGGTTGTATTTTTTGGGAGTTGGATTTTATTATTTCGACCTTCAAAAACCCAGGATTCCTTTGCCAAGACTTCAGCCGGCAAATGATCCATCAGCTTACTCTACGTCAACAACTTGGGCAACAACTTCAAGAGTCGCTGCATGTGGGTTAAAAACGTCTTTTCACTGAAAACAGGTAAGTTGCAGTCATAAACCTTAATCGTTTCCTCGTATAGTATTATCTCAACAGTGAGAAAATGAGTGACATCCACGTTTATGACTGCAAGGATTTTCTTTGCCTTAATCCAGCTCTTGCCATGTGGATATGGCCTTTTCCCTCTAACATATTTAATCGCTTCTTCATCCCATTGGAATGTAAGAACTAACTGATCAAATCCTAGGCCACCGGAATCAGCTAGATTATAAAGAGCAGCGTACCTATCTTTGAAATTATTGTAGAAGTTGAGGTCCATTATCCTATCAGCAGCATCATAGCATCTGGGTACGCTAATTGCCTGCCCCTCATGAGGCAAGGAATTTCATCAACATACTGTGGTATAAGAAGATAATTTTTAAATAGGTTAGTAATTGTAAAGAATAAAAACACAATGGAAAGAATTTGATGCAGAAGGTTTTCTGAATTAATTCACAGATTACCCAGCCAACGCAACTTATGCAACAGATGTGTATTATGTTGCAATAGAATACCAAACTGTTGCAACAGATTACACATCTGCTGCATAGATTCTTCTTCATGGAGTAGATTGGAAGGGTAGGTTAGCAAAAGTAAACTTACTTTGTCCTCGTACCACACGCACATATTTGTCATATTCGAGAAGTCTTTGGCTGCAAATGAATGCATGGTGTATTCTTTTCGAACCTTCATCTTGATGAATTCTTCCAGTTCCTTCTTCTTCTCCTTGCCAAGAGCCGCAGATATGTCCACCTTCTTTCGCGGCCCCTGAACTTCAACAACTATTGGAGTGGGGGAAGTTGCATTTTTTGCTGATTTCAAAACGAAGAGAATTTGTCTAATTTTTATTCTCTTCCTCTTAATCTCCACTGTAGGAGTGGATGGCTCCCTCTCCTCGTTGAATGGTATGACACCCCTCCTGGATTTCAACTCTTCGGCAGCTTCAGCAATAGCCTGTAACTTGTCGAGGAGTTTATCCTTTCTGTCCTTGTATACTTTACATTTGCAATGAGAACATGAGGGTGAGGAGGGATTAGAGGGACCACTATAAGGGTGGGAGAGACTGGTGTAGGGGTGAGAGGGAGGACCTGTGCAAGGGGTGTTTTCAAACATATTTATTTTTTGCTGAGCACCAACATGCTCATAATCACGACTGGCAGCAGAAGCAGAAGCAGGATGGATGCCACCATCACAAACAACTCCACTAGCAACACCCCCAGAAGAAGCACTCGGATCTGTTGCAGTTTGAGTTAGGTCGTGAAGAGCTTCAACATTAGACTGACCTTGCCTAGCTGCTCTTCTTATGGATGTTGCTCCATCCAATTCTTTCTTTATTAACTCTATTGTTGGTTTTCCTTTTGTATCAACAAGACCCAGAGTAAGAAAAGGAGTCATCCCCAGCTCATCAATGGTAGGAACAATCCAAGGATGCACAACCTATAAAAAAATGACAGGAGGAATTTAAATTATATACTAATAATTTGCAGTCAGTTGGATTACATGGGGCTCGGGTTATGTTAACACGGCCAACTTATGCAACAGATGATATAGCTACCGTAACAACTGATCTGTATATTGAAACAGATTGATAATATGTTGCATCAAAATACCCATCTGTTGCATAATTTACAGTAGATGGGTAATCTGTTGAGTAGGGTTCATAGAACAGAGCAACATATGGTTAATCTATTACCAAATATGGATAATCTGTTACAACAGATTACCCATTGCAGCAGTTGCAGTTGACGGGTAATCTCTTGCAACAGATAGAACATCTGTTTCAATATCTTTCTTTGAGGCAAATTATTTTAGTTGAAAGAAGACGTACTGCATCATCCGTAGGGTTAAAGAGATAAGCCTCGTTAATATTTTTTTCTGCTCTCTACTGAAGCCAACCACCTAAGGATCCTTAGATTAGAAACCTTATCTGTGTTATCCGTGAAATGCTTTCGGAGAGGAGGAATGGCTTCACATGCCCAAGCCTAAAAATTGTAAACAGGAAGCAAGCAAAAAAAAAGTCACAAGTATATTCAATATAAATTAATGAATGAGTAAAAATAGTGATCAATTTTACCATGAAATCCTAAGGAAAGCCGTATAATGTAGTCGTCTTTGGCTTTAGCTCTTTCAGTAAATATTTGACAGTCAAGTAGTAGATGTCGTAGCCCCAGGGATAATCATTGAATCTCTCAAAATCATCAACAAGAGCCAACAAATCACGTTCTATGACTTTCTTGATGTCTCTTGCCAATAAAACGGAATGGACAAACCAAACTAAGCACAATTTCTCCCAGTAGTGCTTTAGTATGTCTTTATTCTAGAGATCCGCTATCAAATCCTTCACTTTGTAGCTAGGTCCAACAATGCCTTACAACCCATCTTTTATTACCTTGCAATTGTTGGACCTTTTGTGGGGTGTTTTATTGATGGCAAGTTCTTCTGGACGATCGCATCTCAAGCCCGTCACAATGGCAAACTCTTTCAATCCAAAACAAATCGGCATGCCACAGTAGTTGATCTAGACTTCATCCATCTTATTTCTGCCCTCCTTCGGACCTCCATCATCCCCCGCATACATGATCCTGTGCTTGAAAATGCCATATACCATGATCATTGGGAAACGAAGAGGGCGGGCCCCAGACAGCTCAAGAAAGTGTGCAAAGCAAATCTTCTGAAAAAGTCCATCTATGTTTTCCTTTTTCATAATACTCCTAAGTTCATCAAAACGTTTCCCCAACTGACATTTAAGTACAAGATCACCAAATACTGCATTAGAGTTATTCATCGGCATCGCAACTCGAAACTTGTCAATATTAATGGTTTTGACAGAATCATGCTGGAATTTTGATATTATTTCACGCCCCATTGGTGAGGAGGAGTTATCACTATCCCCGGCTTTATTTTGCCCTGATTGAGATTGTTCTGGAAGTTCCTCCGAATGTACTCTAGCCTTTTTTGTTTGGTCATCGAAAGTTGATCCACTTTCTCCAATTTCTGTTTCTTTTCTTTTGGGAGACATCTTTTAACTACAAATAAAAGAAAACAAAAAATACATTGCATTTGATGTCTGCATAATTTTTTAAAAAAAGGTGAGAAAAATTTCAATAAATTATTCTTACCACATAACAAAAAAAATACTCCAACGGATAACCCATCAGTTGGAACAGATGGGGAACCCAAATCTGTTTGAAGATCTATTTAATATCTCCCCACAGATATTCCAACTGTTGCAACAGTTGGAGAAATTTCAATAATTTATTCTCTGCCACATTACAAGAAAATACTCCAACGGATAACCCATCAGTTGGAATAGATGGGGAATCTATTTGAAGACCTATTTAATATCTCCCAACAGATCTTCCACCCATTACAACAGATGAACCACCACCACCACAACCAATGCCACGACTAATGCCACCAAGCCCACCACCAATGTCACCAATACCAACACCAAGACCACCGATACCACCGCCAAAAAACACAAATACCAACACCACCAAAACAACCACCAACAACACCATAAACACCATCTAACAATACCAACAAAACACTGAGAGAAAAGCTAGGGTTTTCTCGGGTGCTTCCTACTTTTTTTGCATTAAAACTCAAAATTATTAACCCATTCTCGAAGATAATATAACTAAAAGTCTTCTTTTTTATCATTAACTAAAAAGTCCTATTTTTTAGAATAAAGAACAAATGTAGAACTCTTTTCGAACTCTGTTACATGCGAAGATAGAGAAAACAACGGATACAAATGGGAATGAATTTGAAAAAAAAACTATATGTAGTCGTAAATGGGAAGAAAATCAACCTGTTTTGAAGGGTTGAGCAATATATTGAGTAGTTGTTGTTGGTATTGTTTATATTGTTGAGAGGGAGAGGACACCCTGAGAGAGAAAGAGAAGAGTGAGAACTTAAGATTTGAAATGAAAAGTTTTTCGCACAAATGGATGATTTGTATGGGTTGATTTGTAATTTTGGAAAAGAATGACAAGTTTTGAAATTGCTAATTTGGTCCGAATTGATCTTAATTAATTTTAAAATGTTTAAAAGATATAGTTTTTAAAACATTGAGTTGATGAGAACTCATTTCTACTCAGAGTGATCGATCGACGACTCGGGTCGGGATGAACGCAATACCAGCGCCATGCAATTACAAAGACTCGATTGGATTTATAGTTGACCCTGCAAGCTCATTCATTCATCCCAAGTTCCACCTAAATCAACTTAGGTACTATCACTATCCTAACATTGAGTTTATGAGAACTTATTTCAACTCAGAGTAATCGATCGACGACTCGAGTCGGGATAAACGCAATACCAATGCCATACAGATCCAAAGACTCAATTGGATTTGTAGTTGACCCTGCGAGCTCATTCATTCATCCCTAGTTCCACCTAAATTAACTTAGGTTCTATTACTATCCTAAAATTGAGTTGATGAGAACTTATTTCAACTCAGAGTGATCGATCGACGACTCGGGTTGGGATAAACGCAATACCAACACCACACAATTGCAAAGACTCGATTGGATTTATAGTTGACCCTGCGAGCTCACTTATTCATCCCTAGTTCCACCTAAATCAACTTTGGTACTATCACTATCCTAACATTGAGTTAATGAGAACTTATTTCAACTCAGAGTGATCGATCGATGACTCGGGTCGGTATGAATGTAATACCAACACCATACAATTGTAAAGACTCGATTGGATTTGTAGTTGACCCTATGAGCTCATTCATTCATCCCTAGTTCCACCTAAATCAATTGCTATGAACTCTATTGCAACAAACGACTAAGCTGTTGAAAATTTTCAAACAGGTACATATATGTTACAACAGATGACATATCTGATTTAATTATCAAATAGATATTTGCATCTGTTATGACAGATGACTGAGCTGTTGGAAATTTTCACAAAAATATTTGTATCTGTTGTAACAAATGAGATATCTGATTTTATTAATTATCAAATGAATATTTTCATCTGTTGTCATAGATGACTGAGCTTTTGGAATTTTTAAACATATATTTATATCTGTTGTAACATATGACTGAGCTGTTTGAATTTCTAAACAGATATTTATATATGTTACAACAGATGATATATCTGTTTGAAAATCTTTTTATCTCTTTTAATTTTAAAGCAAGAAACTTCTGGTCCGAGTAGATAATATCAAGTAGTAGTACTTACTACTAAAGGCGGTAAAAAATGTTTCTCGGATATCTCAAAAGTGAGTTCATTGAGCAGTCTTGTCTTGTTTTTTTAATGTCAGTAGTCTTAGTCTTCCTCGTGCCCCTCAAATTTTTAATGAAATTAATGAATATTAATTAATGAATATTGAAAACCACCACGTCTACGTATACAATACATTTATAGAAATTATCTCATCTCTTCCTTCAGCTGTAGTTTATTTTATTCAACTCTCATCTTTTTCTCTCTCCTCTTTAGGGTCACAACCTTTTTTCTCTCTTTTCTCTTCTCTTCTCATAAAGATATTTTCGAATCTAAACCCATCCATATCTTTTCTCGACTTAAATTTCTACTTTGATCCTCTTTTTGATATTAAGGTATGGTTCATTATTGCTCTTTCATTCTCGTCTTCTTCTTTGCATGTTATTTACATCTATTTTTTAATTTAATTACTATTTACCCATGTCATATTTATTAAAAAAGTTTAAGGAACTTGTAAGTGTTGAATAAACAATCCAAGAATTTTTATTACAATATGAGAAAAAAGTCATCTGTTGGGAGAAGTTTAAAAGCCTTATTGGCAGTATCATTTTTTTGAATGTATTTTGTTTATTTCATTATTGTTGATGCAGTTATTGATGTTGGTGGTGGGGTTGGCGTTGTTGGAACTTGTGGTGTTGTTGATGGTTCTGGCATAAAGGATGTTGCTTCTTTGTTGTTGATGATGTTGTTGGAACAAATGTTGTTTCTTTTTTGTTGATTTTTATGTTGTTGTTGATGTTGCAATAGATGGAGAAACTTTTGGAACAAATAAAACCACCAGAAAGTCTGGTTTGATGTATTCCATCAGACTCCACATCTGTTGCAACAGACTCCACATCTGATGCAACAGATGGAAAATATTCTTTTTGTGATATTAATTTTTTTCCTCTTCTTTGTAGTATAAGGAACTAACAGTTGATCAACTTTTGATGGACTATCTCAAGAGGCTGCAGTAAAGATGGGATCGGAGGAATAAACTGCTTGTAGATGGAATCACTTCATATGTGAGAGGTATGTAGTACTGATAATGTTATCGTGGAAACACACATAGAGCGCACTGATTTTGTGAATGATGTTTTTATTGATTAGTCATAGATCGTTCAAATAAGATGTCTGCAATTTTACAGTTAAGTTTGGAAGGTCCGAACTGATAAGGCTGAGGGACCATGAATTTAGTTCTGATAACCTGTTAAGATTTAATGTCGGTTGTTGCTCATGTTTATTTGTCAAGCATTATGAAGGGATCTAATTTTTGTGCCATTGTAAAGAGATTCAATAGCGATTGGACTAACTTTTAGGGTGCATTGGACCCTTATAAGGCCTTCGAAGCTTAGCACTGCATCTAATAAGGATGAAAAACCAATATATTTATTGCCCTAGACAAAATCTATATGGCTGGGTTGCTCGCTCGGGTGATGATTTTATGCCAGAATGTGCGCTAGGAGAATGCTTTCGAAGGAAAATAGGTGGTTGATGGAAGACTATATCATCTGAGAGCTAATTGAAGAAGAGACATAGGGTAGAAAATAACTTCTAATGAATCTGGTCGGTGGAATTATCTTAACAGATGCGAGATCTGAATCAAATGCACATATGAAAGTGTATCCAATAATGTAATTTCATCTGTCGTGTCTCTGAAAGAAAAACAATGCAAATAGACACTTTGCTAGGGAGCTGCGTGGTCGAAATTATCACCTAGATAGAAAATAGGAGAAGACCAACAAAGAAGCCTGACGGTCATCGAGGGTAGAAATGATGTACAACAAGTCTAGAAAACTTATGCCAACGACAACTGTAGTTAAAATAAGGAATCTAAGCGAAGGCGGCAAATTTCTGAATTTTAAATTTCATCCCATGCCTTCTTGTTTGTGTTTTCTATTGATCTGATCGGAACCACAAACGAGATTGAAAGGCAAATAGAGTATCATTGCTTCCTTAGCAATATTGTTATAATTGATTGTGTTTTTTTGCCTTGACATGCTTTCAACATTCCTTGGAGAAGATCATATACTTGCTGTAGAATGTGAATCCCGATAATTTTCAAGCTTGCCTCTAGCTTGTTGGTCGTTTCCCTCTTCAAAGTTGGTAAAGAGTTCCTCGTCTCTTGTGAGCTCGATTAGGAACACTACCTTCAAAGTTGTGGCATTCTAGAATCCCTTCAGAACACTTTTTTCAAAAGACTTAAAGGATACATGGAGGGTCTCTGTGTTTGTTTTAGGTCAAAAAATGTTGATGCACGTTGAAGATGTGGTCCCAAAAGTTGAACAACACACTTTTATCTAGCATTGCTCCATGCATCTTGCTCAACCAATTTGATAAATTAGTACGCATGGAGTTACGTAGCGTGTGATCTAAACCAGCTCTACCAAGCCTATCAAATATTATGTAACTCTAAGCTCATTACTCTATCAAAAAAATATGACCGAGTTAGTGCACAAATCGAACAAGCTCAATCTCTCAGTCTTTCTGTTGATTGCTCTTCTCCAATATAGAAGACAAGATATCTGCTATGCAAAAGTCCACACCATCGCCAGACATGTTCCTAGGCAATCATGTCTGGCGATGGTGTAGACTTTTGCATAGCAGATATCTTGTCATCTATATTGGAGAAGAGTGATCAGCAGAAAGGCTGACAGATTGGGCTTTTTTTCTATGTACACTAACTCGGGCATATTGTTTTGATAGGGCAATGAGCTTGGAGTTACGTAATGTTTGATAGGCTTGGTAGAGCCAGTTTAAATCACATGCTACGTAACTCCATGCTTACTAATTTATCAAATTGGTTGAGCAAGATTCATGGAGAAACGCTCGATAAAAGTGTGTTGTTCAACTGTTGGGACCATATCTTCAACGTGCATCAACACATTTTGACCTAAAACAAACACATTGACCCTCCATGTATCCTTTAAAGCTTCTGAAGAGAAAGTGTTCTGAAGGGCTTATAGAATGCCACAACTTTGAAGGTAGTGTTCCTGATCGAGCTCATAAGAGACGAGAAACTCCTTACCAACTTCAAAGACGGTAATGAACAGCTTGAATACAGAATCAACAAGCTGGAGGCAAGCTTGAAAATTATCGGGATTCACATACTACAACAAGCATCTGATCTTCTCCAAGGGATGTTGAAAGCATGTCAAGGCAAGAAAACACAATCAATTATAACCATATTGCTAAGGAAGTAATGATACTCTATTTTCCTTTCAATCTCGTTTGTGGTTCCGATCAGGTCAATGGCAGTGGACCTGATCGAAAACAAAAACAAGAAGATTGGATGAAATTTCAAATTCAGAAATTGCCACCTTTGCTTAATTTCTTTATTTTCACTACAGTTGTTGTTGGCATAAGTTTTCTAGACTTGCTGAACATCATTTCTACCCTCGATGCCCGTGAGGCTGCTTTGTTGGTCTTCTCCTATTTTCTACCTAGGTGATAATCCTGACCATGCATCTCCCTAGCAAAGTGTCCATCTACATTATTTTTCTTTCAGAGACACAACAGACGAAATTACATTACCGAATACACTTTCATATTTGTACTTGATTCAGATTTTGCATCTGTTAAGATAATTCAATCGGCCAGATTCATTAGAAGTTACTTTCTAACCTGTCTCACTTCAATTAGCTCTCAGATGATATAGTCTTCCATCAACAACCCATTTTCCCTCAAAAGCATTCTCCTACCGCACCTTCTGGCATATAATCATCAACCCGAGCGAGCAACCCAACCATATAAATTTTGGCCAGGGCAATAACTATATTGGTTTTCCATTCTTGTTTGATGCAATGCGAGGCTTTGAGGGCCCTCTAAGGGTCCAATGCATACTTAAAAGTTAAGTCCAATCGTTATTGGTTCTCTGCAGTGATGATAAATATTGTTCCCTTCTCAAAACTTGACACGCATAAACACGAGCACCAACCGTCAGTAATTCGTAATAGGGTATCTGCACCATCTTCATGAGGTCCTCAGCCTTATCAATTTCGAACCCATCAAATTTAACGGTACAATGCAGGATCTTGTTTGAATGATCAATTTCTAATCGGTTAAAAACTGCATTCACAAAAACATTGTACTTTGTGTGTGTTGTCGCGATAACCTTATCAGTAATATATAATTAACTCCCACACATATGATAGTGGATCTATCTGCTCACACCTTATTCTTCCTAGCTCATCTATGGCTTAAATTGAATAAATAGATGACTAGCTTGTTGCAACAGATGACACATCTGTTTATATTGTCAATCAATTGGAGACATCTGTTACGACAGTGATCAACCTATTGTAGAAATCAAACAGATATATACATCTATTGAAAAAAGATTGCCAGTATGTTGTAAGTTATCTAACAGAAAGAATATATTTTGTAACAGATTACCCATCTGTTAGATTTATTTTAAAGCAATTTTCTTTTCTTTCCGAGATACAATAATTTATAAATAGGTCCCTTCTTACAAATATGGATGATCCAGATTCATACAAGAATATTCATATCGAGTCCTTGGATAAACTTCAAAGGCAGTTTGATTGATGAACTCCAGAGAGATATTTGGCTGACTTCGGAGCAAGGTTGCTGGATGAATGAAAGATGTCTGATTGACAATAATAATAATAGTAGTAATAATAATTAGCTATTTTTTTTTATTTTAGCGATTATTTTCCTCCTTTTGTATATCAAATCTACCCAAGGGATTCAAAAATCTATGAACATTCATTTCATTTTGTTGTTGACTTTGAATTTTTAATTCTTATTTAGTATTTAATAATAATCATTCTGTTTATTCCTTGTTCTCAACATGTCGACGGTTGGTGATAGGGATTAAGCAGCAATTTGTGTCACCAGTTTGAGGTTAATCTGCTACGACAGATTGATCATATGTTGCACCTGACGGTTATTAATAAAAAAGGGCTATTGTTATTGAGAGGGTGAAAAGAAAGACATGACTCGGAGTTTCGATTATTCAATATGAAAAATGTTTCGTATATAAATAATAAGGAAATAAATAATAAACACAATTTATAATCACAATTTTAATAACTGATTGTGACTTTTCACCATTTTTATTTTTAAAATTATTTATTATATAATAAAATGATTATTATTTTATTAAGGAATTTGAAAAGGTATTTGTTTTTATTTATAAAATAAAAAAGTAAGCAAATTTGGACTAATGATATGATGATATAGTTGTTTTTTGTAAAAAAAAGTAGATTATATGTTGCAACAATTAAATTATCTGATGCAGCAAGTTCACTATGGTTGCAACAGATGATATATCTGTTGTCACAGATGATTTATCTGATGCAACCTATATCGAGTCACAACTCAATAAAAGCAGTTCTTGGAAAGAACTAATTAATAATAATAATCTGAAAAGTCATGACTTATCACAATATTTCTTAATTTAATTAATTCATTACTTTTCACATTAATAAAAAATATAATTAATAAATGGAGGTGAATAATTAGATTATATGTTGCAACAGATATGTTATCTGATGCAACATATTTTATATTTGTTGCAACAGATAATATATCTGTTGTCACAGATGTGTTATCTGATGCAACAGATATAGAATTTGTTGCCACAACTCAATAAAAATGGTTCTTCGAAAGACTAATTAATAATAACAATCTGAAAAGTCATGACTTATATCACAATATTTATTTTCTTAATTTAATCAAAAATTTAATTAATATATGGAGGTGAATAGTCGTGTCTTCTTGTCTCTCATTCAAATTCAATCCTCTATAAATAGGTCCGTCCTTACTTAATCATTCATTCAAATACACACTCTATTTATTTATTGCATCTCGTCTTTCATATTACACTCGTTTTAGTACGAATCTGGGTGCTTTCCTCTGTTATCTTTTACTTATGGCTGCCGTATTTATGTTATGTAATCTTGTTCGATGTTTTACTTTGTATTTGTGTGGTATCTTGTGTCTTGAGCCGGGGGTCTATCGGAAACAACCTTTCTACTTCTTTAGAGGTAGAGGTATGGACTGCGTACATCTTACCCCCCCCCCCCCCTCAGACCCCACCAGGTGAGAATACACTGGGTTTGTTGTTGTTGTTGTTGTTGTCTTTCATATTACACTCTAGAAGATAAAATTATAGCTGACCCAGTGTGGGATGTTGCTTTTCTGCAAGACGCCGTGAATGAACTTTGGAATCAAGTTCGTGATCTGCAATGGGAATTGGGAGGAGTTAGATCAAGAATGCTCCACGAGATACGCAGGCTGAGGAGGGCCTTGTTGCTACTTCTGGTTGAAGATTGGTCGGCTGGCAATGATGATGCAGATAATAATAATAATAATAATTGGACTATTATTTTTCTTTTAGTCTATTATATGTATTTTAATTTGTTTAATAAATAAATTATGTTTGATCTTTGACATTTTAATCTATATTCAATTTTCATTCTGTCTATTATCTTCTCAACAAACATTTCGATGATTTGACGTAAAAAGGAATAATTTAGAATCCAGTAGCAATAGCAAGATTTATCTGTTGGGTTTGTGGCAGGGGTTGATTTGTGTTGTTTCAAATAGATTAATCATTCATTGCAACAGATAATTAGTCTGGTGCAACAGATAAACATTCTGATGCAACAGATAATTAGTCTGGTGCAACAGATAAACATCCTGATACAACAGATAATACGTCTGATGCAACAGATAATACGATGATGCAATAGATAAATAGTCTGATGCAACAGATTACTCATCTGATGCACCAGATGATTGATCTGTTTAAATTGTGGGCATTTATGTTGGATTCATAATCGAGGTTCTATCAATTGTTGGAAAAATAAAAGTGTATCTAGATGACAAATACGAATAAAAATCATAATTTTACTTACCAAAGTAACCTATGAAGTAATGCCAAAGTGGAGAGTAATGTAGTAAACAAAATTTGAACTAAGAAATTGGTCAGATCGCAGCAGTAGCGCTGTACCACCACCACCAACAACAACAAATGGTCGACAAGAAGAAGATGAAGCAAAAGATGATGAATAAAGCAGCAGAAACAGAAACAATTAACAACAAAAATCGCTAAGAGAGAGAAAACAATAATGGATGAGAAAAGAGAGAAAGACGCCTTTTTTCCCTCTGTTTCCCGTTATTTTAAGTATACATTAGGATCAAAATGTAAATTTAAAAACTTATGGGTTATTTTAAAACTTTCCCAACTTTCTTAATACATAATAAAGTAATTGTCACCTCCAACTAATAATTAAGACTTGTATCACCTACACCTCATTTTAAAACTCTTTTGTCACCTGTGGCCCAAACGTCTTTAACATAAGTTCTAAGCTCAATTTGATATTTTTTTGTGCTTTGTATTTTGAACCTCATCAATAGGTGTAATAAAAGCCCATTCTTTTCTCTTTAATTACCAACAATGCCATGGAAGAAATTTACCATAATCCCATCATATATTTCCACACATGTGGGCCCTCCATCTTCCATTTATTTTTCATTTTTATTTATCTTACTTTATGTATAAAATTATTTCAAATATATTATATATAATTTAAGAGAAGTAAATTGATTAGTAAGATGATAATTTATTGTAAAAATTAATTATTGATACAATTAAATAAATTTTATTCTTTATTTAATTTCATATCAAACATATAATTTACTTTCTTTCTTATTTGTTACTACAATTTCACCTAATTTATTTATTTTTCCTAATATATAGAATATAAAATTTTGATATGCCTACCCCTAATTAATTATTATAAGTCATTTATATATTAAAAAAATAATATTTAATTTTAAAAAAGAAAAATAGTTATTTATGACATGTCTATTTCAGTTGCTTCAATCGTAATTTTACTTTTTATTATATTATTTTTAATTAATTATTATAAATTATTTATATTAAAAAATTAATAATATTTAATTAAAAAAGTAAAAAATAGACATTTATAACATTTCTACTTCAGTTGCTTTAATCATAATTTTATTAAATATCACCCCCAATTAATTATTATAAGTCATCTAAAGATTTAAAGCAACTCTCCGTCGACCTGTCGGCTTCAGTTGTTTACTCTGTAATTTTACTATATCATTCCTAATTAATTATTATAAATTATTTACATATTAAAAATTAATAATATCTAATAAAATAATTGAATTGACATGTCTGCTTCAGCTGCTTTAATTATAATTTTACTAAATATCACCTCTAATTAATTATTATAAGTCATATAAGTATTAAATAAATAAATAAATAAATAATATTTAATAATAAAGGTAAAATAGATATAAAATGATAAGTTAACTTTTGATGTTTTAAAATAACTTGACGTCTTATATGAGATTTCACTTTTTTTTCACAAGTATCTTTTATAGTAATTTTATTATTTCACTTCTAGTTAGTTGTTGTGAGTCATTTAAGATATGTGTATTTAGCTACTTCAATCGTGATTTTACTATATCACCTATAATTAATTATTATGGTCATCTAAGAATCATGTCACTTAAATTGAAGTAGAAAGAGTTTTACATAATAATTAAAATTTTAAATTATTTAAAAAATATAATTGACTATCAGTGACACAAAACTCTGGACAATGAGAGTAGCATATATTTTTTAAAAACTACATAAAAAAATATTATAAATTACAATAATTAAAAACTTGAAAAATCAAAAAATAATTTAATCTATTATACATTTTTAAAAAATACTTAAAAATACTATAAATCACAATAATGAACAACTTAAAAAATTTAAATAATATAAATATTTGGTTGACTCTCAAAATTGTATCAATGTCACTTAAATTAGAATAGAAGAAAAATATTATAAATCACAATAATTAAAAAAATTAAATTATTTTAAATATACAACTGACTATCAATGACACAAAAGTTTGGATAGAGAGAGTAACATATATTATTTAAATATTTCATAAAAAATATGATAGATTATAATATTAACAACTTAAAATATCTAAAAACATATTAAAAGTATGATTGATTATCTAAATTAAATTTGTGTCACAGAAATTGAGACAAAAAAACATATATTGAGCTCATGTTAGATCCCGGATGAGTCTTAGGATGTATATACAATCCACCTTTTTTTTTTAACTTTTGTTTAAATATATCAAAATTGAAAATGCAAGTTCTAAGACAGTACATCAAACAATGTATAAGAAATAATGTTAACATAAATAATACCAATATTACTAATACATGCATTATTAATGCAAATATTATTAATACATTCTATCAGCATTATTTGTATACTAGCAAATGACTCCATGTTTCAATGGAAGGAACATATACAAAAGCAAAGTTCAATAAAATATCTACATAAGTATGTTTTATCGTGTTCTCAAAGTCAAATAATTTAAATTAATATAAAAGATGATAACTTATAGTTTTTTTTTCTACATAATTTTTGAAACACTTAAAATTTGAATTTAAAATATTAATTTAGTTAACTTCAAAGAACAAGTTGACAAATAAAATAAAAATAGAAAATGAAAGCAAATGATATTTATGGTAGCTTAGTAAGGGAATACAATACAGGTTATTAATTGCAACCCACATGTGATATAATATGCAATGACTAGATAACCCTTTATCTTTTTCAATAATTATTCTTTATTTTATACAACAAGTGTCAAGTCCTTTGTATTAATTTTAATCTCAAATTTTCTACTGAATGTAACAAATCTCAATCATATGATTAAAGATATAAACTTCTAAATGCATCGAATTTTGTTATTTATAGAAGTAAGTTATATATAATTATCTTGTAAGACTTAGCTCATTGAAAAATACTACCAAGTAGTTAATATTTTTTGTGTACTCATATTTTATAATTCATAATTCAAATTAATATTAATTTAACTTACTGTACATATAAAAATATCTTAACGTTGGGTCCGTGCTGACACGGGTCATGCTCCTCTAGTATGTTGAAAAAATTGAAGGAAAGGTGTCTTTTAAGTCTTGAATGAAAGATTGGTGACATTAACCAATTTAAAGGGTCAAACATAATTAAAAAACTTGATTAGGTTAATTGTGGACTTGATTAATATTTTCTAAACTTTTTAATCTTTTTAAAAATACAAATTAACCGACACCCACAAAACTTCCCTCCCTCTGCAAATCAATCTCTCTCTCTTCTCTCTTTCTCTCGATAGTTTCTCTTTCTAACTTCTCCCAACCAACAACTTTTCAAATTTCTCCCTTCAATCTAGTGCAACTTCAACCACTGGCAACAAATAGTTTTGAGTTCTTTCTCGTTCCTTTTTAACTTTCAACCGTCAGTCGACGTGACAACATTCTCCGGCGACAACAACTTCTAGTTCTTCATCGTTTCTTTTCGATTCTCACAAGTAAAAAATTAGGACTTTTAAGTTATGACGAAAATGAGGAACTTGATTTGTTGGTGTTTATTATTTTTTTTATGTTTTTTGTTATTTTTTTAATGTTTGTTATTTTTTAGTTGAATTTCTCATCTGGATGTATCTGCTACGGTTGTTTTTTAATAATGGATAAAACATATAATGTGAATCCAACAGATGAGTATTTGTTGCAACATATATGACTAATATATTGCACAGATTAGTAATCTATTGCAACATATATGACTAATATGTTGCGCATATTAATAATCTGTTGCAACATATTTGACTAATCTGTTGCAATATATATGAATAATTTGTTGGAATAAATGAGTAATCTGTTGCAACATATATGACTAATTTGTTGCAACAAATGAGTAATCTGTTGCAACATATATGACTAATCTGTTGTAACAGATTTCTTATATGTTGGATTCGTTTTATAGTGTTGTAATATGAATCCAACATATGGGTCATCTGTTGTAACAGATTAGTCATATATTGCAACAGATTACTCACTTGTTGCAATAGATGACTCATATGTTGGATTCATGTTGAGGATTCTATCCATTGTAGATGTAGCAGATACACCAAATAAAAAATTCAACAAAAATTATAATTTTACTTACAAAATAAGCTATGAAGTAATGTCCAAGTGGTATACGAACAAAATTTGACCTAAAATTTTTTTAAAAAATTTCAACAGGGGCACAACGAATAAGTAAAACACATGAAAAATTTCAGGAAACAGGTAAAGAAGACAAAAACAATATACCATACATCAAATGCAAAAGGATCAAGGGGACAAACATTTGAGTTCTCCTAAAAACGTTTAAGTTCCCTATATATTTTAATTGCTTTCTAATAGTTGACCCATCTGTTACAACAGATTTTTTATCTGTTTGATAATTTCCAACAGATGAATCATTTGATGCAACATGCTAGTCATCTGTTGATTCAAATTAAGCAACTATTAGTAATAACTAAATTGATTTAGCTAAAATTAAAGACGTCTCTACGACAATGGGACAAACATTTGTGTTTTCCTAAAAATATTTGAGTTCCCTAATATTTTAATTATTTTTTAACAGATTATCTATTTGTTGCAATAAGTTAGTCATCTATTGCAACAGATGTTTATAACATATTAGTCATTTGTTTATTCAAATTAAGCAATTATTAATAATAACTAAATTAATTTAATTAAAATTGAAGACAACTCTTTAATACAAGACTTAGACAAAAGGACAAATGTTTGAGTTCTCCTAAAAATATTTGAGCTTTCGTATTTTAAATTATTTTTCAACATATATCAAACTCGAAATTAAAATAAGCCATGGAATTAAAAAAAGTGACCAAAATAGGTCACCTATTTAAAAAGTTACCAAAATAGACTAAACGTAATAATTTATTACATTTTCTAATTTTTTTCTTAACGATCAACTAACAGAGTTGACTTTTACAAAAACGTAAGAATTTCTTACGTTTTACATTTTTTTTGTAAAACGTAAGAAATTCTTACGTTTTATAAAAAAATATATAAAACATAAGAAATTCTTACGTTTTATAAAACAAATATAAAACGTAAAAAATTCTTATGTTTTACATGATAACCGAGGAAAAAATACAATAATTGTCAAATCAATTAAAAAGGTACTAAAAAGGAGTGTTGTTCAATATAACAAAAAGTTACATTCTTAACTTTTTTATAGCAGTGGTCCCCCACCCACGATTGTTTTTCCACAAATGTCCCATCACTTCTACTTTTTTCATTTTTTACATATGATAATTATGAATATTTTTATTAGTTAAATTTATTTATATTTTACATGTAGTTCAAATAATTTATTTTTTATAATAAATTTTTACGCTTTACATAAAAATAAAATAAAAAAAGAAGTATTAATTACCTCATTAACATAACAATTTTCTTATATTTATTCTATATCAAAAAATAATCATTTCTATCCTTAATTATTCGATTTCTATTTAAAAAAATTATACTTTTGAGCTTTCCTCCACTCCAAAATAGTGAAATGTTGAATTATCGTTGATCAAATATGCTACTATATACAAGAATTATATTTTTTGGAGTGTTCCTAAAAAAATATATTTATATTAATTTATAAAGTGTTCCTAAATTAAATTATGATTTTTTACTCCGTTAATTATAATATGAAACGTATTTGTGCATGTGAGTCTCCTCAATATCCTAATCGAAACATTTATCGAAAACTACGATGAATCACTATCCGAAAAAATTAATTTCATATTTTTAACACACCAAAAAAATATAATTATTGTATATAGTAGCATACTTGATCGACGATAATTCAACATTTTACTATTTTGGAGTAGAGAAAAACTCAAAAGTCTAATTTTTTTAGAGAAAAATTGGATAATTAAGGATAGAAGTGATTATTTTTTTATATAGAATAAATATAAAAAAATTGTTAAGTTAATGAGGTAATTGATACTTCTATTTTTAAATTTTTTTATGTAAAACGTAAAAATTTATTACATAGAGAAAAAAATAAATTATTTGAACTACATGTAAAATATAAATAAATTTAACTAATAAAAAAATTCATAATTATCATGTGTAAAAAGAGGAAAAAGTAGAAGTGATGGGACATTTGTGGAAAAAATAATTGTGGGTGGGGGACCACTGCTACAAAAAAGTGAAAAACATAACTTTTTGTTATGTTGAACAACTCATTTTTTAGTATCTTTTTAATTGATTTGATAATTCACTGCAATTTTTTCCTCGGTCATCGTGTAAAATGTAAGAAATTCTTACGTTTTATATTTTTTTTTATAAAACGTAAGAATTTTTTACGTTTTACAAAAATAAAATGTAAAACATAAGAAATTATAAAAGTCAACTCTGTTAATTGATCGTTAAGAAAAAATACAAAACATAATAAATTATTACGTTTAGCCTATTTTGGTAACTTTTTAAATAGGTGACCTATTTTGGTTACTTTTTAAATTCTGTGGCTCATTTATGTTCTGAGTTCACATATATCTTATCTATTTAATAATTTCCAATAGATGAGTCATATGTTACAACAATTTAGTCATCTGTTGCAACAGATGTCTGTATTTGTTGGATAATTTTCAATAGATGATTTAGCTATTGCAATAGGTTAGTCATCTGTTGCAACATATGTCTATATCTGTTTGGTCATTTTCAACAAATGTCTATAACTGTTTGGTCTTTTCCAACAGATTACTCATCTATTGCAACATGTTAGTTGAAATCGTAATTGAACTTATCAATTCATCTTTAATTTTAATTAAATCAATGTTGTTATTACTAATAATGTCTTAATTTGAATCATTTCAAATAAAATTGGTCAATTAACACTTTACTCAAGACGAATACACTTAGATGATCATGTAATTACTATGAGATTAATTGAAATCGTAATTAAATTATCAATTCATCTTTAATTTTAGTTAAATCAATTTAGTTATTACTAATAATTACTTAATTTTAACTATTTCAAATCAAATTGGTCAATTGATCATTCTACTAAAGGCGAAACACTTAGTTGATCATGTAATTACTATAAAATTAATTAAAATTGTAAGTGAACTTACTAATTCATCTTTAATTCTAGTTAAATCCATATAGTTATTTCTAATTATGGCTTGGTTTGAATCATTTCAAATAAAATTGATCAATAGATCACTCTACTCAGGACAAACACACACAGTTGATTGTGTAATTACCATGAGATTAATTGAAACAGTAATTGAACTTATTAGTACTAGTTAAATCAATTTAGTTATTACTAATATAATGGCTTAATATGAATCAATAGATGACTAAGATGTTGCAAAAGATGAGTAATCTATTGAAAATGACCAAATAGATAAAGATAGCTGTTGCAACAGATTAGTCACCTATTGTAACAGATTAGTAATCTGTTGGAAATAAAAAACAGATAAAGTCATATATTGCAACAGATTGGTCATCTGTTGTAAATGACCAATAGATAAAGATATTTGTTACAACAGATGACTAATCTATTGCAACATATGTGTATATCTGTAAGTTCAGTAATATGTCGCAAAAAGATAGAGTGGTTATGAAGCTAAACTCTCAGGCCATCTAGAAGAGGGAGAGTTTCAAGTATCTAGGATCTATAATTCAAGGTAATAGTGAGATTGACGAGAATGTCACGCATCGTATTGAGGCAGGGTGGTTGAACTGGAGGCTCGCTTCGGGAGTCCTTTGTGATAAGAAGGTACCCTGGAAGCTTAAAGGTAAGTTCTACAGAGTGGTAGTCCAGACGACTATGTTGTATGGAGTAGAGTGTTGTCCAGTTAAGAACTCCCACATCCAAAAGGTGAAGGTGGCGGAGATGCGAATGTTGCGATGGATGTGTGGACATACCAGGAAATATAGGGTGAGGAATGAGATTATTCGGGAGAAGGTGGTAGTTGCCTCGGGAGGATAAGTTACGAGAAGTGAGGCTACGTTGGTTCGGACATATGATGAGGAGGGGCCCTGATGCTCCAGTACGGAGGTGTGAGACTCTGGCTATGGATGGTTTTAGGCGGGCTAGAGATAGACTGAAGAAATATTAGAAGGAGGTGATTAGGCATAATATGGAGCAATTACAGCTTACAAAGGACATGACCCTTGATAGAAAGGTGTGGAGAACGCGAATTAGGGTAGAGGGTTATGGGGTGGGAGCGCAGAGGTAGTAATAGGGGAGTGCTCCTTTGGATCTGGAGTTTCTGGTTCGTAGAGTCAGGGCTGTAGTTTTTGGGGTTAGTGGTGTTGGCTTTTTTGCATCCCGTACTAGTTTATTATGCACTTATCTTTTATGTTTGTTATACTGTTAGTTTGTTTTATGTACCATACTAGTTTGTTTCCGCTTACTTTTTGTATTTGTTATACTATTATTGGTCCTAAGCTGGGGGTTTATTGGAAACAACCTCTCTACTTCTCTTGAGGTAGTGGTATGGTCTTCGTACACTATACCCTCCCCAAACCCCACTAGGTGGGAATAAACTGGGTATGTTATTGTTGTTGTTGTTGACTCATCTGTTGCAACATATTAAATCTGTTGTAATAGGTTATACACTTAAATGATCATGTAATTACTATGAGATTAATTGAAATTATAATTATTAAATCAATTTGGCTATTACTAATAATAGCTTAATTTGAATCATTTCAAGTAAAATTAGTCAATTGATCATTCTACTCAGAACGAACACACTCAGATGGTCGTGTAATTAATATGAGAATAATTGAAATCGTAATTGAACTTATCAATTCATCTTTAATTTTAGTTATATCAAAGTATTTATTACTAATAATAACTTAATTTGAATCATTTCAAATAAAATTGGTCAATTAACACTTTACTCAAGACGAATACACTTAGATGACCATGTAATTACTAACTATGAGATTAATTGAAATTGTAATTAAAATTATTAATTCATCTTTAATTTTAGTTAAATTAATTTAATTATTACTAATAATTTCTTGATTTTAATTATTTCAAATAAAATTGGTCAATTGATCATTCTACTTAAGACGAAACACTTAGTTGATCATATAATTTCTATAAAATTAATTGAAATTGTAAGTCAACTTACTAATTCATCTTTAATTTTAGTTAAATCAATATGGTTATTTCTAATTATGGTTTGGTTTTAATCATTTCAAATAAAATTGGTCAATTGATCACTCTACTCTGGACGAACACACTTAGTTGATAGTGTAATTACAATGAGATTAATTGAAACTGTAATTGAACTTATTAATTCATTTTTAATTCTAGTTAAATAAATTTAGTTACTATTAATATAATGGCTTAATATGAATCAATAGATGACTAACATGTTGCAAAAGATGAGTAATCTGTTGAAAATGACTAAACAGATAAAGACATCTGTTGGAAATGACCAAACAGATAAAGACATCTGTTGAAAATGACCAAACAAATATAGACATGTGTTGCAACAGATGACTAACCTGTTGCAATAAATGACTCATCTATTAAAAATTATCAAACAAATATCGACATCTGTTGCAATAGATGACTAAGTTGTTGCGACAGATGACTCATCTGTTGAAAATTATCAAACATATAGGATATATGTTGAAAAATAATTTAAAATAGTAAAAACTCAGATGTTTTTAAGAGAACTCAAATGTTTGTCCCCTTGTCTAAGGTCTTGTCTTTAATATTAGTTAAATCAATTTAGTTATTACTAATAATTGCTTAATTTGAATCATTTTAAATAAAATTTATCAGTTGATCATTCTATTAAGGACGAATACATTAATTAAAATTGTAAGTGGACTTATCAATTCATCTTTAATTTAGTCAAAATTAATTTATTTATTACTAATAATGACTTAATTTGAATCGTTTGAAATAAAATTGGTCGATTGATCACTCTCCTCGAGACGAATACACATAGTTGATCATGTAATTACTATGAGATTAATTGAAATTGTAAGTGAACTTATCAATTCATCTTTAATTTTAGTTTTATCAATTTAGTTATTACGAATAATGACTTAATTTGATTCATTTCAAATAAAATTGTTCAATTGATCACTCTAATCATGATGAATACACTTAGTTGATAATTTAATTACTATGAAATTAATTGAAATTGTAAGTTTATCTTTAATTTTAGTTAAATCAATTTAGTTATTACCAATAATATCTTAATTTGAATTATTTCAAATAAAACTGGTCGATTGATCACTCTATTTGGGACGAATACACTTAGTTAATCATGTAATTACGATGAGATTAATTGAAATTGTAAGTGAACTCATTAATTCATGTTTAATTTTAGTTAAATCAACATAGTTATTACTAATAATGGCTTAATTTGAATCATTTAAAATAAAATTGGTCAATTAATTATTCTACTAAGGATGAAACACTTAATTGATCATTTAATTATTGAGATTAATTGAAATCGTAATTGAACTTACTAATTCATCTTTAATTTTAGTTAAATCAATGTAGTTATTTCTAATAATGTTTTAATTCGAATTATTTCACATAAAATTTGTCAATTAATCATTCTACTCAATACGAAACACTTAATTGATCATGTAATTAATATGAAATTAATTAAAATCGTAATTGAACTTACTAATTCATCTTTAGTTTTAGTTAAATCAATATAGTTATTTCTAATGATGACTTAGTTTGAATCATTTCAAATAAAATTGATCAATTGATCACTCTACTCAGGACGAACATACATAGTTGATCGTGTAATTACCATGAGATTAATTGAAACAATAATTGAACTTATTAATTCATATTTTATTTTAGTAATCAATTTAGTTATTACTAATAATGACTTAATGTGAATCAATAGATGACTAACATGTTACAACATATGAGTAATCTGTTGGAAATGGCCAAACAAATAAAAGCATCTGTTGAAAATGACCAAACAGATATAGATATTTATTGCAACAAATGACTCACTTGTTGCAACAACTAATTCATCTATTGAAAATTATCAAACAGATATAGACAACTGTTGCAACAGATGACTAAGTTGTTGCAACATATGACTCATCTGTTGGAAATTACTAAATAAACAAAATATGTGTTGAAAAATAATTTAAAATACTAAACCTCAAATATTTTTTAGGAAAACTCAAATTTTTTTTCCCTTGTCTAAGGTCTTGTCTTCAATTTTAGTTAAATCAATTTAATTATTATTAATAATTGCTTAATTTGAATCAACAAATGACTAACCTGTTATAAGCATTTATTGCAACAGATGATTAACTTGTTGCAACAAATAGGTGATCTGTTGGAAAATAATTAAAATACTAGGAAACTCAAACATTTTTAGGAGAACTCAAATTTTGTCCCATTGTCTTAAAGACTTATCTTTAATTTTAGCTAAATCAATTTAGTTATTACTAATAATTGCTTAATTTAAATCAACAGATGACTGACATGTTGTAACAGATGATTCATCTGTTGGAAATTATCAAACAGATAGAAAATCTGTTATAATAGATGGGTTATCCATTAGAAAGCAATTAAAATACTAGGGAACTTAAATATTTTTAGGAGAACTCAAACGTTTGTCCCCTCGATCCCTTTGCATTTGATGTATGATACACTATTTTTGTTTTCTTTACTTTTTTCATGAAATTTTTCATGTGTTTCACTTATTCGTTATGCCCTTGTTAAAATTTGTAGAATTTTTTTTTGTCAAATTTTGTTCGTATATCACTTGGACATTACTTTATAGGTAATTTTGTAAGTATAATTATGATTTTTGTTGAATTTTTTATTTGGTATATTTGCTACTGCTACAATGGATAGAACCTGCAATATGAATCCAATATATGAGTCATTTATTGCAACAAGTGTGTAATCTATTGTAACATATGACTAATCTGTTGCAACAGATGAGCCATTTATTGGATTCATGTTACAACACTATAATATAAATCCAACAGATGAGTAATCTGTTGCAACAGATTAGTCATATATGTTGCAATAGATTACTCATATGTTGCAACAGATTAGTCAATATGTTGCAACAGGTTACTCATCTGTGCAACAGATTACTCATCTGTTAGATTCACTTTACATGTTTTATCTACTGTTGAAAAAACAACAGTAGCAGATACACCCAGATGAGAAATTCAACTAAAAATTATAATTTTACTTATTAAAATCACCTATAAGTAATTTCCAAGTGATATACGAATAAAATTTGACCTAAAAAAATTTGATCAACTAGCAATAGTAGCGGTAACAACAATGTTCAACAACAAGAAGATGATGATGATGATGAACAAGAAGAGATGATAATGAAGAACAAGATGATGACAATGAAGAAGATGATGATGAATAAAGCAGCAACAACAATGAACAACAAAAATCACGAAGAGAGAGAAAACTCCAACAAATGAGAAGAGAGAGAAACATGCATTTTTTCCCACCATTTCTAGTTATATTAGGTTTTACATTGGATCAAAGTATAAATTAAGACTTGTGTCACCCACACTTCATTTTAAAACTCTTTTGTCACCTAGAGCCCAAGGCCCCTAGTATGTTAATAAGTTAAAGCACTTAAAACACGTCAGCTCCTTTTAATTATACATATTAATCTAACAAATCCTTGAGGGATGAACAATAATTGTATTAAAGTAGCTTGAGAGACCTAATATATTTATACAGACAGTTTATAGAATATATTACACTAACATAGCTAATTTATAAAATATATCACACTACATAGATAGTTTATAACAAAAACATTTGTGTAGATTATTTATAAAGAGTAATCTAGTGTCTTATATCCAATATAAATGTAAATGGCAAAATTTTTAAAAGCAAGCTTCTTCCAAAATAAATCTATATTAAGAAATTTCGACCTATCCCCCTTAACTTGAAGTTGACTATCTTAGACAAAATCAAAATCCATCCTGTCCCGTTGTACTTTTTATTTTAGATAGAGATTCAAATTATTATAGCAAACGATCAATATATTCTTTTGTTTTGTTAGTTTAAAAACACATTTTCTAAAGAATACCTTTAGAAGAAAATAATTGCTAAGAACATAATAATAAAAGGATAAATTTATAAAACCTCTTAGGTGTTCAATTAAAGTTCACATTGTAGATACTTAATTTTGACCCTTTGAGGTCGCCTATTCTGTAAGAGATAATGGGAATAACCTCAGTTTTATAGCTTTCTAACTCATCATAGGCAGATTATATGAAGTGCATATTCCCACGAAATTATGTTCATGTTAGGCAGTGAAGTAAACACCTCCTTCAAATTCAACAACTATATGATCGAATTTGTAATATCAAACTTGGTACCTTGGGGAAATTCAGGAGGGATGATTTCACCTGTTTCAATCGGCTCAACATATCTTAAATCTTTTTCAGAATCATCATACACTGGGATATTATTGGATGAGCTGTTGTAATGACCCTTCGGTCATTTTTCATATTTTCGCTTATCTTCGTCATTAGGGCTTCTCCAAAGCTACCACAAGTTATTTATGACTTTCTGGCATCGACAGTTCGGTTATCGAGCAGTTCGTTTAATTTTTAGAATCAATTTTCTGTTTTGAAGTCTTTATTGGTTCCAAATGGCCACCAGGCAAAAACTTTAGTGAAAAGATCTCGGATGAAAGTTTTGATGATTTCAATGGATTTGAAATGTGGTTTACACTCAAATTTCACTATTAGATCATGTTATTTGAGTCCTGAATGAGTTTCAAAGGTTAAAAATAAGTTTTTGACTTTGCTGTGAAGGGGATACCGCATCTCTTCACCGGGGATCTATAAATAGATCCCAAGATCGTGAATTTGAGCATTTTTTCTTCATCTTCCGAAGCCTAAAACTCTGAATGGGTGTGATAACTCAAAATTGAGTTGTGTGGGTGACTTAGGAGCTTGATTATCACCTATTATCGCGATTATCATCCGAATTAAGGTAAGATTTCATCACTTTATTAATGAATTTCTTAGTTCTTGACCCAAAATCCTAAATTCAGTTAGAGCTTGATTTTAGCTCAAAATTGGCTTTGTTTGCACCCATTTCTTGAGGGTTATGATTCTTTGATGATGTGTGAGCGTTGGGTTGGCCTCATAAATGTATTTTTCATAAGTGGGACCCACTTGGAGTTTTTGGTGTTGTTTTTTAATCTGAAACACAATAATGCAAAATGGATATCGTTAGACTCATATTGATAAGTAGATTGTGTCTTTGATAGCATGATGATATTTTGGGGATTGTGAAGTGAAGACGAGCATGTAATGAATGATGTGAGGTTTTGCTATTCGACTTTGAGGTAGCCTTCCACCTACTCTTCTTCGAAGATGATATGTGTTATGTATGGCATGTGAATATGAATGTTAGGCTTGATTATGAATAAAATAACTTAGTATTTATTATTGATGTTTTGGAAATTAGATGATGATTTTGGATCCGTAAGGTGAAATGTTAATGACTCTTTTAGAATCCTATTGCCTTTTTCCTAGGTTAAGCTAATTTGTAGCATGGATATGATAGTATGCTAGGTTTGGTATTTGGTTTACATATTGGAATCATGGGTAGTATGCTTAACCTTAGTTGGACTATTCAAGTGATCTTGAAACCATAATTTGGATAGTGTTGGCTTAAATGCCCACGTTTCTAGGCGAAGTTTATATCGTAGGATTTGTTATGGCTTACTTGACATCAATAAGTTGAACTAGATACTCTACCCTAGTTTGGGACAAGTTTTGCCTAATTATGAAAATTGAGGATTAGAAGTGGGATCTTGACCCACCTTAAGCTTGGATTTATATAGTTTCATTGAAAATCTTAGACGTTTGTTAAACGCTTAGAGAATGGACTCGAGAGCATCCTGGCTAATCGTGGCAAATGATTTATGGTGATAGTATTTGAGGTGATGTATATGGTTGTTGACTACATTATCGTTAATGCTATGCGTAGGAATGGATTATGCTACTAATTAAGCACGTGACTATATTATCATTTAAATCATTGACTAGACTACTATTTTGGGTTTTGAGCTATGATATTACTAATATTATACTTTGCCTAACAATCAAACTAGTGATTAGACTAGAAAACCCTTTTGTTGCTAACATTGCGAGTCATGATGCTAAGGGCTCTAGAAGGCATATGTATTGACTACATGAGAATCTATGCTACTAACCATGTTGAATCCGACAATGCATTGTAATATTCATGTTATATGCATTCATATCTATGGATAAATTGTTCTTGACAATGAATGATGGGTTATGCTCTTCCTCGCTTCTCTTTTACTTTAACCCTCGTGGAACGTGTCATTTACTTTAGCCCTCGTGAGACTTGTCATTTACTTTAACCCTTGGGGGATCGTACTTTACTTTAGCCCTTGTGGGGCTTTGTCTTTTATTATTGGGCCTAAGGTCGTGAGTACGATGTTGTGATTATTCCAGACATATTATTGGATCGAGGGTCGTGTTATGATATTGGTTGAATATCGGGAAGTATTTTTCCTTGTAAAGGATACAGTTGTAGAATATGGATACATATATGTTTATGTTGCTTGTGATTTTATTTACTAAATACTGGTGATGACATGCATAGATTCGGTACGTTCATGATTATTATATCGGTATTGATGTGATCCTAGATGAAATACGACCTTAACGCTGTTGTTCCTAAATAAGGGTTAAACCTCACTTTTCACCGTAACAATGGATTTCTTTACTATAATAATTGCCTACCAAATGGAATATTTATATATATAAAAGAGGTTTAAAAATATTGTTTAAAGATTTGGTTGAGAAAAATTTCAGTCCATGACTTGACACTATTATTTACTCTGATCGTGAGATATTCTGACTCTTTCTATATTTTT
The DNA here is from genome assembly GCA_030864225.1 of Capsicum baccatum var. pendulum. NCBI lineage: Eukaryota > Viridiplantae > Streptophyta > Magnoliopsida > Solanales > Solanaceae > Capsicum > Capsicum baccatum. Next base: position 27,349,514 of record CM061556.1, on the reverse strand, counting down.
ATAATGATTTAGTTCTGGAGATAATTTCGGACAACAGACATACGGATTTACACTCTTTTAGCTATGACTTGAGTCTGTGCACCTATTATATATATTTATACACATGTATTGATGGTTATGATGATATTGATAGCCATCAAGGCTGAAGGATGCTGTTATAATGATATTGATATCTGACAAGACCGGAGAATGTTGTGATGATGATATATATATTCGGTTCGAGTACGGAGGATGGTTGTGATATTGATTGTGTACCTTGCATTTATTCTTACATGTGCATCGTTTATCACCAGTATGCGCCTATGCCTATCAGCCGGTATGGGACGGTTGCATAGATATGGGTGATGACTATGTCTTGATTGTTATGTGTTGATTGAGCCTTCCGAGCCTGGAGTGGTGGGGGAAATAAGCTCGGTTAACTATTTGGTTATCTGGAATAGCCGGTTACTCGCGTTGTTATTGATATTATTATTATTATCATTGTTATGATTATTATTATGGCTAGTTTATGACATATTAGTTATTAATTCGGTATCGAGATTTGAGGTATGTTTTCGGCCTCTTCTATCTAACAATTTCATTATTATGCATGACTATTTCATGTCTAGCCATGTGGATTAGAAACCCTGAGCATGATAGTATTAAATCCTGATAGGATTATAATGAAGCCTTAAAATGAAGATATAATAATCTAGGTTGTGCTTTGAGATGACCTTGTATCTCTCTCCCCTCCCCCCCCTCTCTCTATATAAAGAGAGAGAGAGAGCACTACATGTAGATATGGTATTACTGTATATCCCTTCCTTCATTTGTTCAGATTTTATATTCATTCCTTGACCTTTTATATTATTATTATATATTCTTCTTCCGCTCTTTATTCATATATTGGCTAGAGATATACGATATAGTTGTCACACCCCAAATCCCATTGGAGCAGACTGGCACCCGTAGCCGAGGAGGCCCGGGAGAACCCGTTCATAACCTATACTTTCACATTCACATTACTTATGGAAATTAGAAATTTGGGCAGCACTTCGTTGTAAATAGAAGAAAACATTACCTGTATCAGCCCAGCAGACACGCATATATATATATATATATATAAACAGTAATTGGCCGTCAGAGCCATCACGTCTATCAACCAAACACTCTTATGGCTGTACAATATGTCTACAAAAGCCTCTACATAGATACACAACTGAGTTGGGGTCGGGACAAACTCCCGCCCACAAAAGACTTTTATGCAAATACCAAAAGTACATATAGAGACGACTTGGGATGCCCCGAAACAACTGGAGCTCACCACTAACAACAGAACGTCCTGGCTCTTACTGCGGAGGTGTACGACCTGAAGTACCTGTTCCTGCAGGCATGAATGCAGGTCCCCCGTGAGGGACGTCAGTACGGAAATATGTACTGAGTATGTAAGGCAGTGAGTATCAAGATGAGATACAAAAGATTAACAAAAACCAGATACGAGTGAATAAACAGTATGAGTAGACCACACTTAAAAGAACTGATGGGATACCTGCACATTACTTTCATATCATTACTTCCCGTAATCCTTATCAATACATAACATATGTCATACAATGGCCAACTGATCAGTGGTACTAATACAATACATCAGGGACCACCCCTGGAATAGCATATATAGATAATCTTTATAATACGATGGCCAACTGATCAGTGGTACTAATACAATACATCAAATCATCAATTCGAAATATAGACATTCCATTTCATAATTCAATTAATCCTTGAGATTGGTTACTTTGTGGTCACACTTTATGGAACTTGAAACCATGATACCTCAATAGGAAAAACATGTAAATAGGTAATCAATATCATTAAGATGAAGTAGAGAATCATGGATACCTCATTAAACCATTTCGGAGTCAACAATAGTATATGGACGTTTTTGACTAGCCGGACATCTTAAAAGTGAAAACAAGTTCAATAGGTAGTGTCGAAGATCATATGATGTTATTATGTGTCATGTGTCGTAGGACAATGTTGGAAGCTTACTTGAGAGTGCCATGGGTCATTATTCATGCCAAAGAATAGATAGAGTATGTCTTACATACCTTGATATAACCACTTCAATACAAGTGACTTCCCGTACTCTTCGAACACTTATCTACAATAAGTCATTTGTGGAAACAAGTATTAGCAACCAAACCTTACCATTTAGGTATTAACTTCACCAAATAATGTCTAGGAAATAATCCTTTAGCTCATCAATAAGAGTACTTCATACATCCTCTTATACTCTTATTACATTCACATATCATGCATTTTCATGAAATATCCCTCAACATCACTCTTAGCCTTTATTTCCCTTCTTAATCACCATCCAATACCAACATGATCACTAGGCATACATAACCACTAATATAATGATATATCACCACAATTCATCCTCCATAATCCAATACAGCAACTTCCATAATTTACAGCAACTTCCATAATTTACTACTAACAATTTATACACAACCAGTCATAACTATGTTTCTAGTTATCTTCCAACATCAAGACAACACTCATAATCCTTTATAAATACTTATTCATGGATAAGAATTAAGAATAAACAATATTCATACCTTAACAATGAACTCTTGTATTTATGATCCTCCTTACATAACCATGGGGTGCTTCTTGAAGCTTCTGAGATGGTGAACACAACTACGGAACCAATTTGAATTTTCTACGGTTGAATCACAAAATATTTGGGGTTGAAATTGGTTAGGGTTCCCACCTTTCCTAAAATTTGGATAAAATCTGATAAAATTGAGGCTAAGTGCAGGTTTTTAAGACCAAATTTTCGTCCAAATAGAAAATGACCATTGTGCCCTAAAAATTGAAATAAATCCCGAATCTGTCCCCAGTGGACAGTTTTGACAGGCTGAAGTAAATCGATCATAACTCTTTGCTCCGATATCGGATTTGGGTGAAATTGGTATCATTGTAAAGATAATTAAGAGGTCTTTCATTTCATATAAATTAGGCCACCCAGTTCGTCCTGTACAAGGAGTTAGGATCGTTTGAAGTTGACCCTAAAAATCTGTTTTGAGAGGCTGAAGTAAAACGCGTATAACTCCTTACGTAGATATTGGATTTGGATGTAACCAATTGCATTAGAAAGAAGACTCAAAGATCTTTCTATTGATATATGGTAGCTCACCCAGTTCATTATATTGAGGAAGTTATGATCGTTCAAAGTTGACCCAAAAACTGGCAGGCCTCAGTATTTTCCTGCTAATTTACTGTTCACAAAAATCTGTTTTGAGAGGCTGAAGTAAAACGAGTATAACTCCTTACTCAGATGTTGGATTTGAATGAAACCAATTTCATTAGAAAGAAGACTCTCGGAGCTTTTCGTCTATATACAGCAGCCCACACAGTTCCGTTTGCACAAGGAGTTATGATCGTCTCAAGTTGGTGTGCCTAGCTGCAGAAATTTTCCTGCAGAATCACTGTTCACAGGCTTCCCGGCCACCGATTTGAAATTTCGAACGTGCTCGCTTATATGAAATACTCCTCTGTTTTGGGCAAACTTTATATCGTTGGAAAGCTTATTCCAATACCTACTCATACAACTATTGACGGGATACTTACGAACACCATAAACTTAATTTAACCCATACGCAAGTCTTTAGGACTCCATATAATCGCGATAAGTGTACGAAAAAAAATTTACGGGGTGTTACATTATCCCCCTCTTAAGAACATTCGTCCTCGAATGTTAGCATAGTTACTCATTTAAGACATGTCCAAGCTTACAATTAACATATTCATCATCATAACATCCTTGCATAAAAACAAACACTTACTTGTTATTGTTCTTCTTCCGTCTCATGAACTTCCTCCTCATCGTTGAATAGGTAAGGGTACTTAATCTTCATCGCTTCCTCGGCTTCCCAAGTGATCTCCTCAACTTGTTGATTCCTCCAAAGTACTTTTACCTATGCTATCTCTTTATTCCTTATCTTTTTAATTTGGCGATCAAGAATAGCAATAGGCATTTCTTCAAAAGTTAGATCTTTTGTAATTTGTACATCTTCCGTAGTAGTGATGTGCGATGGATCTCCAATGTACTTGCGAAGCATCGAAACATGAAATACAGGATGAACTGCTGAGAGCTCTTGAGGTAGCTCTAACTCATAAGCAACCTGTCCAAATCTTTGAATGATCTTATACGGACCTATGTATCGTGGACTTAACTTTCCTTTCTTGCCAAACCTCATCACTCCTTTCATCGGTGATACTTTCAAGAATACCCAATCATCGATAGAAAACTCAAGTCCTCTTCTTCTAACATCCGCATAAGATTTGTGTCGACTTTGAGCTGTTGCAAGCCGTTGTTGGATCACTTTAACCTTCTCCATTGCTTGATAAACAAGATCCGGTCCAAATAAGACCGCATCACCTGCTTCAAACCATCCTATTGGCGATCTACACTTTCTTCCATACAATGCTTCATATGGTGCCATTTTGATACTTGAATGATAGCTATTATTGTAGGCAAACTCGATAAGAGGTAGGTGATCATCCCAGTTGCCTTTGAAATCTAATACACATGCTCGTAGCATGTCTTCAAGTGTCTGGATGGTACGTTCCGCTTGTCCGTCCGTTTGAGGATGAAAAGCCGTACTTAGATTTACTTGTGTCCCCAAACTCCTTTGAAAAGACTTCCAGAAATTCGCGGTAAATTGGGCTCCTCGATCGGATATAATGGAAATTGGAACTCCATGCAACCGAACGATCTCCTTAATATACAACTTCGCATACTCTTCCGCCGTATAAGTTGTCTTAACTGGTAAGAAGTGCGCAGATTTGGTAAGCCTATCAATGATCACCCATATGGAATCAAACTTCCGATATGTACGAGGCAAACCCATGATGAAATCCATATTGATCTTGTCCCACTTCCAGACTGGAAGATCTATACATTGCATGTAACCACCGGGTTTCTGGTGTTCTACTTTGACTCTTTGACAATTCGGACATTCAGCTACAAATTCGGCAATATTCCTCTTCATGTCATTCCACCAATATATTGCTTTCAAATCTTGATACATCTTAGTCGACCCTGGATGGATGGAATACCTTGAACAGTGTGCTTCTGTCATAATTCTCTTTCTTAGCTCAACTACATCAGGTACACATAAACGATTCTGACACTGAAGCACTCCTTCTCGCGTAAGCTCAAATGCCTTTGTCGTGCCACTCTGCACATCCTCCTTAAGCTGCAATAAAATTGGATCTGCATACTGCTTCTCTTTCACTTCAGCTATCAATGAAGATTCCGCTGCATTACGTACAATAACCTCTTCATCTGGAGTTTCGAGAAGTCGAACTCCCAAATTAGCTAGTTGGTGAAGATCCTTAATAATCCCCTGCTTTTCTATAGATGCCATTTTAGACTTACGACTCAGTGCATCCGCTACCACATTCGCTTTCCCTGGATGATACAAGATATCAACATCATAATCTTTCAACAATTCAAGCCATCTCCGTTGCCTCAAGTTTAGATCTTTCTGACTGAAGATATATTGCAGGCTCTTATGATCGGTATATATGTCAACATGAACCCCATATAAGTAGTGGCGCCATATCTTCAAAGCAAATACAACTGCAGCTAGCTCAAGATCATGCGTGGGATAATTTCTCTCATGAGGTCGCAACTGTCTAGAGCCATAGGCTATTACTCTACCATGTTGCATTAGTACGCATCCTAAGCCAATTCTCGAAGCATCACAGTACACTGCATACCCTTTTGTGCCTTCAGGAAGTACCAATACCGGTGTAGAAGTCAACTTGCTCTTCAGATCCTGGAAACTCTTTTCACAGGCTTCATTCCATTGAAACTTGGAGGCTTTATGCGTCAACTTAGTCAAAGGTGCAGAAATAGAAGAAAAACCTTCAACAAACCTTCTATAATAACCTGCCAACCCGAGGAAACTACGAATCTCCATAGGCGTCGTGGGTCTTGGCCAATTCTTCACAGACTCAATCTTCTGAGTGTCAACTTTTATGCCTTCACTGGATACAATATGGCCCAAAAATGCCACTGACTTGAGCCAAAACTCACATTTAGAAAACTTCGCATACAGCTTACGATCACGAAGAATCTGCAATGCCTGCCTTAAGTGATTAACATGGTCCTCTTCTGATCTAGAGTAGACCAGAATATCATCTATGAAAACTATCACGAACACATCTAGAAACGGCTTAAACATCCTATTCATCAGATCCATAAAAACTGCGGGTGCATTTGTCAGCCCAAATGACATAACCAGGAATTCATAATGACCATACCGTGTTCGGAAAGCTGTCTTGGGTATATCTTTATCCTTGACTCTCACTTGATGATAGCCTGATCTCAAGTCAATCTTGGAAAAACACTGGGCACCCTGCAACTGGTCAAATAAATCATCAATTCGGGGAAGGGGGTACTTATTCTTGATAGTCACCTTATTCAATTGCCGATAGTCAATACACATCCTCAGCGAACCATCTTTCTTACGCACAAACAATACTGGTGCTCCCCAAGGGGACATACTAGGCCTGATGAATCCCTTCTCTAGCAAGTCTTTCAGTTGCTCTTTCAATTCTCGCAACTCTGCTGGTGCCATTCTATAAGGAGGTATTGAGATTGGCTGTGTGTCTGGCAACAAATCAATACCAAACTCCACTTCTCGTTCAGGAGGTAAACCTGGTAGTTCTTCAGGAAATACATCAGGAAATTCATTCACAACCGGAACGGTCTGAAAAGTTGGCGGCTCTGCCTCTGCATCCCTTACTCTAACCAGATGGTATATGTACCCCTTGGAAATCATTTTTCTTGCCTTAAAGTAAGAAATAAATCTACCTCTCGGCGCGCCAACATTACCCTTCCATTCAAGGACTGCCTCATTTGGGAAATGGAAATATACCTTCTTAGAACGGCAATCTACTGTAGCATAACAAGACGCTAACCAATCCATGCCCATAATAACATCAAAATCTACCATTTCCAACTCAACAAGATCGGCCAAAGTATCACGACCACAAATATTCACAACACAATTTCGATAAACATTCCTAGCTATAAGAGATTCCCCCACTGGCGTTGATACTTCAAATGGCTTGGCTAATAATTCGGGTTTTCTTCCGAACCTTCCCGCAACCAAAGGAGTAGCATACGATAATGTAGAACCAGGATCAATTAAGGCATACACATCAAATGCAAAGATGGACAACGTACCTGTAACCACGTCTGGAGAAGCCTCTAAATTTTGCCGATCTGCTAGGGCATACACACGGTTCTGAACTCCGCTAGCACTAGCTACTCCTCTATCACCTCTACCATGACCCATAGGTTGTGCACCCCTACTCAAAGGAGGCACCGAAGATGACGCAACAGCTGATCCGGTAGGTCGTGTTATACTACCTGTGGTCCTGCGTGGGCAATCTCTAGCCATATGCCCCGGCTTACCGCACCAAAAGCAATTATTCGTCCCAAGCCGACATTCGCCAAAGTGAAATTTTCTACAAATGGGGCACGGGTGTCGTGGAGGTCTCAATTGACTCATACTCCCTTGCCCTTGATACCCTACTGTTCGCGAACTCTGATTTTCACTGCTTTGCCCGAACTGATTACCTCTGAACCTTTGAAATTGCGGTGGAGCACTAATTGCAGGATAAGAAGATAACGGGCTAGGCAATCTATGAGAGAACGAAGGCCTAAAACCTCCCTGAGATGCCACAAACTGCCCTATAGCTCTGGGCCGCTTAGAATATCCTTTTTCTGATTCCTGGGTTCTTCTTCTTTGCCTCTGCTCTTCCATCTTCTGAGCGAAAGCTTGTATCCTCGCTATATCCATGTCCTTGTTCAAAGCAGCAATGGTACAATCTCTAACCAAGTATGGTTCCAATCTATTCACATAGTGATGAACTCTGTCGTCCATAGTAGCTACCACATTAGAAGCATATCGAGACAAGGAGTTAAATCGAAGACTATACTCTCTCACACTCATATTACCCTGACGAAGATTCAAGAATTGATCTGCACGGGCCTGACGAGTCTCAAATGGAAGATAATGATCAATAAATGCATTTTTGAACTCTCCCCACGTAGTTGGAGGTGCATCAATACCCCCTAGATCGTTTCCAATCCTCGTACCACAATATAGCCTCTCCTTTCAGTCTATATGCTGCTAGCTCAACCATCTCTTTACCGGATACATGCATAACATCTAGAACCCTTTGGGTTTGATTGACAAAGTCCTGCGGGTCTTCATTAATATCTGATCCGGTAAAAGTAGGAGGATCCAATTTCAGAAAATCCTGAGTCCGAAGGCTAGCTGCTCTATCCATACCACTAGAACCCGTGGTAGGAATAGCTTGCCCTTGAACTTGACCGGCAACTATACGCGTCAGAAGTTGTACTGCATCCCTCAAATCTCGATCAACCACATTAATAGACGGCCCTTCCGGAGGAGAAGAAGCGCCTGATATATGCTCAGCTTGAGACTCACTTTGCTCAACTTGTGCCGGTGGTGACTTACTAGTACCTTCTCCGGCCACTGCATCTACTCGTTTCCACTTATTCTTTCTCCTTGTAACCGGCATCGTCACTATAATAAATAAAAAAGAAACAATTGGATTAAGCGATTGATTATGACTTTATCTCTAATATGGGATCTATTGCACGATCTAAGAAATGAAGAGTGGAAACAATCCCTAAATGTCCAATAGCCTCCTGTTTATAGATGTGGTGCACAACACACCGATAAACGAGATTCTACGTAGACACGGCTTTGTAGACTCACTAGGACGAACTTCTCTGATACCACTTCTGTCACACCCCAAATCCCATTGGAGCAGACTGGCACCCGTAGCCGAGGAGGCCCGGGAGAACCCGTTCATAACCTATACTTTCACATTCACATTACTTATGGAAATTAGAAATTTGGGCAGCACTTCGTTGTAAATAGAAGAAAACATTACCTGTATCAGCCCAGCAGACACGCATATATATATATATATATATATAAACAGTAATTGGCCGTCAGAGCCATCACGTCTATCAACCAAACACTCTTATGGCTGTACAATATGTCTACAAAAGCCTCTACATAGATACACAACTGAGTTGGGGTCGGGACAAACTCCTGCCCACAAAAGACTTTTATGCAAATACCAAAAGTACATATAGAGACGACTTGGGATGCCCCGAAACAACTGGAGCTCACCACTAACAACAGAACGTCCTGGCTCTTACTGCGGAGGTGTACGACCTGAAGTACCTGTTCCTGCAGGCATGAATGCAGGTCCCCCGTGAGGGACGTCAGTACGGAAATATGTACTGAGTATGTAAGGCAGTGAGTATCAAGATGAGATACAAAAGATCAACAAAAACCAGATACGAGTGAATAAACAGTATGAGTAGACCACACTTAAAAGAACTGATGGGATACCTGCACATTACTTTCATATCATTACTTCCCGTAATCCTTATCAATACATAACATATGTCATACAATGGCCAACTGATCAGTGGTACTAATACAATACATCAGGGACCACCCCTGGAATAGCATATATAGATAATCTTTATAATACGATGGCCAACTGATCAGTGGTACTAATACAATACATCAAATCATCAATTCGAAATATAGACATTCCATTTCATAATTCAATTAATCCTTGAGATTGGTTACTTTGTGGTCACACTTTATGGAACTTGAAACCATGATACCTCAATAGGAAAAACATGTAAATAGGTAATCAATATCATTAAGATGAAGTAGAGAATCATGGATACCTCATTAAACCATTTCGGAGTCAACAATAGTATATGGACGTTTTTGACTAGCCGGACATCTTAAAAGTGAAAACAAGTTCAATAGGTAGTGTCGAAGATCATATGATGTTATTATGTGTCATGTGTCGTAGGACAATGTTGGAAGCTTACTTGAGAGTGCCATGGGTCATTATTCATGCCAAAGAATAGATAGAGTATGTCTTACATACCTTGATATAACCACTTCAATACAAGTGACTTCCCGTACTCTTCGAACACTTATCTACAATAAGTCATTTGTGGAAACAAGTATTAGCAACCAAACCTTACCATTTAGGTATTAACTTCACCAAATAATGTCTAGGAAATAATCCTTTAGCTCATCAATAAGAGTACTTCATACATCCTCTTATACTCTTATTACATTCACATATCATGCATTTTCATGAAATATCCCTCAACATCACTCTTAGCCTTTATTTCCCTTCTTAATCACCATCCAATACCAACATGATCACTAGGCATACATAACCACTAATATAATGATATATCACCACAATTCATCCTCCATAATCCAATACAGCAACTTCCATAATTTACAGCAACTTCCATAATTTACTACTAACAATTTATACACAACCAGTCATAACTATGTTTCTAGTTATCTTCCAACATCAAGACAACACTCATAATCCTTTATAAATACTTATTCATGGATAAGAATTAAGAATAAACAATATTCATACCTTAACAATGAACTCTTGTATTTATGATCCTCCTTACATAACCATGGGGTGCTTCTTGAAGCTTCTGAGATGGTGAACACAACTACGGAACCAATTTGAATTTTCTACGGTTGAATCACAAAATATTTGGGGTTGAAATTGGTTAGGGTTCCCACCTTTCCTAAAATTTGGATAAAATCTGATAAAATTGAGGCTAAGTGCAGGTTTTTAAGACCAAATTTTCGTCCAAATAGAAAATGACCATTGTGCCCTAAAAATTGAAATAAATCCCGAATCTGTCCCCAGTGGACAGTTTTGACAGGCTGAAGTAAATCGATCATAACTCTTTGCTCCGATATCGGATTTGGGTGAAATTGGTATCATTGTAAAGATAATTAAGAGGTCTTTCATTTCATATAAATTAGGCCACCCAGTTCGTCCTGTACAAGGAGTTAGGATCGTTTGAAGTTGACCCTAAAAATCTGTTTTGAGAGGCTGAAGTAAAACGCGTATAACTCCTTACGTAGATATTGGATTTGGATGTAACCAATTGCATTAGAAAGAAGACTCAAAGATCTTTCTATTGATATATGGTAGCTCACCCAGTTCATTATATTGAGGAAGTTATGATCGTTCAAAGTTGACCCAAAAACTGGCAGGCCTCAGTATTTTCCTGCTAATTTACTGTTCACAAAAATCTGTTTTGAGAGGCTGAAGTAAAACGAGTATAACTCCTTACTCAGATGTTGGATTTGAATGAAACCAATTTCATTAGAAAGAAGACTCTCGGAGCTTTTCGTCTATATACAGCAGCCCACACAGTTCCGTTTGCACAAGGAGTTATGATCGTCTCAAGTTGGTGTGCCTAGCTGCAGAAATTTTCCTGCAGAATCACTGTTCACAGGCTTCCCGGCCACCGATTTGAAATTTCGAACGTGCTCGCTTATATGAAATACTCCTCTGTTTTGGGCAAACTTTATATCGTTGGAAAGCTTATTCCAATACCTACTCATACAACTATTGACGGGATACTTACGAACACCATAAACTTAATTTAACCCATACGCAAGTCTTTAGGACTCCATATAATCGCGATAAGTGTACGAAAAAAAATTTACGGGGTGTTACAATAGTGTTGAGACTCCTAAGTATGGATGGAATACAATAGTGCACCCTTATTACTTACTTAGCTTTATTATGTTGTTTTATTGGATATGAACAGGATAGTTGTTCCTTATTATCTTATTGGCTTGTTATATGATTTATGGACTCTTGGGTGTAGTTTCTATTCTGTTTATATGTTGTATATATCTGCTTTATCTTTGGAGCTTAGTTGGTAATTGCCTACTGAGTACCATTCGTTTGGTACTCCTACTACACTTCTGCAGCCTACAAATCATAGTACGGGTTATCACCGTTGATGTGTGCGTCATGCAAAACAACCATAATTTGGAGATACAGAGTGAGCTCCCGACGTTTGGAGTATTACTTTTCTCCCTATTATGTATAGACTAGTCTCTATATTATATTCGGAGATAAGTTATATCAGTGTAATTTATTTTATTTATTCCGCTTTTGTACTCTTATTATGTTAGAAGTTCTTGTACTGATACCACCGGGTTTTTAGATTTATTCATGTATTTATTATATTTATTCCGCATACTTTTCTTATTTTATTTGGTAGTCCGTTAGTAGCCGTTCCAGACTACGGGTTTGGTTTGCCTACAGGTGGGTTATAGTAGGCGCCATCATGACCTAAGAAATTGGGTCGTGACAGTTGTTGCCCTTTGTTTCTTCTCATTTTATCCCTTCAAGTGCGGCTTGACGATCTTTCTCTTCCTCTAGCTCTTTCTTCCTAGTTGCTCATCGATGACTATTTGCCTAGCAATTTCCTCAGCCATTATACAATCAGTAACTTGGTCTACAATTTTCGGAACATCATGTTGAAGTGTCCAATTCAATGTTGTTGGGTCATCATGAACCCCTTCGAGCAGGGCTCCTTGATCATGAACTTTTTTCTTCTTCTTTCGATTTTGTCTTAGAGTTCTCTTAAGTTCAGGATCAAATGGGATCAGTGGATTGCCTTAATTCCGAGTACTGGGCATACAACGATGTGTGCCCTAGAAATAGTAGAAAAACATAAATCGAAAAACGAAACCAACAACTTTAACAAACTCAATCTATCCAATTGTAACCGTATTCCCCAGCAATGACGTTAAAGTTTGATGTTGTCAAATTACACCTTGCAATAAAGTATAAAGTGGTCGTCGAAAAAATATAGAATCCAACTAGATTGGGTCGATCCCACGAGGAATAGGCCAAAATTTTATCAAGAGATGTAATTGAAAATTAAATAAATAAAAATGAAGATTTTGTAGAAGTAAACCGTAATAGTAATAGTTGTTGGTTGGCTGGATTTTAAGCAATATGAGACGAGCACTATGATTGTGTCCCCCATGACTTCATAACTCCACAGCCCGTTTGTACTTTGCAGACTATTCTGATGCCTTGCATGCAAAATCTAACAAGATAGGTATCACTTAATCATCTCTCGACCTTGGCTAAATGAATTTCACTCATCTCTTCGCGGACTCAGATTGTCACATTACTAACCCTTATTTTGTGATCTCATATTAACTATCTTGGTTAAGGCTCAAATTAATTAGATGGAGGTTGATAGCTTCAAATTTATGTTGTTGTTTTCTTTTTCCAATATCTACCTCTCTCTCGAGCAAGTTTAGAATATATGCGAGTTCCTAATGTTTGCAACTGATAAAAAAACAATCAAATCGAAGGAAATACCAACACATGCAAGTACAACGGTCTAGAATGACTTCATACTTAAATCCATTTCGTTTTTTCATCATGGTTCTCATAAGTTTAGTTACGAAATTTAGCTACCCATGATAGTATGAACACAAAAAAAAATCATGAATGAAAGCATGATTATGCACTTACAAAAATAAGATGGAAAATCAAAATTTCAAATTGATTTAAAACCCTAAAAATCAATGTCATGACTCCAGGATCAATAATGTATCTAAGAATCTCAAAATAATGTAAAAATGTGTAAACTAATCATAAAACATCATGGGGGTATTTATAGATACAAAACGAAATATCCTAAACTATGTAGGAAAAATAGGTTGGGAGCACCCTACGACTCGTGGATTGAGTTATGGATCAGACCCACGAGTCTTGGCTCTCAATCGTGGAAATCAGGCACAACTCTAGTCTTTAGTATTTGACTCACGACTGCCACCCACGAGTTGTGGGTTGGAGTCACGAGTCGCGGCTCATCTCATAGGAATCTGACATTGCTTTTTAGCTTCAGAACTCAAGTCACAGGTTCACTCACAAGTCGTAGGTCCTACCCACGAGTCGTGGGTCACCAACTTAGCAACTTTTCGTCCTTCGTTCTCAGTTTTTCCTTTGAAATCTATTTTCCAGCACAATTAACACAAAAACACATCAGATCCAACAAAAATACCTAAGTTCTTACATAATTTCCTTGTTTTAAGCATTGAAAGTGTGAAATCATGACACATCATCCTCCCTGACATTGTATACATTATTTTCTAAAATTAATTATTTATTTTTTGTTTAACATCATGAATTTTGCTTTAATTCACTTTCATAGCTTTTATTTGAAAATTAATAAAAGGATTTGTATTTTTAGGGTAATATTATATTCTTGCTTTTGGAGGAAGAGAGAAATCAAAATTATTAGTAATATTTTTAATTTTATTGTTTAATTTAGAATTAATTAGTATTCTTATTTTTATTACTTTGATTTTGATTTTAGTTTTAAATTTTATTTTTTCTTGCTCACTAAGTTTGGTTGCATTACAATACAAACATTGCACACATGAAATAAGATGGACATCACCTTATCAACATACCATACATCACACAGCCTTCGTATACTACACCTACATGCATCCTACCTCAATATCTATTGATCAACAATATTCAAAGTAAAATAGTGAAAGAAAAGTAAGGTTCATGTATAAAAGGTTGTTAATTCTTGAAGTTCGTAACTCTTTTGTGTTGTTATAACTAGACGTCGAAGCTCGTGCCAAGCACAGACCCAATATATATTATTTTTTGGTATCAATTTATGTGATATAAATAAAATTTAAATAATTATTTTGATTTATAGGAATTTATTTTGTAATTTTTTAAAATATATAACAAATTTTGTAAAAAAAAAGACAAACAAACTAAAGTGGATGGAAAAATGAAGACAAAGGAAAGCACCAGTGAAGTTGTGCCAAAGCAAACAAATTGACCTTTAAATTTTTTAAGTTGTTAATTATTGTAATGTATAATTTTTTTTTACGTATTTTTTTTGTTGAACTATATAACATATTATTTTTTTTGATATTTTTAGTTATTAATTATGGATTGTATCATACCTTTTACGTAATTTTCAAATAATATATATTATTCTCCCTGTTCAAAATTTCTTGGCATTGATAATAAATTATACTTCTTAAATACAACAACATACCCAGTGTATTCCCACCTAGTGGGGTCTGGGGAGGGTAGAGTGTACGCAGTTCATATACTTTTTAAATAATTTATTTTTTTAATTATTATGATTTATAATATTTTTTCTTCTATTCCAATTTAGCCGTCACAATGCTTAGATTGTCATAATAATTAATTAGGGTAATATAGTAAAATCACGACTGAAGAAGCAACACAGAGATGTTTTCAATGACTTATAACAACTAATTAGAAGTGGTATAGCAAAATTATCATAAAAAATACCTGCGGAAAAAAATTAAGTGAACCTCATATAAGACGTCAAGTTAATTTAACACTAAATATTATTAATTTTTTAATACTTAGATGATTTTATAATAACTTTTTAATATTAATTTTTTAGTACTTAGATTACTCGTGATAATTAATTAGGCGCGATACATTAAAATTAAGGTTGAAGCAGCTGGAGTAGACATGTCATAAATGTTTATTTTAAATTTTTTATTAAATTTTTTTAATACTTAGATGACTGACAATAATTAATTTGGGGCGATACAGTAAAACTACAGTTGAAACAACTGAAACAGACATGTCATAAATATCTATTTTATTTTTTAATTAAATATTATTAATTTTTTAATACAAAAATGACATATAATAAAATTAATTATGAGCAATTCAATAAAATTAAGGTTGAAGAAGCTCAAGCAGACATGTTATAAATGTATATTTTACTTTTTTTATAAAATATTATTAATTTTTTGATACTTTTAATACTTAAATGACTTATAATAATTTATTAGAGGTGATATAGTAAAATTACGGTTGAGGCAGCTGAAGCAGACATGTCATAAATGTCTATCTTCTTATTATTGAATATTTTTAATATTAATTTTTTACACTTAGATAACTTATAATAATTAATTAGGAGCGATATAATAAAATTATGGTTAATTTAGCTGAAGAAGACATGTCATAAATCTCTATTTTAATTTTTTTATTGAATATTGTTAATTTTTTAATACATAAATGACATATAATAAAATTAACTAGGGGCGATACAGTAAAATTATGGTTAAAGTATCTGAAACAGACATGTCATAAGTCTTTATTTTAATTTTTTATTAAATATTATTAATTTTTTAATACATAAATGTCATATAATAAAATTAATTAGAGACGATGCAGTAAAATTATGGTTGAAACACCTGAACCAGACATGTTATAAATAGCTATTTTATTTTTTATTAAATATTATTATTTTTTAATAAATAAATGACATATAATAATTATTTAGAGGTGATATAGTAAAATCACGGAGCAAGCAGCTTCCGGTCGGCAAGCAGGACGACGGGAAGCTGCTGGCAGTTGCTTCAACTGCCTCTTATAAAATTACGGTTGAAGCAGCTGAAGCAAACATGTTATAAATGTTTATTTTATTTTTTTATGAAATATTATTAATTTTTTAATACATAAATGACATATAATAATTATTTAGAGGTCATATAGTAAAAAAATCACAGAGCAAGTAGCTTCCGATCGGCAAGTAGGATGGAAAGCTGCTAGCGGCTGCTTCAACTGCCTCTTATTATATAAGAGAATATGAATAAGAATTCCATCGTTTTGATGAAATACACATTGCCTTCCATCAAAAATCTTTTAAAGTTCTCAGTAAATTTCATTTAGACACTCGAATTACATTTATTATAGTTGAACTGAATACATTAAAATCCCTCTTATTATATATTTTCGGTTCGATTTTTCTGAGAACTTCTTTTTCCCTCATGTGCCTATTATGTAAATAAGTTAAACACTTAAAATATGTCACTTCTTTTAATTATACATATTAGCTTCTATTAATCGTAAAAATGTTAGACATGTTTCAATCGAGGCGAATGTGTATAATATATGTTTCAGGAAGTTACTTTATTTTATTATCTATATTTTTTACCTCGTTGATACATAAAACTTAATTTCATTCTAACGTTCTTCTTAATTAAATGATACTGAATTTCGAAGATTTTTTTTTTGTTTTGCTAATATTAAAAGTCTTATCATGAAAACGTGTTAGTTTATCTCCCAACTGATTATGAAATCATGCCTACATTCAGCTAATAAAGATAAAGTTCGTAATGAAATTTACTATATCCATCTCCAACCAACCTTGACTTTTCAACTCTTTATTTTTTCAACATTGATTTTATAATTCGGTTTTCATTTCATACTTACATAACTTAAAAGTAAAAATCTAATTAACGTGGGTTCTGATGGAATAGTTAGTATCAAGAACGAAGCTATGTAGGATCAAGCGAATTTATTTGAATATCTTTCAGCAAAAAATATATATTATTTATATATGATTAAAATTATCTTTGATAAAAGCGAATATAAAATTTTAAACTAATGGGTTCCTACTAAAATAAGCTATTTTATTAAAAAGACAACCATTAGGGATTGATCCCATGTTCACGAGCTAATATAACCAACTCAAGGGTCCCTTATACGCCATCAAACCCATCTTTAATTTGTGAATGGGTTCCCATCTATAAAATTTTATTGACTTCTTTTATTTTTAGCAAGTAGGAGTTCTTGGGAATTCCCACCGGACACTGTAGACACGCCCCTGAATTCTTTGATGTAGATATAGAGGTGTTAAACCCCTTTTAATTTGTTATAGTTTATTTTTATATTTCGATCCTTCTTGGAGAAAATTTTGGCTTCACCATGGATTGAAATTCCTCCATTCTTAATCAGAAGGCTCAAGTTCGAGCCCTTGAAAATAGAAAAAATCTTATTGAGAACGCCGCCTACAAAAATAAGTCTTATAATACACTAATTGAAATTTAATCAAAGCACCTTCAGGTGTGGTTGAGTTGGTTTGAGGGGTGACTTCAAAAGGAGGTCGCGGTATCGACCCCCCCTAATGCCTCCTCAATTTAGCTCGTCGCATAGGATTTACCTAGTGTGGTTTACATCTCCTGTGTGGTTTACGAGCGATTGCACAGTGAGGGGTTTACCGCACACAAAGTGCTCACCACAGAGTACTCACCCGAAGGGCAGAGGCTGTGGCAGAGATTGTAGTGGCTGCGAGTTTTTCTGGAGTTTTAAAAAAAAAATTAATCCAATTTCAATATGAATACCATCCTAATGAGAAACCAAAACAAGCTAACAAAAAAAATCACAACCTAACAACCCACTAATGATATTTTAGATGTAATTAATTAAACACTAACACGTACACTAACAAGAGCCATAAAGGCATTAATTAAAGTTAGGAAAACTCAAAGTTTTGGCAAAGGTGTTTGAGTTCACTAAATTTTAACATGTAGAAATTTTGGTTAATTGAGTTTTTTATTTAACTTATAAACGTGAAAGGTGGAAAAAAATAATACTACTCTGTCATATCATATGCTCAAAAGATATTAATAGAAATAATTTGATAGGATACGAAATATTTACATAATATAAAAATATATATAATTTAAACTTAATTCAACCATTTCATACTTATTTGTTAACTACCTAAATGAAAACAAATAAAACTGTCTTAACATCGATGTCAAGAACAAAGGAGAATCTCAGCAACCCAGCTAATTGATAACTTGTATGAACTTTTACCTTATAAACTAGGGTTCGAATAATAATCGAGTTAAAACTAATTTCCTTTTGAGTATTCTATATATCATCTTTTTTATCGTATGATGGCCTACCATGTGTTTTTCTTCTTGAGATAGATGTGGATACAAGTAAATCTATAATCATAAATTGATGATGCAGAGAAAAAATATAAAGGTGTTACGTCGAAATAATTTTCTATGATCAATTATGATTTGAATAGAAGAAAATTCTACAAAATTTCCTATATATTATTTACCGATTTCTATTTGCTACCTTTTCAATTGGCACATAGGGACTTCTTCGAGGGGTTATGACGATGTGCATGAAGGCTTTAGGTTCGGTGTAAGGAACGAAGGCGGAGTCACCGTTTTGGATTTTGCGGGCTTTTGGGTCGTTGGTAGTTAATTCGAACTTCCCAAAGAAGGAGGTTCACTTGGTTACCTTCTGTAGTTCGATGGCCAAGACTCATATTAACTTTTTGCACTTTGTGAAGGATGAGAGGGGTCTTTGTAAAGATTGTAAGGTTTTACCCAATGAGAATCTTCCAACACAACATAGGCTTTTGGTGATGGACTTGGGGATTAAGAAGGAGAGGAGGAAGAGGGTTGTGGATGACAAATCGTGGATCATATGGGTAGCCTGAATTTGGACAGTGCGCTTGAGATTGGAGAGAAGTTAATGGTGAGCAGAGCTTGGGAGAGTAGAGGGGGTGACGATAGTAGGTGGGATAAGACTACTAATTGCATTAGGGAGAGCTAGAGAGGTGTTGGATGTCTCGAGAGTAGATCTGCAAGCATCGAGGGGACTGGTGGTGAGGTGAAGAGGTTATAAGAGGGGTGGAGACTAAGAAGAGTGCTTATGCAGAGTTGGCCGAGAGTAAGGATGAAGAGGAGAAGTGGATGAATAGGGAGAAATATAAGATCTCTAAGAGAGAGGCTAAATTGGTGGTTATGACGGCTAAGAATGGAAATTTTGAAAGCTTTATACACAACATTAGAGGTTAAAGGTGGTGATAAAAAATTGTACAATCTAGCCAAGGCTAGGGAGAGGAGGGCTCGGAACCTTATCCAAGTGAAGCGTAGTAAAGATACAGACGGTAAAGTTTTGGTGGAGGAGATTCTTATTAGGAGGAGATGACAGTCAGACTTTCATAAGCTCTTGAACGAAGAAAGGGACACTAGCATTGTGTTGGGGGATTTGGAACACTCTATGAGGCTTCATAACTATGGCTATTATAGGCGAGTTAAGGTTGAGAAAGTTAAGGGTGCTATTCGTATGATGCATAAGGGTAGAGTGATTGAGCTAGACAAGATCCCGATGAATTTTTTGAAGTATACAGGAAGGGAAGGCATGAAGTGATTGACTAGGTTGTTTAACATCATTTTCAGGACGACAAAAATGCCTGAATCTTGGAGATGAAGTATGATGATTTCATTCTATAAGAACAAGGGTGACATTCAGGATTGTAATAATAATTGGGGTATTAAGTTGTTTAGTCACACTATGAAGATTTTTGAGAGGGTGGTAGATTTGAGGTTATAAGAAATTGTGAGTGTTTTTTAGAATCGATTTAGATTTATTGTCAGGATGCTCAACTACTGACGACATCCATCTCATAAGGATGTTGGTGGAGCAGTACAGAGAGAGGAAAAAAGACTTGCACATGGTATTCATCGACTTAGAGAAGGCTTATGATAGAGTCCCCTAAGAGGTTTTATGGAGGTGCTTGGAGGATATAGGTGTACCTATGGTGTATGCTAGAGCAATTAAGAATATGTCTAACGGAGCTAAGTGTCATGATTCAAATAAGGGCTTAGTTGTGATGGATATCTAAAGTCCACCAAGGACCGAAGACCCTCCCTTATCCTAACCAATAGAGCATAATCAAAATGAACAATGGAAGACATCCAAACCATAAGCAAGATAGATAAGATAACTCAAATAGAAACTAAGAGTCGGAAACAATAACTAATCTCATACTTGTCCACAAAAGCCTCTAAAAACTAGAATCTCAAATTGGTCGGGACATACCCCCGGTCGTGACCAAAAAAACCCAAATAAATATATTAAGAAAACAATGTCTCAACCCAAAAACTAAGGGACTTGTCGCGGTGTACCTTAATAAGTAAGCCTATCACCCAAACGGATACACAAAGGGGAAAAATAGAAATACCCCCAAAGGTAAGGCTTTTAGAACGATGTCGAACCACACACAAGTATGATAAATGCAGAAGGAATATAATCAACAACGCAACCACAACTCTCAAAACTTGGTGTCAACAGTATAAGAACTACTAAATACAACCATGAGTCAAATACATCAAAAATATCCACATTGGATCAACATCTGTTTTCGAATACATATAAAAACATAGCTACTAAAGAAAGATAAAGGTGAACTCCAGAGGCATGATTGCCCAGTGCTACCTTGAGTAAATCTGAAGTCACTTGAAATAATCAATCTGAGGCGCACTCGAGATAAGACCTGCACCGAAAGAATGCAGTAGGCGTGAGTACGGTCCACTTGTACACAGTAGGTATCGCAGGCCAACCAAACAAAGTATTAAATAAAGCATATAAAATATACACTAAAGACACGTCACCTGCAATTAGAAAATATCCCACAATGATAGCCCATACTGCTTACACTAATAATTCTACAATATCCACACATAATAATATAACAACACACCAGATAGAGATACAAACACACACAATATCACATACAAGTAGAACGAAAGAGAAGCATGCATAATCAAGATCATCGAGTACAAATAAAGGAAGATAGAATAATTAGACATTAACAAGTCAAGATATAGAAGAAATAGATAGATGAAAAGTCAATATGTCAATACGAGCACAAAAAAAACACAATAAAGCAAGTGCAATGTATATAATGATGATAAAGATGCATGAGATTGGCACACAGCCTTGAGTTTGACACACAACCTTAGGTTTGGCACACAACCTTCGCATTTCCAATATTTTTAGTGGTTCGAGTATTTCAATATTTTCAGTATTTTCAAAGCACAAACATAACATAAGACACAAATCAAGTGCACATACATGACAACAAGCAAATATAAAGCAATAGAACAAACAAGTGAAATAATGTATATGATGACATGAGAATGATGATTCAATGTTCAAAACCATACAAAATGAGTCTTTTCGCAACCAATCTACATGGTGTAATTTTCATAATCAATCCATATGATGTATTTTCACCACCAACCACAATGTTACTATTCCACAATCATGTGAGCCAATATCTACTCACTATTTCCACTATCCATGAATTTTTCACATAATTCATATGCCCACAAACTATGTATGTATGTATGTATATATATATATATATATATATATATATATATATATATCACAAGACGCCAAAGGAACCACAATAGATATTTTTAACAACACAATACAATTATTCACATGCATTACATGCTATCAACATCACACAAGATAAGACCCCACACGGTCACACATATCACAAGATATCTCAGATTTAATAATTACATCACATTCAGGACCCTACACGGGTACAATATATTGATATTCATATTTCATGTTTAGGTCCCACCCTTAACATACATTTTGTACCAACATTTACTACCCAACCCAGTCTGAAAGAGTTAACCATAACCTACCTCGAATGCCGAAATCAATTTGCAATACTTCAACCACAAAGCCCTACTTCTCATGAATGGTCCCGAAATCAACTAAAATCAGGAAATATAGAATCTACGCATAAAAAAAACTAACGATACCCATATTGACTACTTTTGGTTCGGGGTCAAAACATACCCCTGAAACAATTTTTCAAAAAAGAAGAGAAAAAGTGGAACTTTGCTTCGAAAACGTATTCATCATATTTTTAGAAGTCTACAGCTGAAAATCCAAGTTAAATTGAGTCAAAAATAAGGTTCCAATCGAAGAAAAGCCATTTTTAAGCTTTATCAGATAAAATCTTTGAAATCCGTGTTAAAATAAAAAATCAGAGTTGTTTTGAAGGTTAAATTGATGAAAAATTAGTAATTTTAGGATTAAAATATTCTTAAAGTGAAAAGGAATGAAATTGAGGTTTAAAATCAAGCCCCAAGATTTTTGAGTTTTAAAGAAATTAATCAAGAATTAGAGTAAGAAAGGATTTAATCTCACCTTAAATCTGTGATAGAATCAAGAAATAGATGTTAATCTAGCTTTCCAAACTCCCACGAGCATCACTTTTAAGCTTGCACTCTATTTTTGGGTTTAACTCTCAAGAGAAAAGGTGAAAAAATAAGCAAAATGGTCCAAAAAGGGCTATTTTATAGTACAGATTTTTCTGCACCTAATTTTTCTATGTCCAAACGGACTTTGACAGGGTGCTCGAGATTCGTTTGAAATTCGATATATACAAAAAAATATGTAACCATACTAAATTCGATATTTCGGACTCAATGAATATATCAATTTTTTTTTAAAAAACATTGTTTTTCAGAGTTGACCCCCAAAATTCAAAATCACAATTACTCGAACCGAGGGTCAAAATGAGATTTAAGAGTCGTAAAATCACACCAAACATACTACCACCCTAAAATCAATATTTCGGACGTATTTGACAAAGTCAAATTTTCTATTCGAGATTGTTTAGACCAAATATAGATCCTACACCCATATTTTAAATTTTTCAACTTTTCGACCAACAGGTCGAAATGAGCTTGGATGCATCGAAACTAGAATCAAAGGTCTACCTAGCCTAAAATCAATATTCTGGAGCTGTTGGCACGTTCCGTTTATCCATCCATCATACAAATCAAAAGATAACCACACAGGTCCATAACAAGGCTCTCGAAGCCACTAAAAATCACAATATCGCACAAATAGTATCAAAATACATCAAAAATGTGCCAATTATCCACACACCTCAGAAATAACATAATGCGTCTACGAAGAGAGTTAAAATATTCAAATCACACAAAATCACAAATTACACATATTTTATCAAAAAGTCGATCGTTATAAATAATGAAACTAAAGAAATGACTTGCCTTCTGGAAGATGAAGGCTCATCACTTCAAGCAGTTGACTGACGAACCAAACCACCTAACACTGCACAAGGGCAATAAAAGAATTCTAGCATCCTACATCATGAACTGATGCAGCGTCCATGGATGGTTAGTGGGATAAGCACTGGCATGTAACTCAGGAAAGGGATAAAATAATGTCATGTCCAAAATCAATCAAAACCACATGCACACTTTCATATATACATATATAAGATACCGAGATAAGGACAAGGGTCATGGATATGAGATTTTAAAATTATTAACCCATATTGTATAGCTCTATCCATCCTAAGGGAACCCATGGGCTATATGGGTTCAACTTCCCCTATTGAAAGGGTCCCAGCACATGTTAGCCGCATGAATCGGTAAAATTCGAGGGAGGTCCAGCGACACCAAAGCTCCAACCATCCAAAAAATATATAATGTGTGAACTATGCACATGGTCATAAAGACCCCCATACCGACAAACATGATTTTCAGTATTGGTCCCCTCGGGACCTCCACCTTCGCGACGAACTACACAACCCCTTTTAAGCCCAAATTAAAATATTTTGCACATAATCTCATCCACTAACCCAGGGGTCATTTATTAAGGCATTTACTGTTTGGTATCGTCATACCAATTATGCTTGCAAGCTATACAATATGCCATTCCAAATCAATTAACCAATTTGACTCCCAAGTTCTATTTTTAAAACCAAATCGTGGCCACCAAGGCCTTTGAAATCCATTTTATTCTTTTACCATTAATGCATTGCAACCGTTTCAAAAACAAGTTAACTCATGCATATACCCATGTTCCAAAACTAAATTTACAAAGTGGGTTGAGGTTAATGCCAATTACAAGTCAAAGTTCATCAAATTAGGGAAATCTATGTTCCCTATCCCAACAATTTTAACCGTGCACCCATTCAACCCCAAAGTCACTAATTTAAAGCATAAATAAGAAACTTTAACCATGGAAAAACAATTCAAGTAGAAGCCAATCAAAACACCTCAACCCAACATTCAAACCGAACAATTAAATTCACATGAACAATGATTAAACATATGCATTTATATAAAAATAAAGTTAGGAATGAGAGACATGCCTGAAACATCAAGAAATTTAGAGAGAAAACCATAAATTGAAGCCTGGATGTTTAATCCCTTAAAACCCTAGCTTTCTCTTGCTTTGAGGAGTTTTAGAATAGAGGAGTGAGATTGATTTGAGTATTTGTGGATATTAGGGTCCCTTGAACATTTTTAAGTCATGGGTAAAGCGTAAAGGAAGGAAAAGGACCAACCTTAATAAAAATGAGAAGGAAAAACAGGTGCAGTCGTCATGGGTCAGGTACAACTCGTGAGGACTGACCACGAGTCGTTGCATGAACTCGTGACCTGAACGTCAAATTACCCATTCTTCACTGTTATGACCATGAGTCACTCATTGTGACTCGTTGCCAAACCTTATACTTATGACGTCGACTCATGTTCAAGATAGAAAACCTAGGCACCCTCACTGTTATGGTCATGAGTCGCTCACTACGACTCGTGACCTGACTTAATGACTTGTGAGAAAGAGTCATGATCAAAGCAGACAAGCTTGAGCAATACACTGGTGAGAACACGAGTCTCACCCTAGGACTCGTGACGAATAATAACGACTCATCACCTGAGTCGTAGTTTGAGCAGTATTATCAGCACTTGAAATTTTAGAGTCTAAAATCTAGGGTTAACACTAAGACTCGACTTAGGATTGTGGAAGGGGACTCAAAGCACTTTTCATCTTGATGGGGTTACACCAAGGATCGACTCTTATCCCCTTTTTATTAGTCTTGGTAATGGATGTTTTGACTTTGCAAATTTATGGTGAGGTACCTTGGTGTTTGCTATTTGTGGATGATGTGGTCTTGATTGATGATTTGTGGTGGATTTAATGATAAGTTGGAGGTTTGGAGGAAAATCCTAGAGCCTAAAGGATTTAGGTTACGTAGGTCCAAACAAAATACTTGAAGTGTATGCTCAACGAGGCGTTGCATGAGACTGATGCGATTGTAAAGCTAGATACTTAGACCATCTAGACGAGAGATAGTTTCGAGTATCTTAGGTCTATGATTCAGGAAAATAGAGATATTGGCAAGGACTTCACTCACCAGATTGGGGGTAGGATGATTGAAATGGAGGCTCGCATTCGAAATCTCGTGTGGAAAAAAAGTGTCTTCTAAAATTAATGGCAAGTTCTAAAGAATGTGGTTAGACCAACTATGTTGTATGGAGTAGAGTGTTGGACATTCAAAAAATCACACATACAAAAAGATAAAAGGGACAGAGATGAGAATGTTACGGTGGATACGTGGGTATTAGAAATAAGGAGATTTGAGATAAGATGGGAGTGACATCGGTGAAAGTCAAGATTCGGTAAGTGAGGTTGAGATGGTTTGGGCATGTGATGGGACAGGGGCACGGATACCCTAGTGCAGAAATATGAGAGGTGGGATAGGGATGGATTCTGACGAGGTAGAAGTAGACCAAAGAAGTATTGGATGGAGGTTATTGACATGACATGGAGCAGCTTTAGCTTACCGAGCACATAATCCTAGATAGGAAGGTGTGGAGGAGGCAAATTAGGATAGTAGGAAGGATGCGCATTATTAGTAGGTAGGAGGTCTTTGTTTTGGTAGCCGTGAATGTAGATATAATATTTGTATTATTTCAGAGTGTGTTCTTATTTATCGTATTACTTGTCAAATCTTATTTATGTTAGTATTGGGTGTGGTTATTCCTATTATTTCTTTTTTCCTTTACTATTTCTTTTTTAGACTATTGTATCTTGAGCCGAGGGTCTATTGGAAACAACCTCTCTACTCACATCTAAGGTAATGATATGAACTGCATACACATACCCTCCCCTGCCTACTTGGTAGGAATTTACCAGATATGTTGTTCTATTTGCTACCCTTAGGCCTTACAATGAAATTAACATTTTTTAATGAGGGGTATGATGTAGTCAAGGAAGACTTGGTTGCAAAAGATATCTAAACTCATTAAAATAAATATATTTTTGAAAAAAAATAATTTTAACTGCCAAAATTTTGGTCAAAGAAATAATTTTGCCTAAAGAAATTCGACCTTCAAATAAGGATTCTACTGGAGCTACAAAATATAATATAGTAGAAGATCTAGTCAAAATATTTTTCATAAATAGCTTGATAACAAAGTTTTGGAAGATTCAAATTTACTCCTATGATATTCTACTTAATTAAGATAGAGAGAACTATCGATTACCCCGAACTTGTCACGTTTTATTTATGATATGCCTGAACTTTAACTTATCCTAAGTACTCCCTCGAACTTGTTGTTTTGCAACATCGCATGACCCTTTTTTGCTGACGTGGCAAAATGTTTGATTTCAAACTCCGTCACGTGCGTGATGGAGTTATGTTTTTGCCAAATCAGCATTTTCAATGATAAAAAAATAAAAAAAAAATCATTTTCCTTTAATTTTTTCAAAAAATTCAATTATCCCTCTTCCTCCATTGCTTCCAATCTAAAATAAAATAAAATATTCTATTGCTTCTACTTTATCAACTTATTTCTAACTCCATGAATTATAATAGGATACTTGTTTGTGCATGTAGGTCTTCTCCAATTGTGAAAATTTCATGGTCGGATGACAATTCCGGACTTAGATTCCTCGGTTGTATGCATTATGGTGTATGTAGTTATATTGGTTATCGATTTTTAGTCCCTAACGATTTGATTTTTGATTTAACCGATAATAAAATACGCATAAATAGAAAAAGTAGTAACTAACATGAAATGAAACTGAATCTTAGTTCCAACCAAAATAATAATTTAGTATAATCTTATTGGGTTATCGGTTTACCCAATAACCAAAAAAAAAAAAAAATCAAAATCGAATCAATAACCCAATAAATTATTTTACAAAATCATTAACCCAATAACGATAAATCAATAACATTTTTATCGGTTTGATTTTTGTACACCCCTAACTTAAATTGCAATTTCTTACTCCATTAATTATAATAAGAAACGTATTGTGCATGTGAGTCTCCTCAAAATCCTAATCGAAACACTAATTGGAAACTACTATGAAACACTAACCGAAAAAATAATTTCATATTTTTAACACACATAAGAAATATAAGATTCTTAGATAATAGCTTACTTGATCGACGAAAATTCAACCTTTCACTATTTCGGAGTAGAGGAAAACTGAAAAATATAATTTTTGTAGAGAGAAATCGGATAATTAAGGGTAAAAGTGGATTATTTTTTAATATAGGATAAATATAAAGGAAGTGGATGGTATTTATTCACGTGAACAGATACATAAGCATTTTTTCCACGTGTATGCGTGTGTTTTACACGTTGTGGTCCATCAGCTGAAAAGGGTCACGCAATGTACTAAAAGAACAAGTTCGGGGGGGGAGGGGGGAGGAGGGGAAAGGGGGTACTTAGGACTAGTCAAAATTCATATGTACCATGAATAAAACGTGACAAGTTCAGGTGGTAATTGATACTTTTCTCTGAGATAAGCATGTGAAACTAGAGGCTACATAGGTGCAACTTGTTTTTTGTTGGAGAAATATCATATGAGCAAAAGCCTGGCTAATTGTTTTCTTTTTTGGTTTTCATTCGATCTTTCATATCTATATTAGAGTCTGACTTATTCGGATACATGTAGTGTAGGACCAATTTGGAGGAGGGGAGAACGTTTTCTACCAAATATTTTTAATTTCTATATCCAAGGTTCGAAATCAAAATCCCTTATTATGAGAGGAACAATTTTATTCGTTGTATCACATTCTTTGATGATACATGCCTAGATTAAATAAAGCTTCGAGGAAATGATATTTTACATCATTTACAAATGGGATAGAACAAAATGAATCTTAGTTATAATTTCTTCCATCTCAATGCATACAAAACATTTTGATTAAATATGATTTTTTAGGAAGAACGCGAGATTTTTGAAACTTAAATATAAATAACGTTTGCTAGAGTAAGTAAAAGCATCGATGTTTATAATGTGCATTTTAATACTAAAGTGCATGATGATTAGTGGACATAAAGTAGAGAAAGTAGTGTGATTATTCTTTATGGAGAATTAATTTGTATTCGTGCGATACCGTATGATCCATACAAGGCGGAAACACTCTCTGAAAGTTTATATATATATATATTCGATATTTGAATTTGAAACCTCAAATTAAGAATAAACGAATTTTATTCATCCCATCACATTCTATGTTGATGACTATGAAGAAAGTTGGTGATAGGACCCTTTCATTAAATCTGTTTTTTTTTATTTTCTAATTATTTGGGAGTTGGTGCACTGCCATTTTATAAACGTGCATTATCTATATTTAGTTTAATGATCATGCACATTTAATTTTAATCAAACATAGAGAAAAAGACACATGTTTTTGCAAGAATTGTTGTGAAAAAATTCCTAAATAAACCAAACATATAATCGACAAGATCCTTGGAGTGTCTATCTAAACATATTTTTTGTCACGATCCTAATTTATGATATACATTGTTCGCTTTAAGTTGTCTTATATAAATTTATCCTTTTAATATCGAGTTTTAAAAGCAAATTTATCATGTAACTTAAGCGATGTCTTATACGACTTTTTATTTTCTTCTTTTGTATATTTTGATGTGAAATTCACCTAATTATCATGTAGGTCTTATCTTTCAAAAGCTTGTAAGCTAAATAGCCGTCAGTTCCACTTGTCCTTTGTCATGAGCATCAAATTCTTGCTCAACAAACTCTTTTAGCAATAACATAATACAAAAATGAAATAAAGATAAGTAATTTAGTTTTATGAACCAATTGCGAAAGAGTTAACGGTAAAAAACAAACACAAAGTATTTCTGTTTCTTTGAGTTGCATAATTCAACTATTGAGTGTGTGATTTTTTTATTTAAATTGTCATCTATTATTTATCAAAACACACATCTATTATTATTTATTTTTCCTACCTTAAAGTTCAGGTATAATACTCAAACAATTAATAATTGAAATGTATTTTGATAAATATATAGTGGGTGATAGTTTAAAAAAAAATTGATAGTTTAAACAAAAAATTTACATATCTGATAGTTCATTTATGCAACTCAAAAATTCTAAATACTTTAGATATTTTTTACCCTTCACTAATAATCTCTTTTACTCCCCTTGAATTATGATAAGGAAATGTCAGTTAAATATACATGTTTTTTAATAGATATTTTCTAGTGAAAAGAGTCAGAAATATACCTAAATTTTGACGATATTTTTTGTAACATGCATCAACTTTGTGGGGGGTCTAGCACGTCTATGACCGCCCTCGATTATTTATTATCATATTTATGTAGCATATATTTGTCCAGTTGAACCACTTCAGATCTTTACACGCTCATTTATTATCATAGGGTTTTTGCCCTGATTTTATTACTATATTTAAGTTTTACTTTTTCTTAGATGGAAAATAAAAGTTAATATAATTACTTTTACTTTTCCTGAAAGAAAAAATATAATTCTTTTTCATATTTGGCTCACCTCTTTCTTGGAGGAAAGGTTTTGGGCATCTATAAATAGAAGGACCCCTTCTCATACCATAACACAATAGCATCCACAATGTAGTCTTTAAAGAATTTTTATTTAAGGGAGATTTCTCCCAATAGATTTTAATTTTTTTATTTAGTTTTTATATGTAGGCTTCTTGGCCAATCATATCAAATAATATGTGTTTTTATTACAATTTTTTTTTTGTCGTCTAATTTATCGTCTCATAGTTTGCAACTAGAAGCTTTCGCATGACGCCCTCTCGATTTTGAACCCAACAAGTGGTATCAAAGCTTACGGTTCAATGGTCCAATGGTGTGGTGAGACGAGGTTAAACAGGTTCAAAGCAGTTTCAAAATCAAGCTGCAACCAATTTGATGATAATGAAGATATATGTCCAAAAGCTACATGTGGAGATAATTGTCAATCATATTTTCAACAATCCTGCTGTCACATATTAGAAAATAAAACTCACTTTTAACCCTGCAAAAGGGCTCCAATATTTTTAACCCAAAAAGGGCTAATATATTTTTTAACCCCAAAAGCTCAATTTTTAAACATGCCAAACAACAGTGATATATGAAGAATATTGTAATACCCCGTATTTTCGTGCTGAAATTCTAACCGTCGTTTCTACGCGTCTAAGCTCTAATCCAAGTGATTCTCACGTGAATATAAGTTGCATGATCATTATCCTAGTCTATGGAGTAGTATAGAGGTGAAAAATGTTCATAGCAATGACCTAGAACAAAGTTGAGCTAAGATCAATGGATTCGTCCAAAGTTTGACATTCGATTCTACAGGGGTCTACTTCAAATGTATATATCTCTTAATATACATGGAATTTTTCATCCCAAGACCTATATAATTGTATATAATTGAATTAAATTTCCAACGATACCAATTTCGCCAAAATCCGATACCCGAGCAAAAAGTTATGGCCATTTTAGTGGCTGAGGCAGTAGCACCATGAGAAAAGCGTGTGACGCACGCCCTATCACACGCTAATAATTTTCAGGTTCTGTTTCCGCGTTTTTAAGGGTAAAAGTGGTATTTTTCAACCCCTATCCAGCTATAATACGGGATTAAACTATAACACCAAAATAAGTTTACCTTCTCTCAAAATCACCAAGAACATTCATTAGGGTTTCAACCTAAAAATCCAAATATCTCAAGATTCAATCATAGGTTTTCGATAATTTTTCAAGATTCGAATTCCCCATTCCGAGGGCTATGAGAAGCACACATTAATCTCAAGAATAGCAATCCAAAGTTAAGAGTTCATCCAAAGCTTAAATTTCAAGGTATGTGGGGTTTGAACAAGAACACTCTTTCGTTCTTGTGCCCAAAACTTATTTTAGATTATAAATTACTGAATTTTTTATTATTTTCCATGAAATTCAAGTTGGGGTTTATACCCATGGTTGTTAATTATAAGCTTATAAGGTTCCCAATGATTTAGAAGTGTAATTGTATGACTAATTTTACATATTTATGCAAGTAATGTGATTTTTCAGATTTTTCCAAGTGAGTTTAAGCATTATATTGTGATTCTTGATTTCTATATTTTGACATTATTGAAGTATTTTCAAGAAGTATATTAAGTGCGATTTTTTGCTATGATATTACATGAGTATGTTTATATTTTCATGCTTATTGCTGAAATTTTCAGATTTTGAGTTGATTCATCAATATTTACATTATCAAGCATAAATCTTTTGGTGTTTTAATACGAGTTTGATATATTGGTCATTAAGTCCTATTTAAAGATTGTTATTTTGAGAATGACTTATTGAGGACTTTTAAATAATTGCAAGAAGTATGGTTATATTTTCATTATTATGAGATCTTTAAAGCTGTGATGATGAGTCTATCAAGATTTCAGGAAAGAGTTGGTTTTTGAACCCAAGTAAGAAAAGAAATTCACATTTGATTGATTTATGATAAAGGGGTAGCATATTGGCTCCCGATGCAAATTGTTTATTGTGGATTTTCTTTAAAGTTCTGAGCTAAGTCCGGGAGTAGTATTTAGCACCGAGCGAAAAGCGTGGTACTTCCCTAGAACTACGTGCCCCCGTAGGATGTGAGCCTGAGGCTGATATAGTGATCACTAATAAACTAAAAAGTTAAGGTTCTATCCGATGGCAAGGATAGAACAGCTCTCCCCAACATGGGTAAGACGTTGGATTCCATGTAGCTCACATGGTTTATGTCGGTTAAGAGAAACTCCCAAAGTAGTCCCCCACTCTATCTAAGATAAAGGTATATGTTTTTCGAAAGCTATGATTCCAAGATTTCTAAGGTTCTCAAGTGTCAAAATCTTTAAGTTTTCAGAGAAGTTCTTAGTTTTCATGAGATTAAAGTGTATGTTTGGAAAGATGTTGTTTTAAGACATTATGTATACCACAAGTTTGAGAACAAAGAAAGAATGCAGATTTAGAATGAAGTGAAATGACTCACGAGATATATACTAAATATTTCATTATTCATGATTTATGAGATTTATATTTCAGATATTATTCAAGCTATGTGAGTCATTTATGTCAGCATGCATAATTTTATAAACTATGATGATATTGAAATATTATTTTATATATGCATTGCACCCCCATATACTCAGTACATCCTCAAAGTACTGATCCACATATACGTCTATGTGCTACATTGTCTCATAATGTAGGTACAAGTTTTAGTATGCACATCAGACTTAGACGGTCGCAGATTTCAGCCAGTAGATGATATGTCCTCCTACTTCGGGGATTTAAGTTAGATGTCATTTATATATTTTCTTTCTTTATTATTCTTATAAATTGATTAGTGATAGTTGGAGTCGCGTCCTAACTATCTATAGTCAGTATTAGTAGAGGCTTCATAGACAGTCAGTAGTGTCATTGTATTTATCTCTGTTTCTTTGTAAAAGTAGAGTTGTAATCATGTGAATTCACTTTTGTATTGATCAGATTCAGAAAAGATGTATCTTCCGCTTACTTTGTTAAGATTTATCTATCTTATTCAGTTGTTTATGAGTTATGCCAGTAGAAAGGTTAGCTTGGGGTCACTTGGGACCCTAAGCACTTTGTGACGTCTCGGGACCAGATTTCGGGGCGTTAAAAATACATATGAAGAACGAAGATCATGAACAAGAAGAAGGAGGATCAAGAATATTTTGAAGAAAATCAAGCCAAAAAAGAGAGATTTGTTAGGGGTTTTGCCCTGATTTTCTTACTATATTTAAGTTTTACTTTTTCTTAGAAGAAAAATAAAAGTTACCATAATTACTTTTACTTTTTCTGAAAGAAAAAGTATAATTCTTTTTCATATTTGGCTCACCTCTTTCTTGGAGGAAAAGTTTTGGACATATATAAATAGACGACCCCCTTCTCATACCATAACACAATAACATCCACAATGTAGTCTTTAAAGAATTTTTGTTTAAGGGAGATTTCTCCCAATAGGTTTTAAATTTTTTGATTTAGTTTTCAATATGTAGGCTTCTTGGCCAATCATATCAAATAATATGTGTTTTTATTACAATTTTTTTTATCGTCTAATTTATCGTCTCATAATTTGCAACTACTATCGTCTCATAATTTGCAACTACAAGCTTCCGCATGACGCCCTCTCGATTTCGAACCCAACACACCGGGGTGCCCTTTTTCTTAATCTTGATATAAAGATATTATAGTTTCGGTATATTATATATTGACATAATTTAACTAAATACAACACTTAAAAAAATATTTAAAAGTCTTAAATATGTAATAATATTATCCTTAGAGGAAATTTGAAACCATGAGAATGCATCGATAAAAGTCAAATAAAAATTTAGAATTAAAATATAGTGCTATCTTTTTTTGAAAAGGGTGGTGTACTAATAATAATGTTTTGACCATCGAAGAAAGTAGGTGTATAAGACCCTTCCACTAAACTTTCTTTTGTTTCTTTTTCTAAATTGATTTGGGAGTCGGTCGATTTCTTGTAAAATGTGTGTATTTATATATATTATTATAGAAGCTTATCAGTTTAGAAGTTGTCAGTCTTATTTAACCTCCATCGAGGGCATCATATTCTTGCTCCACAAACTTTTTTATCAATCATGTAGTACTTCTATGAAATGAAAAGAGTAATTTAATTTTAATAACAAATTATTAAATGAATAATATAATAAAAATACCTTTTCCAAATCAAAAGGAAATCATTATAACAGGAATAGTGTTAGCTATTTTTCTCTTAATTTACTTTTTTTTTTTTTTACATTATTCAGTATTTGTATTGAAATTCAATTTAGATTTTTTAAAAAAAAATTGAGGGTAGGAAAAGAGGAACGAGAGAGGGGATTACAATGCGGGTACCCTCACCAATAAGATGAGAATTCAGATAATTAACCATGAAAAGATTTTCACTAAATTATATTCAGAGAGGGCTTTTGCCTCAATATATACAAGATGTTATACATGGTATAGTTGAACACAAACTCTCTAAGAGATAAGCTATACAATTCTAATCAAATATAAATACATAATATGTGACTATTATGGTGTCCTAACAAACCGATAAAGCTACTAAAATTTTCTCCGATATAAATTTGAATTTATATAGACACTAGTGATAATGGCCACGCTTCACGTAGTTAGAAATAACATTAGTAAATTTATATTAATAGATATTACTGCAAATTACTATAAAAAATGATATATTTTTATCATACACATGTGATAATTTATTGTATATAGTTAATTGAATTATAAATTTTTACTTGCATTTATGTATTTTGTTGGATGATAATTTTTTTCTCTTTCTATAATTTTCTTTTATATATTTAAAT
This sequence comes from Capsicum baccatum var. pendulum, assembly GCA_030864225.1. Lineage (NCBI taxonomy): Eukaryota > Viridiplantae > Streptophyta > Magnoliopsida > Solanales > Solanaceae > Capsicum > Capsicum baccatum. Next base: position 27,314,446 of record CM061556.1, on the reverse strand, counting down.
GAAATGAAGATGAGATTAAAAAAATTATAATAGAGGAATACAAATTAAAAGAAAGAATTTAGTAATTGTCTTGTACTTCATAATTAGTTATGTCAACTATTATTTCATAGTTATTCTTTAGTATTAGTCCTAGTTATTCCATAATATAAAGAGCTTGATACAATAACAATTAGCATTGCTTTGATTTTGAAAGTTCTATCTCAGCAAAAAAGAGGCTATAAATAACAAACATTATTATCCTTCTACCTTCCACTATTGATTATTACTCTTGTAAGAAGGATTCTCCTACTCATTCGAGAAGTTTTAAAAAATTTGATAATATAAAAAAAAATTATTCAACATATTTAGAAGAAAATATAATAACACAATTAATAGCTATCTACTAATCTTCCATCATCTTTCATAGATATAAAGTTGAGTTTGTGTTTTATAAAACATGTTCATGAAAATAATGAAACAAATTACATATGACTTTAGAAAAGACAAAGAATTTTACGTGACCTGAAAGGATATCAAAATGGCTTGGTGTAATAAAGTCTTTTCATTTAATGAATTTATTTATTAAAATTATTTCATACTCTTATGTCTCTTTTTGAGCAATCAATATATACAATTATGAACTTTTAGATAGAGTTTTTTTTCTTGCAAATATTTTAAAATAAATAAAAAAAGAGGACAAAAAAAATTAGAAAAAATAAATACAAATTCTAGTCTAAGAGACGTGGCATTTCGCTTCTCGTATTCTCCATTGTCCACAATTATGTGAACATGTAAATAAGAAAAAAATTATAAAAAGAGGCCCAAAAAATCTAGAAAAAATAAATACAAATTCTAGCCCAAGAGACATGACATTTCACTTCTCGAATTCTCCGTTGTCCGCAATTATGTGAACACGTGAATATAGCTATAGATTCGTGTAAATAACAACCTCCATAGAAATAAAATTTACAAATAACAACATAATTTTTATTACAAAATTAAAACAAAATATTGCAAAAACTTAAATAAAAAAAAATTAATAAAATAGATTCTTGACTTAGCTTTTCATTTCAAACAACTTCATGTGCATCAACCCTTTTATAAGATGATGTTAATATACTTAAAAATTAAAGATATAGAATAAAATAAAAAAGAAAGAAAGAAGGGAGGGATGATAACAAAAGAGAAAAAAGGAAATGACATATATGACACCCTAAAACAATATGTAGATATATATACCGCAAAATTGGAATATGAATAGGCAATACAAATGAATTGTCAACTTAATTATGAGTGATTAATTATAAGGAAAAATGATTTAGGCATACTATATAAATGGATATTGATGCTACGTGGGTGAAATACTGATATAATTAAACTTCATTGCATATAATGGGTAATTCTTTTAGATTAATATTTAATGTGTTGGTTTTTTAAAATACAATTAGTAGGTAAATTATGAAAAAAATTTATCAAAAAATGAACAAAAAAAGATAAATAGTAATGGAGGCCATAGAGAGGTATCACATCACATTCTTTATGTTTCTCCTTTATTGTTATATATTGATTGATTGGGGTGTAAAATCTCTCTAACAAAAGCAACTCATATTGAAGCGTTGAACTCCAAATCTTTAATTAAGAATGAAAAATTCTTATTATTTCACCATGAGTTTTATTGGTGTAGTTTTACTAAATTGCAAGTAAATATTTGTGCATTAACATAACAAAACTACATAAATGAAAAATTAACCTAAAAATGTCCATTAGTTGTTTCGACCTCAAAATAGATAATATATGTATAATTCATACATAATATGTGTATTATGCATAACTTATATGTGATGAATGAAATAAGTAAACGATAAATTCGACCGATTATATAAGATTTTTTTTTTAAAATTGTTCCAAGCTTGAATAAAATCAAAAAGTTACTCTCACAAACATAATATAAGAACATAAAAAGACATTTGAAAAAAGTTGTTTGGTGCGTGGGATAAGAATAATAATTATGGATTAACTTTATTCTTTATTTAATTTGAGATATTAGTTAATTTCAAAATTTTCTATCTCATTATGTGTCCTAAAATTGTGAAATTATTATTCCATATATAAAGTGGAATCAAATAATTTCATAAAATATCCGGTCTAAAGAATAATTAATTATATTTTGATTCTTTTCATTTTAATGCTCTCTATCTATATCTATTATGTTAGTATACCTCACAGTAAGTTAATCACTGCAGTGAATGAATTCACTGTATAAGAGAGAATACAGTTTATTGAGCGATCATATACAGCCTATCGTAACTTTATGTCCCGATACAATAAAATTAAGTAAATTCATACAACCTATCGTAACTCTATGTGTTGATACAATAAAATTAAGTGAATGCATACAACCTATCGTGGTTGTCTCGATCAAGATTATAAGCACTGATACAACTATTAAAGCGAAAACATACAAGTGATAGAAGCTAGTAATGAATGATAAAGTAGAATGAATAAATACAAGTGAAATTAGAGCGAATGAATACAAGCGATACATGTTTGTAACAATTGATACAAGTGAGTGTATGCGTTGATACAACAATTAAAGTGAATGAACACAAATGACACAAACTAGTAATAATTGATACAATAGTGCGAAAATACAAGTGAAATTAAAACGAACGAAATAAGTGAGATTAAATAAACGAATGAATACAAGTGATACAAACAGAAGACAATTGATACAAGTAATATCCAAAACCATTGTGATACTGTAGATATGTGTATACAAGTGAAATTAAAGCGAATGAATATAAAAAATACAAAATGATAATAGTTAATATACGTGCCTTTTTAAAGGAATTATATCATTGATATAGAGCAAATATGAATAAGAGCGAATAAATTCAAGCTCTTAGCAAGCTGATACAACCCATTACTGAGTTGATACAATAACCAAACCAAAACACTAGCTAGGGTGGCAAATAAGCAAAATATAGCTACTAATAATAATTATACTCCAAACTATAGTTATTCATGAAAGTTCTTTGAGAATTCACATCATTTTATATGACATTCAGATGATAAATTTAAATTTAGTTGAATCTCCATGTACTTAAGGAATATCATATGAAAAATAATAAAAAAAAAGAATTGATTGAAACAATGATAAGCCCTTAAAATTATTAATAAATCTAATTCAGACATTCCAACTATGAATTGTTCTGTTCGAGCATTTGAGCACATAACAAAATGTTCATATTAGACATTTTTAAATAAAAGATTGAAAAAAATTCCTATTAATTAGATATGTAATATGTAAACTACTTAAAATATTCCATATTTTTTAATTATACACATCAACTTTAATAAGCCGTAAAACCTTATGATAATGTGTCACATTCTTTAATCAAAGCTCGCGCTATGTGCAGGATTCGAAAAAGAGGTAAAATACAAAAATTTATTGTACGCAACATTATCTTGTATTTTTGACAGAAATTGTTTTCATGGTTCAAATACATGACTTCGTGACGATATGATCAATTTTGTACTTCCTCCATCTCATATTACTTGACATGCTTATTCTTTGCATAATTCTTAAGAAAAAATTAATAATTGATGTAATTTGACTAATATAACCCTATTGAGCCGTATTAAATATGGTCTATTATGTCTTGATCTTTAATCATGTTATATTTTGAGGTACGTTTTTTTTTTTTTTTTTTTTTTTTTAGTAAATATGTCAATTATGATGAAAGGGAAGCAGTACTTTGAAGTTTATTGTTTTGAATTCTTGAGCCACCAACTCCTACCCCCAACCCAAACAAAAAAGTAGTCCACCACACCACATCCCATTTTCCATTTTTTGCCAAGTTTTCAACCTTCCAAATTTTCAATCCCTCTCTCTCCCTTCTTGGAAAAAGTCTTCCTTCACCTTCCCCTCCCTCCCCCCCCCCCCCCGAAACCCCAACCACCCCATATAAATCCTATAAATCTCTCCCCTTGCCTCAAATTCTCTCAAAAATCTTAGGCCCAAAATTTCACCTTTTCAACAAAATCAAGAATCACAGTTCAAAATTCAAGATTCTTTCTGTTCAGACAACATTGTACACCCACAAAAGTACCATGTTGCCTTTCACCCCACTTCAATATAAGCCAACCCCAAGATTCTCTCATCTCACCTCCCATCCCTATTCTCACCCCATCCCTTCTACCCGCCGCCACCACCACTTTTCTGTCACCACCCCACCACCCTACCAACCCCGCCGCCTTGCTATCAAAGCCATTGATGCAGCACAACCATATGATTATGAATCATTAGTATCAAATCAATATGCTCAGTCAGGTAGACTCAAAATAGCCATAGTTGGTTTTGGTAACTTTGGTCAGTTTCTTGCTAAAGCCTTTGTTAGACAAGGTCATATTGTATTTGCTCATTCAAGAACTGATTATTCAAATATTGCTAATTCATTAGGTGTTTCTTTTTTCCAAGATCCACATGATTTATGTGAACAACACCCTGATGTTATTCTACTTTGTACTTCAATTATATCCACTGAACCTGTGCTTAAATCACTGCCTATTCAGAGGTTGAAAAGGAATACCTTGTTTGTTGATGTTTTGTCTGTTAAAGAATTTCCTAAGAATATTTTTCTTCAAGTTTTGCCTACCCATTTTGATATATTGTGTACTCATCCTATGTTTGGACCTGAAAGTGGGAAGGATAGTTGGAAAGATTTGGCATTTGTGTTTGATAAAGTTCGTATCGGTGAAGGGAAATCAAGAACAGCAAGGGTTGATAAGTTTCTTGATATATTTGAGAAAGAAGGGTGTAGGATGGTGCAAATGACATGTGCTGAACATGATAGGTATGCTGCTGGTTCACAGTTCATTACGCATACGATGGGGAGGGTGTTGGAGAAGTTGGATTTGGAGACGACTCCGATTAATACGAAAGGGTATGAGACTTTGTTGAATTTGGTGGAGAATACTGCTAGTGATAGTTTTGATTTGTACTATGGGTTGTTTATGTATAATAAAAATGCCATGGAGGAGTTGGAAAGACTTGATTTGGCTTTTGAGGCTTTGAAGAAGGAGTTATTTGGGCATTTACATGAAGTGTTGAGAAGGCAACTGTTTGGGAAAGCGGAGGAAGCAGGACAGAGGCGTATCTTAAACAAATTGCCGAAGAATGGCTATGCACTGCCAGCCCCTACATCGGATGCCATCAAATCTCAGAACAACAACTGAGCAAATTTCTGAATCTTGGTATGTTTTGTTGGTGACCTTTTGCTTTGGGACTCAAAGAATGTTGTTTTAACACAAATCTTTGTGACAATTCAATATTAGCAATGTAGCTATCCTACAAGGACATGCTCATCCTGTTGCTTATGCTGTTGTTTAATTCAACCGTGGAGTTGGGGTTAGGTGTTGAATTGTAAGACTGTCAAAAGAACTATAAATATTTAGACCTGTAATGTCAGCTGTCCTTTTGATAGTTTAGGAACAGTTGTGGTAGGAGAGTGACTTTTGATGTGATTAATTTCAGATGTTGAAGAATGTAGTTTAGGATGGAAAATTCAGTTAACATTTATCTGTTTGTTGCTGGATATGCTATTCTGTATCTCATGTATTTATATTTGAAGATGAGAGTTATGTGTTCGCTTATTTCTTCTGAAGAGAGTCACATTTACATTTCTGAGATTGAATCCGTGAACATGAATTTCTTATGCTTTAGAATGAAGCTTTATGTCTTATGCTTTAGAATGAAGCTTCTCTATTAGTCATGAATACGTGATGTATGATTCTTGATTACGATGGTGTTCTCTTATATCGAATGAGTTTCCATATGGCATTGTTTTCTGCACATACTAGTCAAGTTTAAGTATACGAGCTAGTTTGAAGCACTATTTGGTAATTTATCATCCTTATTGAAAGCAAGAGAACATGTTGAACTAAAGAGTTAACAATGGTAAACCGTTGTTATAATGTCTAAGCTCACTGATATACTTATAAAGTGGTAAGGGAAAAGGAGAATTCACACTTTGCATCCTATCTTTGCTAGTAAAATGATTTAGTCTTTGGGGGAGCAAGAGAAGAAGAAATATAGCGTTGTTCTTCATAATTTGCTGCATACATATGAGGTTTGCAGGTTCAAATTCCAGAGATTAAGTTATATCTTCCTGCCTACCTACCGTGGAATAGTAGAGCTGCACCAAGCAAATCGGACACCACTATCATGAAATAATTTAAGGATACAACTGCAATAACTAATTTATACGTCTCAAACACAATGGTATCTAGATTTGGAACTTAACACTTACCTCACACAGTTTTTATCATTTTATGCATTTCCCATTTGACATCTTCTCTACTCTTTGCAGCAAACATCTCATATAGTTAGCAGATGCTTTTGTTTGAAGGTACTATTTATGTTTGAAGCATCTGCTCTAGGCTTGGTGGACAGAGCTACCTGATATCTATTGCTGGTGGGAGGTGACAGGTATTCTGTGGAATTAGTCGAGGTGCGCGCAAGCTGACTTAATACCACGGTTATACAAAAAAAAGAAACAGATGTTTTTTTCTTCCACTCTTTTTTTTTTCCTTGATAAACAAAGAGCAGAATGGAAAAACTTCACTCTTGAATAGGGTTTCCCCTAAAAAAAATGATGCAAAAACTAAATGATTTCTATATTCATATTAACTACAAGCAATTGAGATAGCATGCTTCTAGTAGTTTCTGCATAATGTTTTATTGCTTTACTGTTGGTTGCTCTATAAAACTGCCAAAAGGTAATTAGATGAAATAATTGTCTATCATTTCGTCGTAACACACATAGTTCATTTCCTTTTTAAGCTGCCAGATTGCCTTTTGTCTTCTTCAAATTGCCGGAGGCAACCGTATGATACTTGCTAGTGATCTATTAGATAATGCTGAGATATATCTCATCATTTACAGTTACAATGCCTCTACCAACTACCAAGACTTATCTTTAGGCATTTTATTATAGTTCCTGAGTTAATATGTCAATCTTTGTTTTATCAGCTAAAGAGAACTTAATGGTGTTCATCTCATTTCATACAAAGTCTAAATTCCATCTCTCATAAAAAGAAGCTGAGGATTCCTATTTGCTCATGCAAAAGAATTGCTTTAACGCTTTATGTTGCAATCAAGGGGTTGAGACCTAAGTCGCTCGGACTCTTCAAAAATGTCTACGGGTGCGTGTCGGATCCTCCAAAAATAGTGTATTTTTGAAGGATCCGACACGGGTGCGGCAACGTTTTTGGAGAGTCCGAGCAACTTAGGTTGAGACATAGTAACAATTAGAGATAAGAATAATGCAAAATATGGTGTGTTAGTAATGCTTGTATTTTTTCTTATGCAGTGTTTGGTTTGATGTATTAAAAATAACATGAATTAAATAATTTCTTAAAAAATTTTTTTTTTTTACAAAAATATCCTCCATATATATGTTAGAAAGGATGTGAAATTTTCTTTGAAGGATAGTAATGTCTTTAATCATGTTAATGTATTTATTGGATCCATTGCATTGCTAATACCATGGATTTTGAGGTATTAGTAATACACACCTCATTACACAATAGAGTGTATAACTAATGCAAACATTAATTATACATAGGATGCAAAAGTATACCAAACAAGGTATTAGTAATACACATTAAATTAATGCATGCATTAATTTTCCAATACACTATCAAACAACCCCTAAGGTGGTTCACAAGTGAACATACGAACTAATCGAAGGGGGTTTAACATCTATTATATATATATATATACATAAAAATATTATTTTAACCATGTAAATATAGTATAATTTTTCGTCGAAGGGGGTTTATCCGAACCCCCTATCTAATGGGTAGCTCTGCCCCTGCACCTTAGGTGGTTCGAGCACTACTCCACAAAAAGGTATTTTTATACTTAATGTCATAGTCGAGTTTTAAGTATTGGAAAGAGAGGTGATTAGACACGACATAGCTCAACATCAGCTCACCGAGGACAAGATCTTAGATAGGAGGCTATGGAGGACACGAATAAGGGTATAAGACCAATACGTAGTTGAGTGTTGTGTCTCTTAATCTTACATTCTAGTAATTGTAGCAATATTCGTGTATTTTCTTATTCTTCGATTTCTATTACTATCTGTTATTTCTTGTTCTTTAATTATAGTATTATTTTGTTGTAGAGGCTTTTTCTTTTTCTTCAGAATGCGTTATGTATTTTTTAGTATTTTGTCATGGCTTCTACACTTCTGGTACTCCTTTTCCCGGACTGCTTTGTTTTTTCTTAGCTGGATACATGGGGTAGGGGCAAGGTTTGCACACGCACTACGCTCCCAAGACCCCATTTGTGGAATTATACTGAGTATGTTGTTGTTGTTGCTGCTATTATATTTAGTGTTATGTGAGAAGTGGTAAGTTCCAAATTCAGATAACATATTTGAAGAACGCATGTGTATTGTTTTGATACAAATAAATTAGTTGTTGTATTGTCACATCCATCAACCAAGTTATGCAATTCACTGGGATGTGAAAATTCTTAAAATTCGACTATGGCATAAAGTATGAAAATACTTTTTCTTTGGGAAGTTGCTTTGGCCATCTAGGACGCACCTCTATAAATCCATGACCAGATTGCTACAACCTACAAGATTAAGCTTTGGATACACCTACCCACCAAGATTGAAACAAATTTGCGCAAATCTATTAAAGTAGCTGGATTAAAACTTGGGATCTCTACTTGACTGCAGCATAAAGCGCAAAAGCGATTCTTTTGCACGAGAAAATAGTAAGCCTCAATTGCTTTTTATGTGAAGATGGTATTTAGACTTTGTATGAAATGAGATGAACCACAGTAAGTTCTCTATAGCTGACAAAACAAGACAGACATATCAACTTAGGAACTATTAAAAGAGAAGTTGCACCTTGGTATGGTCTAGCTGTCAATAAAGTAGGTTGAAAACAATAGGAGATGAGCCATATAAGGTGGCTCGTTCCACTTTGTTAGCTGCTAGAGAAGCTCTTTTGACTCGGGAAAACTTTAGACAGAGGCATATAACTTTGTTCAAGACGTTATCTCTTGTGTGGACAAGAGACAGAGACAATTAACCATCCTCAGTTGAGGCAAAAGTGTTTGGAATATTCCTAAGCCATGGTGGCCCAACAACCTAGTACTGGTGCTAGTGTGAGGTACCTGGTACTTCGTGGCATAGTTGTGGTGCATGTAAGTTGGCCCACCAATTACTGTTATCCCATTTTAAGGGATTTATTTTCTCATACTGTATGAAGTGAGATAAGGTGAAATTTCGGTTTGTCTCATTCTTGAGATCTATATTTTGGACAGCTTTTTCTTCATAGCAGTGTTTAAATGCACGAAAGAACGGGTAGCTTATCTGACCCTACCGTCTGCTGATTATGTTTGTGACAGGGCAGAGGTGAACACTTTGGCACCTACATAATGAAAATTATAGATTTAGGCAAGGAAAAGGTCAGAGAGATTTCAGAGGGAGTTTAAGGCTTCCAGGAAGGAAATGTTTTGTAATCAAACACCGTGTTTTTTTCATGCATGCGAAGTTTTGCCTTATAGCATCTTTGATCCAAATTTCTGTTTGATCATGTGTTCTCTGTTTTCAAGGCCTTGAAACTGACATTTTAAGAACTGGATTTGATTAGATTGATCAGTGATTTTGGAGACACCTTATCTTTTTTGCCTCTTCAATGTTGCATCAGCTGTTCACGCATTTCATATTTGACGAGTTTATACTGTAAATGCATACGTCATGGTGACTACCTCGGAGTATTATCTCCATTATCAGTGGCATTCATGAATCTTCATCACACCTTACTCGAGATATCTCTTCTAACATGTTTTACAGTACTTTTTGTCAAAAAAAGAAGCCTGTCAAGCCAGGTGAAGGAAGGAGTTGGCCTGGAATCACTGTTTAAGGTGAGTAATTTCAGATATTAAGTTATCTTGCTTTGCTTTGAGCTGCAGTATTGCATCACGAACTGACGATCTTATGGTTATGGAAAAGCAGAAAAGGGAAGGAGCCCTCTGGTAGACAACCTACACAGATCATTTGTTTATCATTGCTGCGTTGATTACCTTCTTCCTTGCTAATAGCTTGGAATAATAGTTCAACATGGTTTTGATCAATTTTCTTTTGTCACCTTTTACAAAAGAATAGTTCAACTTAGTCTTTAATATTCGTCTTCTTCATTGATAAGGTGCTTCTCTGGTCCACTCTTCTTGTCAGCTTGTCTACTTCCTGCAAAAGGAAAGAGCCAAAATGTTTCTTTGTTTTGCTAGTTTTTCACCAGCTATATTGCTTTCAGACTCTTCAAAAATGTTGCTATGCCCGTGTCGGATCTTCCAGAAATGCACTACTTTTGGAGGATCCGACACGTGCTAGGCGGTATTTTTGATGAGTTTGAGCAACATAGGTCACCACCCTGTGCTCTTGAAAATCCCACTATTCATGATCTGCAGGCTTTAAAGACTTCTTAGAAGTTCAAGAATTAGGCTATGGCTAAGGTGGAGGAAGCAGGATGGAGGTGTGTCGTAACCAAGTTTCCCAGGAATGGCTATGCATTGCCAGTCCCTTCATCATATGCCGTTAAATCCCAGAACAACTGACGGAATCTTGGTATGTCTGCATTTTTGTTGGTGACCTCTTGCTGTGGGATTCAATGGATGTATTATTAACAATCTTGGGTCAATTCAATATTAGCAGTGTAACTATGATACAAGGCCATTCTCATCCTGTCATTTAAAGTGAAGTCTGAAGAGAAACACTAATTCTACTTTGGAGTTGGGGTTTGTTTAATACACCTAAAGAGCACCTAAGTTCCTCGACCTCCTTCTAGGAAGAGTGTGCAGGCAACGTAAGCCTCAGAGATAACTAGTTACAAAGCATGTTGAGAAACCAAGTACACCTCCTAGCTAATTGTGACCCGCTATACATATGAATTCTCTCCAGAACAAGTTTGTATTTGCCGCAAAATAAAATCTGTATGTACACTGTCCCTTGAAGATTTTCCCATTCCGTGCCTGCCATATATGTTATAACAAAGCCCCATAACTAGCAGCAACCACCTCTCTGTTAAACTTTCTCCTGTGTTCGTGTTTGTATAGTCATCTGCACATCTTCCAGGTTGACAATAATACCAAGCCATCCTGTGAGACCATACCATACCTCTTTGGACCAGTCACATTCTGCAAATAGGTGCCTAGCACACTTGTGAAAAGCACACTTGTCATCCTCATAAAGCAGTCCCAATCTTGCTAATATTTCCCTTGTGAAAAGCCTTTCCTGCACCGCAATCCACATTAGAAACCTGTGCTTAGGCAATAACAATTTGCTCCAAATTAATTCAGCTCCCTTAAATGGAGATCTCACTCCCTGCAATGGATTGTAGCTCATGGAAACTGAATACATTCCATTAGAGGTGAGAGTATATCTTTCCTGATCATACCAGCTAACCATTCCCTGCTTGATTTTGTTTTAAGTGTTTCCAGTACCAACTGTGGCTTTTAGAAGGGTTATGAGCCCAAAAATCGCCATCCCTCTCATATAAAAAATATGCACCCATTGTACCCAAAGCTGCTCCTTTCTCTGCCATAACCACCGTATCAGTTTCCCCACAGAGGCAATATTCCACAACCTGCAATTTTTATAATTCAGTCCACCCTGAGCCTTAGGTGCACACACCTTAAACCATGTTACTAAGACAATTGTCCTTTTCTCCTCATTGCACCCCCAGAAAATATCTCACACTTTGAGGCAACAAAAACACTGAGCTCCAGAAGTTTTGAAGTGAAAACAACACAAAATTCACCACTTGTAATTGTTCAATATAGCATAAGTGCCTGGCTAATGTAGCTCTAATCTTACCTGTAATTCTCATACTTAGCTGGTGGCAATCAAGCTTGTTGCATTTTTTGTGGGACAATGGTAGTCCAAGGTACCTAATAGGCAAGGTACCAACTGCAAATCCTGTGATGTCTAACATCTTCCTCTTAAGGTCATCTTTAATCCCTGCTATAAACATATTGGACTTCTCATTATGAGCTATCAACCCTGTAATGTCTGAGGAACATCTAATAGCCTCCATAGTTCTGGTCACAGCCTGCTCACTCGCTTTGCATAAGATCATTGAAAACTTTCAGATGGTTTTTTCTTCATATTAGCGAGAGAAGTGCGGTCAGGGATAATATCGAGATTGTATTGAAATTGTTGTACAAAATTTTGAGCCATATCATCCCAAACGTGCCAATGGGAGATGTCTTGATCGATAAACCATTCGGAGGCTATTCCCGTCAGACTTTCTCCGAAATAGGCCCTAAGCAGTTCCTCTTTCCCTCCTGCTCCTCTGAGTTGATTGCAATACCTTTTTAAGTGGGACACTGGGTCACCATGACCACTATATTTGTCGAATTTTGGGGTCTTGAACCCTATTGGCAAATGAACATTAGGGAACATACACAGGTCTTTGAAAGAGACGTTTTTGTGTTCTCCCAATCCTTGTATGTTTCTCATACTCTGCTCCAGACTCCTTACTTTTCTAGCTATCTCCTCGTTCTTCATTCATAATCGCCTTCTCAATCACGATATGAGACTCAGGCTGATGAGTGGGCAGATATGAATTTACGGGTTTGAATGCCAATTCAGGAGGATAGACTTGATCATGATTTAACTCGTTGATAGGCTTCTGTATCATTGATGGAGGATTTATATTAGTTGTCACGGCCGGAATAAAAAGCGGGTTGTTCGTGAATGATGGATTTGGAGGACGCATGGTGGATGTGCCAGCAGCGCTAGACACATTAGCGTATGGACCAAATCCAGGCGGATAAAGTGGATCGTGGACTTTGGCTTGAGTAGAACTGGGATGATTTGCATCTGAAAGGCCAGGAATCGAGGAAGGCGGGGCTTGTCCATTCGCCCAGGCCTGATACATTTCCGCAATTTGTTGCTTCAATAACCTATTCTCCTCCAAAGATGCGAACTCTCGTGGAACTAACTGATCTCGACCTTCTTCATTATCAGATTTTGTTCCATCTTTTCGAATCATCTTCCTTTTTCCTTTATACCTTGTGTTGTACGGGTGAGAGACCAGCTTAACCACAACCAACCACCTTATTCTCTCTCTCTTTGAAACAGAAACAAATATGTCAGGATTTAGAGCTTTTAAAAAATATTGATATATTCATAACTAACTCAAATGTCATGCACCTAAGTGATTTCCTTCCTGAAATGGACTTAGGAAAACCCTCTTGTTTCATCTCGGCTTTGATGAATTAATTTTTTACCCTCATTATTTAACACCAACATCTTAAAATTATTACTTGAAACTTGAAAAAATATTTGATCGCACCCACCGAGGGTTGCCTACGTATCATGTTTTACATGAATCAGATCATCACGTAGTTCATGGAGATAGTAAATATATATATATATATATATATTCAGAAATAAAGAGAATAAAAACTTGAAACAAATGCGAATTTTTACATACATTTCCAACTGTTCTTAAAACAAAGCTTTAATGAAAGGAAATTAAAATTATCTAAAACTAGAACAGACTCAGAATACTGGAGAAATACTAAAAAACCTATAAAGAAACTAACTCTAAGAAACTAAGGTCTTTAATAATTATCATCAAGATGTCTTCCAAAGATGTCTTGCAACTTAATCCTCCCTCAGACTTGAGTAGATCCTGGATAATGCTTTTGGCAGATGTGGAGCGAGAGCACGTGCCTGCGGCCTAAATTTTCATCACCTCGGTGAAGATACTTAGCATAAACATTAATCAAGGTTTCACTGAGCTGAAGTACTTCTCCCCTGGCCTCGATCATACTCTTATTGTAGTTTTGCATCCAATGCTGCGTAGTGCGGACGGTATGCTTTAGGTCTCTTTCTTGTTCATGAAGGTCATCGATCTGATAGTGAAGCGCCTGTCGTTCGGTCATGCACTGGTTTTTCTTAACTTCAACTTCCTTCTGAAAAGTCGTGAAGCGTCTCGCTATTTCTCTTTCCCGTTCTATGTAAGCTTTTAACTGAGCTCAAAGCTTCGACTGTGTACTTGTCAGCAAGGCCTTCTCTTTCTCAAAATCACTCGATTGCTGCTCCATAGCACCGGTGGCAATATCCAGGCCTTTTTGTAGGGCATGCATGGCAACACGGTTCTCTCTCTCAATCTCCTTACGAGCCGACCTAATTCTGGCCTCAAATCTCGCCTCATGGTGAACCAATTCTTCTCTAGCCCTTTCCAAATCATTATTTAAGACGTGCAGAGTAGACTAATGGTTCTCTTCCACCTCTCGTCGAGCCTGCTTAATTCTGACTTCGATCTCCGCTTCTCGATCCACTGACTCTCTGGCTGCCCTTTCTGGCATAGCCTTAGGAGGAGGCTGGTCATGAAACCATGGCAGATACGAATAGTCTACCTCGCCTTTGTCGCGGTCCTCTACTATGTGATCGAAACCTAAAAGTACACATCCTTCCCAAATCTTAAGTATCTCAGTCTTCCTTAGAGGGATGTCAGGGATGAATTCGTACATGAACTCTTTCATATCCTCGACTGGCGGTATATGCTGACGTCGACCGAATTGTCGCATGACCTTTAGTGGCACGTAGGGCTGAACACCTCGGAGACCCATTAAGACGATGAAGGGTCGGAAAGTAGACATATATATATCACCTCTTTTGAGGGGAACCAATGATAATTCCACACTATCTTGTTTCGTCAACCCCTCCAAGTACTCCTTCCAAGCTCCTATTCCTTCGGGAAAGGTTTGGTCCTCCATCCGCTTTTGAGAAGAATCCTAAGGTCACCCTCGTGCCCATGATTTTGGCAGACATTTATCGGGCCCTGACGATGTGCAAAAATGGGGCGGACTATTTTGAAGGATGTAACATTCTATTGTAGTTATGGATGCTCGAGCATGTTCGTTATCATCCATTTGTTGTGGATTTTCGAGTCGAATGGAATGATTATATCAATGGCCATGAGAAGAGGATGGAGGACCAAAGCTTTCCCGAAGGAATAAGAGCTTGGAAAGAGTACTTGGAGGGGTTGACGGTGGACAAGATAGTGTGGAATTATCATTGGTTCCCCTCAAAAGAGGTGATATATATGTCTACTTCCGACCCTTCATCGTCTTAATGGGTCTCCGAGGTGTTCAGCCCTACGTGCCACTAAAAGTCATGCGACAATTCGGTCGACGTCAGCATATACCGCCAGTCGAGGATATGAAAGAGTTCATGTACGAATTCCTCCCTGACATCCCTCTGAGGAAGACTGAGATACTTAAGATTTGGGGAGGATGTGTACTTTCAGGTTTCGATCACATGGTGGAGGACCGCGACAAGGGTGAGGTAGACTATTGGTATCTTCCATGGTTTCATGACCAGCCTCCTCCTAAAGCTATGCCAGAAAGGTCAGCCAGAGAGCCAGTGGATCGAGAAGCGGAGATCGAAGTCAGAATTAAGCAGGCTCGATGAGAGGTAGAAGAGAGCTATCAGTCTACTCTGCATGTCTTAAATAATGATTTGGAAAGGGCTAGAGAAGAATTGGTTCACCATGAGGCGAGATTTGAGGCCAGAATTAGGTCGGCTCGTAAGGAGATTGAGAGAGAGAATCGTGTTGCCATGCATGCCCTACAAGAAGACCTGGATATTGCCACCGGTGCTATGGAGCAACAATCGAGTGATTTTGAGAAAGAGAAGGCCTTGCTGACAAGTACACAGTCGAAGCTTCGAGCTCAGCTAAAAGCTTACATAGAACGGGAAAGAGAAATAGCGAGACGCTTCACGACTTTTCAGAAGGAAGTTGAAGTTAAGAAAAACCAGTGCATGACCGAACGACAGGCGCTTCACTATCAGATCGATGACCTTCATGAACAAGAAAGAGACCTAAAGCATACCGTCCGCACTACGCAGCATTGGGTGCAAAACTGCAATAAGAGTATGATCGAGGCCAGGGGAGAAGTACTTCAGCTCAGTGAAACCTTGATTAATGTTTATGCTAAGTATCTTCACCGAGGTGATGAAAATTTGGGCCGCAGGCACGTGCTCTCGCTCCACATCTGCCAAAAGCATTATCCAGGATCTACTCAAGTCTGAGGGAGGATTAAGTTGCAAGACATTTTTGGAAGACATCTTGATGATAATTATTAAAGACCTTAGTTTCTTAGAGTTAGTTTCTTTATAGGTTTTTTAGTATTTCTCCAGTATTCTGAGTCTGTTCTAGTTTTAGATAATTTTAATTTCCTTTCATTAAAGCTTTGTTTTAAGAACAGTTGGAAATGTATGAAAAATTTCGCATTTGTTTCAAGTTTTTATTCTCTTTATTTCTGAATATATATATATATATATATATTTACTATATCCATGAACTACGTGATGATCTGATTCATGTAAAACATGATACGTAGGCAACCCTCGGCGGGTGCGATCAAATATTTTTTCAAGTTTCAAGTAATAATTTTAAGATGTTGGCGTTAAATAATGAGGGTAAAAAATTAATTCATCAAAGCCGGGATGAAACAAGAGGGTTTTCCTAAGTCCATTTCAGGAAGGAAATTACTTAGGTGCATGACATATGAGTTAGTTATGAATATATCAATATTTCTTAAAAGCTCTAAATCCTAACATATTTGTTTCTGTTTCAAAGAGAGAGAGAATAAGGTGATTGGTTGTGGTTAAGCTGGTCTCTCACCCGTACAACACAAGGTATAAAGGAAAAAGGAAGATGACTCGAAAAAATGGAACAAAATCTGATAATGAAGAAGGTCGAGATTAGTTAGTTCCACGAGAGTTCGCATCTTTGGAGGAGAATGGGTTATTGAAGCAACAAATTGCGGAAATGTATCAGGCCTAGGCGAATGGACAAGCCCCGCCTTCCTCGATTCCTGGCCTTTCAGATGCAAATCATCCAGTTCTACTCAAGCCAAAGTCGACGATCCACTTTATCTGCCTCGATTTGGTCCATACGCTAATATGTCTAGCGCTGCTGGCACATCCACCATGCGTCCTCCAAATCCATCATTCATGAACAACTCGCTTTTTATTCCGGCTGTGACAACTAATATAAATCCTCCATCAATGATACAGAAGCCTATCAACGAGCTAAATCATGATCAAGTCTATCCTCCTGAATTGGCATTCAAACTCGTAAATTCATATCTGCCCACTCATCAGCCTGAGTCTCATATCGTGATTGAGAAGACTATTATGAATGAAGAACGAGAAGAGATAGCTAGAAAAGTGAGGAGTCTGGAGCAGAGTATGAGAAACATACAAGGATTGGGAGGACACAAAAACGTCTCTTTTAAAGACCTGTGTATGTTCCCTAATGTTCATTTGCCAATAGGGTTCAAGACCCCAAAATTCGACAAATATAGTGGTCATGGTGACCCAGTGTCCCTCTTAAAAAGGTATTGCAATCAACTCAGAGGAGCAGGAGGGAAAGAGGAATTGCTTATGGCCTATTTCGGAGAAAGTCTGACGGGAATAGCCTCCGAATTGTTTATCGATCAAGACATCTCCCATTGGCACGTTTGGGATGATATGGCTCAAGAGTTTGTACAACAATTTCAATATAATCTCGATATTATCCCTGACCGCACTTCTCTCGCTAATATGAAGATAAAACCATCTGAAAGTTTTCGAGAGTTTGCCATAAAATGGAGAGAACAGGCATCTAGAGTCAAACCGCCACTGAAGGATCAGGAATTAATTGACGTTTTTCTCCAAACTCAAGAGTTCGATTATTTTCATCATTTACTAGCCGCGGTTGGTAAACCTTTCGTCGAAGCAATAAAAATTGGGGAAATGGTGGAGAATGGCATCAAATCGGGAAAAATCATGAGCCAAACCGCCCTCAGGGCCACTACATAAGCCATTCAGAGTGGATCAGGTAGTTTCGGAAATTGAAAAAAAAAAGGAAGGATCCATGATGGCATCAGGACCGAGCAATGCCCAAAGGGGACGGAACTCCCCTTACGTTCATGTCCAATAGGGACAACCCAGCCCTCCTCAACATTATTATACACCTCAACCTGCTGTTCTTAATGCTCAAGCGTATGCCCGACCTCCTCAGCGTCCACAATGGCGGGCACCTGCGCCACAAGGTTTTCGTCCGCGGCAGCCAAATTTACAAGCCCCTCGTAATCCGTATGTTCAGGCAGACTATACAAGAGAACAGAGGCCAAGGTAAAACTTCACCCCAATTGGAGAATCATATACGAGCCTGTTGCGAAGATTGGTCAAATTAGGATGGATTGAACCTGTTTTGCCTTTCAAAGTTGATCCGAATGCAAGTTGGTTTGATCCTAGTGTAAGGTATGAGTACCATTCAAACGTCCAAGGTCACAGTACCGAAAATTGTTGGAATCTGAAGAGAGCCATTGAAAAGTTAATCGAAAGCAAGACAATCGTAATACAAAAAGAAAAAGCACCGAATGTCACCGACAATCCACTTCCTAATCACAGTAACACACACGTCGTGGGGATGATTTTTAACGATAGAGACTACAGGCCAACAAGCCAAGCAATGATGGAAATAGGCACCTTGAAGGAGAACCCGGGTGAAACACTGAAGTATATGCAAAGAGAACCATTGATCGTGAAAGGAGCGAGTTCCATTATAAGACCCCGAGATTCAAAAAAGATGGTATTGTATGTTCCTGCAAAGCTAAAGGGAATAGCACAAGATGGGCCAAAACTATATGTTTCGAGTGGTCCCGCATGGTTCGACCAACAACGCAACAACATGAGAAAAATAACAGAAACAATTGTCATAACACACGCAGCACAACTCCTAGTGATAAGCTTGAAAACCATCCCATGGAACTACAACAAAATCACGGTGATGTACAAAGAAACAAACGAAATAGGGGGTTTGACTCGATTAGGAAGATGCTATGTTCCCGAAGAATTAAGGAGAGCAAAACAGTTTAAAGATAGTCAAGGGCTAATGAAAAAACCTTTCACAAACGAAGAGGCTGAGGAATTTTTGAAGAAAATGAAAACCCAAGACTATTCCATTGTCGATCAATTGAGGAAAACCCCGGCTCAAATCTCATTATTATCCCTGCTGCTACATTCTAAAGAACATTGTCAGGCATTGATTAAGTTGTTGAATGAAGCATACGTCCCGAAGGAAACTACGGTATGTCAAATAGAAAGGGTGGTTCGTAGAATATTTGAAGCAAATAGAATCACTTTCACCGATGATGAGTTACCCACAGAAGGTTCTGGTCACAACAAGGCTTTGCATTTGACTATCAAATGCGAAGGATATTACATAAAAGGGGTAATGATCGATGGAGGTTCAGGAGTAGATATGTGTCCTCTCTCTACTTTGCAAAAATTAAAAATCAGCCCAGATAGGATTCGGTCCAATAATGTATGTGTTCGGGCTTTTGATGGTGCAAAACGAGACACAATTGGTGAGGTAGATCTTGCTCTGGTTATTGGACTAGTTGAGTTTACGATCACCTTTCAAGTAATAGACATGGATACTTCCTACAACCTACTTTTAGGAAGACCATGGATCCACACGGCCAGAGCCATACCTTCTACTTTGCATCAAGTAGTTAAGTTTGAACACGACAATCAGGAAATCATTGTACATGGAGAGGATGACTTTCCCATACATCGAGATCCTTCTGTACCCTGTATCGAAACAAAAAAGGGTTGTGAATCTTCCATTTATCAAGCCTTTGAAATTGTGATAGCTGATCAAGTCGTGGAAGACACGCCAATTCCAGGGCCTCATCTCTCTTCTACTTCAATCATGGTGGCTAGCCAAATGCTACAAAATGGTTATGAACCGGGAAAAGGATTAGGGGTTTCGCTGCAAGGAATTATAAACCCTGTAGATCCATGTGGTAGCCACAACTCCTTTGGCTTAGGCTTTAAGCCTACCGCAGCAGATAGAAAATGGGCAAAAGAGTAGAAGAAGAAGGCTTGGAAATTGACAAGTCCGGTTCCACACATTAGCCAATCTTTCACGAAAGCTCAAAAGGAAGAAAATCAATACCCATATGCTAACAAGGATGTGGATGAAATATGTCAAGGTCTCAAGGAAATGTTTTATGAAATAAACATGGTTCAGATGGGTGAAGGCCCTAGCCATGCAGATGTGCAGTTTGTCGGGCCAAATATCAAGCTCTGGGAAGCCACTCCTCTCCCCACAAGGAAGGAGTCTTGGTAGTTTATTTTGTTGTTTCGTTTTTCTTTCTTTTGTATTTTGGACTATTCTCAGGATTGTAGTCCACATAGTTTAGTTGCTCTGCTTTTATGTTAACCCTCCTATCCTTTCCGATTCAACTAAATAAAATTCAAGTTTCTAGTAAATTTATCTTTTCTTCCCTCTTTTAATTTTTATTTTTTTTATCTTATTTCAGTTATGTTAATACTGGCTTCGATAACATGGAATGTTCGTGGAGTTCACATTTAGATCCTAAAAAGTTGTCTAATCTCGAATCAGCAAACCAAACGGTAGATGAATACGATGAAGGTGAAGCTGATAAGGAAGTCAAAAAAGGATTAGATCAATTTGAGGATAAGCCCAAACCCAATTTAAATGACACTGAGATAATAAATTTGGGAACTGGTGAGCAGGTTAGAGAAATAAAAATAAATATTCATGCGGATCAGAATATTAGGAATGATATTGTCCAGATTTTGATAGAGTATAAGGATGTTTTTGCTTGGTCTTATGATGAAACGCCGTGTCTAAGCACGGATTTGGTAGTCCACAAATTGCCTACATACCTTGATTTTTCACCGGTCCAGCAAAAGCAAAGAAAATTTAAAACTGACGTGAGCGATAAAATCAAAGAGGAAATCATGAAGCAATTGAATGCGAACGTAATCAGGGTCGCTCAGTACACCACATGGTTGGCTAATGTGGTGCCCGTACCAAAGAAAGATGGCAAAATCAGAGTTTGTGTTGATTATAGGGATTTGAACAAAGCAAGCCCTAAAGATAACTTTTCGCTACCCAATATTCATATCCTTATTGATAATTGTGCTAAACATGAGATCCAATCTTTCGTGGATTGTTATGTCGAATATCACCAGATCCTGATAGATGAAACAGAAGGAGAAAAGACTGCTTTCACTACCCCGTGGGGTACTTATTGCTACAGGGTCATGCCGTTTGGTTTAAAGAATGCAGGAGCTACGTACATGAGAGCTATGACTACTATTTTTCATGACATGATGCACAAAGAAGTAGAAGTATATGTTTATGATGTCATTATCAAGTCCAAGACACGAGTTGATCATGTATATGACTTGAGGAAATTCTTTGAAAGATTGCGAAAGTATAATCTTAAGCTCAATCCAGCCAAGTGTGCATTTGGAGTTTCATCCGGAAAACTTTTGGGTTTCATAATTAGCCGCAGAGGCATTGAATTAGACCCCTCCAAGGTAAAATTCATTCGAGAATTGCTGCCTCCGAAAAATAAAACTGAGGTCATGAGTTTTCTTGGAAGGATGAATTATATAAGCAGATTCATCGCTCAGCTCAACACTACATGTGAACTGATATTTAAGTTGCTAAAAAAAGGATGCTGCTATCCAATGGACAGACGAATGTCAAGAATCATTTGATAAGATTAAAGAATATTTGGCAAATCCTCCAGTACTGGTCCCACCGGAACCTGGTAGGCCTTTATTTCTATATCTGTCAGTGATGGAAAATTCTTTTGGTTGTGTTTTAGGACAACAGGATATCACAGGCAAAAAGAAACAAGCAATTTATTATTTGAGCAAAAAGTTCACGAGTTACGAGGTAAAATATACTCTTTTAGAAAAGATATGTTGCGCCCTAACTTGGATTGCTCAAAAGTTGAAGCACTATCTTTCGTCCTACACAACCTACCTCATATCTCGAATGGATCCTTTAAAGTATATTTTTCAAAAACCTATGCCCACAGGCAAATTGGCGAAGTGGCAGATTTTACTTATAGAATTCGACATTGTGTATGTTACTCGTACCGCTATGAAAGCGCAAGCATTGGCCGATCATTTGGCAGAGAACCCAGTTGACAATGATTATGAAGAGATAAATTCAATTGAGGAAGAAGTTCAAGATGATATGTATGCGTGGAAATTATATTTTGATGGGGCAGTCAATGTCAAAGGAGTAGGAATTGGGCCGGTTCTTGTCTCACCAACCGGGCATCATCATCCCGCCACAGTAGACTCCGTTTTTTTTTGTACTAATAACACAGCAGAATATGAGGCTTGCATCATGGGGTTAAATATGGCAATAAATCTGGATGTACACAAGCTAGTGGTGTTGGGAGATTTCGAATTACTCATTCGACAAATTCAAGGTGAATGGGAAACGAGAGATATCAAGCTCATTCCATACAAACAGTTCTTAGAGGACCTTAGCAAAAGGTTCAAGTCTATCGAGTTTAGATATATTCCCAGATTCCATAATGAGTTGGCTGATGCCCTGGCTACCCTAGCTTCTATGCTCTCATACTCAGGAAATACGCATATCAACCCATTAGCGATACAGATACCAGATCAACATGGTTATTGCAATATAATTGATGCAGAACCAGCTAATGAACCCTGGTACTATGATATCAAACGCTTCCTAAAGTCAAAAGAATATCCAATACACGCCAATGCAGATCAAAAAAGGACTATTAGGCGACTTACTAATGGTTTCTTCTTAAGTGGGGAGAATTTGTACAAACGAACCCCAGACTTGAACTTGTTGAGATGTGTTAATATTCAGGAAGCTGAAAGAATCATGAATGAGGTACATTCGGCGGTATGTGGTTCGCATATGAATGACTATGTTTTAGCGAAGAAGATTATGCGGGCAGGATATTATTGGTTAACTATGGAGCGAGATTGCTTTCTCTTTGTTCGCAAGTGTCATCAGTGTCAAATTCATGGTGATTTGATTCACTCGCCACCTTCAGAGCTGCATCCTATGTCTGCTCCTTGGCCATTCGTTGCTTGAGGCATGGATGTAATCGGTCCAATAGAACCAAAAGCTTCTAATGGACATCGATTCATACTGGTCGCTATTGACTATTTCACCAAATGGGTAGAAGCTGCTACTTTCAAATCAGTCACGAAGAAAATAGTAGTGGATTTTGTTCATTCGAACATCATATGTCGTTTTGGTATACCAAAGTCCATTATCATAGACAATGCAACCAATCTCAATAGTCATCTAATGAAGGAGGTTTGTGAGCAATTCAAGATCGTGCATCATCATTCTACCCCTTACCGTCCTAAAACAAATGGAGCCGTTGAAGCAGCAAACAAGAATATTAAAAAGATTCTTAGGAAAATGGTCCAAGGATCTCGACAGTGGCATGAGAAATTACTTTGCTCTTTTAGGATATCGTACAACTATCCGTACATCGACTGACGCAACTCCTTATTTACTAGTCTATGGGACTGAAGCTGTGATACCCGCAGAAGTCGAAATTCCCTCGCTTCGAATCATTAGTGAAGCCGAAATTGACGATACTGAATGGGTCAAGTCTAGACTAGAACAATTATCGTTAATAGATGAAAAAAGGTTGACGGCAGTTTGCTTTGGTCAATTATACCAGCAGAGGATGACACGAGCTTACAATAAGAAGGTACGTCCTAGAAAATTCGAGGCCGGCCAACTTGTTGTAAAATGCATCCTTCCACACCAAGAAGAGGCTAAAGGAAAGTTTGATCCAAACTAGCAAGGTCCATACATAATTAAATAAGTATTATCAAATGGAGCTTTGCAACTTGCGGATCTGGACGGAAAAATGACAGAAAAAGCTATCAATGCCGATTCAGTCAAAAGATATTATATTTGACATACTTGTGCTTAACATTCTCAAGTTGAGATGACGAAAGACCATCATTCTATTTTACTAAATGTCATTAATCCCTTGTCAGCCCTTCGAGCCTTGTTTACCTTTCCTTGCTTACCCTCTTTAGATTCAAAAAAAAAAAAAAGATAATGTGTTAGCATTGAACTACGTTCGACCTGATTCCTAAATGAATACGTAGGCAGCCCTATCTTGGGGTTTGGTTCGACAAAATAAATAAATAAATAAAAAATCTTGGTATTTAAAAAAGATGAGATATATATCCTATTGTCACTTTTATATGGCTCTGAAGTTGTAATTTATCCTAAAAATCATTTTTTCTTTGTCCATTAAAGACCTTTCGATCAATTTTTGAGAATGTCAAGTCTTGTGTGCTGTATATATATATATATATATATAAAGGGGGGGGGGGTGGAGGGGCTTGTAGGTGAAAACCCATGGAGGCACCACAAGATATCAAAAAAAAAAAATCTTATTGGTGAAAACCCTCAGGGGCGCCATAAGACAATGATGAACGAGACAATCGAAATTAGAGAGGTCAATTGTGAAAATCCTAGAAGGAATGACTTTAGTCAAACAAAGTTTATCATGACAGGACAAAGATCAAGAAGGATGATTTGATTTGATTGAAAGGTGCAGCCTAAATCGAGATTAGACAGTTTTGAAGGATCAAATATCTACTCCAAATTGTGTCATGCGTTATTGAAGTCAATATACACCTCCAAATAAGCTTTCTTACTTTACTGGTAGAAATACCTTCTATTCAAACATAATTCTTTTATTCCTTCTTTTGATTTTTCCTTATTTCATTTTTACACGCTCTGTTTTTTTATGGGTAAGTCTCGCACCAAATGCAAAATAAAGAAAAACGCGCAAAATTGACCAGGGCTCCCAGTGAAATTGAGCAGAGATTGTTGGGCGTTCACCACCTTGACAAGGACAGGGAGCCAGTTAAGATAAGTATTACGAGTGAAACATTTGAAAATGAAGAACAGAATTGTACTGAAACAAACAAAAATACAAAAGAATTTGAAAGACAAAGATTCAAGCTCGCCAACCAATTAGTTGAATCAATTGTATCAAGTTGGGGCAGAGATAAGGAAAACCTCTAAGGAATTCAAGGCCACAAACCAACTATCAATTTTAAAACTCACAATTCTTTCTCTCTCTCTCGCTTGAACAGGGGCAAAGCAATCTTGTGAAGTTTAGTGAAAAAAAAAATAAGTATAGCAAAGCTAAGTTTTCTTAAATTTTCTGTTTTGTTATACTCCTATAATTCTAAGTTAGTATCGATATAATAATAATAATAATAATAAATAATAATAATAATAATAATAAATAATAATAATAATAATAAATAATAATAATAATAATAATAATAATAATAAAACCCCTCATATTCAAAACTGGGCATTTATTTTTCTTTTCTCTTCTAACTAAAAATAAAAAATCCTAATCTTATTCGTCTTCCTAGGGCACCATCCCGTAGTTGACATCTTATCTTGTCTTCATAGGGCGCCATCCCCTAGTTGACATCTTATTCATTTTCATAGGGCGCCATCCCCTAGTTGACATCTTATTCGTCTTCATAGGGCGCCATCCCCTAGTTGACATCTTATTCGTCTTCATAGGGCGTTATCCCCTAGTTGACATCTTATTCGTCTTCTTAAGGCACCATCCCCTAGTTGACAATTTATCTCATCTTCATAAAGTGCCATCCCCTAGTTGATATCTTATCTCGTCTTCATAGGGCGTCATCCCCTAGTTGACATCTTATCTCGTCTTCATAGGGCACCATCCCCTAGTTGACATCTTATCTCGTCTTCATAGGGCGCCATCCCCTAGTTGACATCTTATCTCGTCTTCATAGGGCGCCATCCCCTAGTTGACATCTTATTCGTCTTCATAGGGCGCCATCCCCTAGTTGACATCTTATCTCGTCTTCATAGGGCGCCATCCCCTAGTTGATATCTTATTCGTCTTCATAGGGCGCCATCCCCTAGTTGACATCTTATTTGACATCTTATTCGTCTTCATAGGGCGTCATCCCCTAGTTTACATCTTATCTCATCTTCATAAGGCGACATCCCCTAGTTGACATCTTATTCATCTTCATAGGGCACCATCCCCTAGTTGGCATCTTAGGAAACACCATTTCCTAATTTTTCTTATCCGTCTTCATAGGGCGCCATCCCCTAGTTGACATTTTTATTTCGTCTTCATGGGGCGCCATCCCCTAGTTGATATTTTAGGAAACAAACCTTCCTATTTTTCTTTTTTATGTCTTCATAGAGCATACAAAATCTAGTTGCATTTTAAGAAGCAAATATCCTAACTCTTTTTCATGCGTTCATAAGGCACAACTTCCTTTGGTTGCATTATTGAGAATGAGATTCTTATTTTATTGCATGCCTGGCTTTGATTTCTATCATTTTTAATTATTTATTTTTAAATTGTTGTGTAGTTTTTCTAATAACTCACAAAAATTTCCTAGTGCAAACTTGGGGTAGAAAAATTTTGTTTGTTTTGTTTTATTTTCTTTGATGGCTTGCAAGTTTTCAGCAAAACACAGGTTTAATGCCGAGAATGGCATCCCATTTCTGATTTGAGTAGTGGAGAATGATTAGTTTGAAAACACAGAGTCATCTATGCATCTGTAGCGGCCCAACATCCCAAGAATCATCTGCATAACTTCTGATCAAGAGAACAAACATCCAAAAGTATTTTATGAACTATCATTTGGAAGAGTGTCAATGACACAATCCAAGTTGCAAGTTCAAGTCTCAAATCCTAACTTCAAGATCAAATCTTGAGATCAAGGTACCCACCATAAGAAGGTGAAGCGATAACTGAGGACCCAATGAAGTTTTGGTTGGAAATGCCTTCTTGGGTGACTCTTTCCTTTGATAGCATGCTTTATCGGTGGAAGGTGTCGAATGATGGCCGACTTGTCTTAAGACAATTAGAATAGATAGGATTTTGTATCTTTCAATTTTAGTTTCATTTTTCTTTTTTCTGATGTAATAAAAAGAGCCACGAACCGAAAACTCGACGGGGCCTCAAATCGGCTCTCCAACTCATCCATTCATTCCCACACCCACTTGAACTATATGTGACCTGATTTTCTTATAACCCGAGATATGTAGGATGTCTAAAACCAAGGCTCGGTCGCACCTCTTTTCTACTTATTTATCAGTGAATAAATGGTTGAGCCAAAATTAGTCATGTTTACTTCTTTGCTAGGAAATTCTTCATATTTCCAAGCAAAGAGGGGTATTCTGTAAACATCTAATTTTTGACCTAACCCTAATGTTTTTATACCATTTTAATGTTCAATTAATTTTTTTTTTATTTTAGGCATTTTAAATTTATCTTATTTTTTGAGGTTTGTTAAAAATTTTGAAAACTACAAAAATAGAGTCACATTTTAAATAAGTTTTTATTTTATTATTTATTTATTTGTTTATTTATTTTGAGAAAAAAAGAATTTTTTCTAAATTATATTTGTTTTCTTCTTTCAACTTTTAATAAAGAATGTTGTGATATTAATATTTCTTAATCATATTCCTAAGACTAGTTATTAACTTGTATTATATTTTATTAGTTTTTAATCATTTTTATTTTATTATTAATAATAATAATAATAAAAAGAAAAAAAAGAGACCTAAACTACCCAAACCACCCCACAATTCCCACTTCTACTTAACCTCTCCCATTTTTCCTCTACACAACCCATGATACACACACACACGCACTATAGAAAAAAAAAAAAGAGATTACGAAAGGAGAAAGAAACAAGATTGAAACCAAAGAAAAAAAAACGTTTGAAAAAAAAAGAAAAATAAAAACAAAACTACAACGTAGACAACACAGAAAGAAAAAGAGAAGAGGAAAATCAAAGCGAGAAGAAATTGAGAAGAAAGGAAAAAACTAAGAGAGAGAGAAGAAAAAAAAAAGAAAAAAAGGGAAAGAGTTTGAGGTTTGGTTCGTGATTTCGAGTTCGCGGCTTCTTTTTTATTTTAAGAATTATTTCCGCAAGAGGTAATCCTCTATCTTTCTTTGAATAATGTAATATCGCAATAATGTGAAATTCAATTTCAATATTATGATGTGGAGATGCTCTTATTTTACATTTGTTATTATGATATTAAAGCATTCAACTCTTTGTCATGGTTAAATTTGGAGTGAGATTTGATATAAGATATGATCCATGCAAAAAACAAAAAAGAAAATGAAATAAGTGCATGCACACACATACGCCATGCATGCTTTAGGAACAGAAAGGGAGAATACATACATAAGACTTAGCCAAAAAAAAAACAGTGAAATAGCAAACAAACAAACAAAAAAAAAATCAATTGGTGTTATATATGATATGTTATTTCTCACATATTTGCAAAGTCACATTTAGTTCATAACTGAAATTTTGGTTCTGATTATCGGATCTTCGTGACTATATAATCGTATTTATATTAATTAATTTTAGTTAATCATGCATGTTTGAAAAGTTTGAATTTTGTCTAAAGGTGATAAAACCTTTCTTGTTGTTATAATGAAAGTTAAAGAAAAATGAGTTCTAAATATTCAGTATTTTTCTCGGACTAATAGTAAGCTTATTAAAATAAAATAACGAAGGAAGTCAAAACTTGTAGTTTGTAAAATAAAGAACAAAAGTTGTTATTTTTATTTTTTATAAAACGTGTGGTTGTGTGTTAGTAAAATATCAGAATCTTTAATTCTTATACTTACAATCTCTATCATAACCATGACTTTACTGTACATGTTTTCCCCGAATGGGTTTTCTTTTTTTAATTTCAATAAGCTAAAAAAAAAAAGGGAAGAAGAAGAAGACCTAGTGAATTTCAAGAAATAAATAGATAATATAATAGGTCAAGACTTTAATTTCTTATTCAAGACCTATCCAAAAAAGGGTAGGAAAGAGGAGGAAACCCATTTTAAGGGAGTGAATTCATAAAAGAATAAGTTAGGCTCTTAACTTCAATTTTTTTTTTTAGTTTATTATAGAAGTGAAAATTAACGATGAAGTTGGAAAGCCCTGCTACTGACCATTTGTTATAATAAAATCTAACTTATCACTTTAAAATCGATCTAATCGAGTTGGGTAGATTCTGAACATAGTAGGTGCTAGCGACAACTAATTGTTTAGCCAAATGGAGGTTAATTTCAATGGCGTTATCATGATTGGGAGTAGCAGGGAAGTAAGTGAAATTATGGTTTGAACAAGGAGGGCACAAGTAACCTTGGGTGGAGGAATCAACATCAGGGATGCAAGAGAGGTGTGAGATGGAGGTGCATTTTGAGCATTGATACAGAGGTGAGGGGGAGGAGGATTGTGGAGGAAGATATCAAAGCAGATAGGGCAAAAGGAACCCGGGTGGGAGTCGAGTACACATACAGTGCAAAGATGGCAGTAGAAACCTCTGTAGGGGAGATGGTGGAGGATGAAGGGGCGTTTAACGAAGCAAATTGCGCATTCACGACCTTCCAATGGCTGCTCCTCCACTTGCTGCGGCATCAGAAATAGCAATTTTCTCTAACCCTAATGGCCTATCGTAATCTTTATTTTTCTTTAGGAAAAATCTCAAGTTTATTTTTAAGGACTGCTATAAAAGAGTTGTTTAGATCTAAGTATCCAACCCTATCTTTCGTTCTTTTATTTTCTCTACATGCATTTATGACTGAAATAAATACATATATCCCTTTTTACATGGAAATCATTAGCACATAACACTCATCCATGCAATTTGGGTATTTTTTTATGAGAGTTGTCACTGTTAATATATAACTCATTCAATTGTCATACTTGCAATTTGGAAAATTCAAGTTCCACCAATATTTGGCTGAGCTGTCTTTGCAACGTCGGAGATGTTTGAAGGGTTCCAGATTAATGTGTGAAACTTTTGAGTTTTAGATGCCTTCATTAATGAATCTTGACGATTTTATATCATTCCTTATTAACTTGCTCTTATATATCTGGAGAGAAAATGGGCCTCTCATGATGGGCTATGGAATTTACTTGACAAATCCTTGAATTCTATTATGGATCTATCCTTTCATAAAGATCTAGCCCTATTATTGTTGAAGTTTAATATAGTGGAGGGAACTAGAATGGAAAGTAAAGGATACTACATTCTTTTACTTGCCATTTTATATCTTCTCCAGAAAAATTCGGGCTAGAGATTTGCAGCGTGTTAGCAGCATGAGGTAGTTTTGTTCCACTAGGAGCCATTTTGGTTCAAGTTGACATGGAATTAATTATTTGGTCAAGTTTTATATAATACTCCCCCCGCTCCATTTTCTGTTGCTCCATTTGACTTGACACAGAGTTTAAGAAATAATGGTGGACTTTTGAAACTTGTGGACGAAAACAATCCTTTGATATTTGTGTGGCTGTAATTTTTTTTTTTTTGATTGGTAAATCATTTTATTAAGGGTAAAAAAGGAATTTTAAAGTTAAATGGATACTAATTATGACAAGGTGACATTCTTTTTGGGTTAGACTATAAAGGAAAGTATGCCACATAAAATGGATAAACAGCTTCCTCTTAACTTCAAATCTTGTGATGTCTAACAGCTTTCTCTTAACTTCATCTTTAATCCCTGCGATAAACATATTGGAATTCTCATTATTAGCTATCAATCGTGTAGTGTTCGAGAAACATCTAATAGCCTCCATAGTTCTGGTTATAGCCATTCACTTTCTTTGCAAAAGATCATTAAATCATCAGCAAAGTTGATAAGATGAGTTAACTTCAAATATTTACACAAAGGGTGATACCTGAAATCAGGGACCTGTCTCATTCTTGACATTAGCCTAGAGAAATATTCCATTCCCATGACAAAAAGTAAAGGTGAGATGGGATCACCTTGTCTCAACCCTCTCCTCCCTTCAAGATACCCACACCCTTTCACCATTTACCTTCGCTGAAAAAGTAGTGGTTGTCACACATTCCATCACAATCTGCACAAATTTAGGCAGTGATATGCACCAATTTAGTCGAGTTTTAAGAATTTTCACATTTGAGTGATATGCATAACTTGGAACTTACCAATTCTCACAGTAACACTTAACACTACTGCTACTGCAACAACAACATAATACTAGTGTTATTCCACAAGTGGGGTCTTGGGAGGGTTGTGTGTACTCAAACCTTACCCCTACCTTCTGTTTCCGGTAGACCCTTAGCTTAAGAAAAAAAACATAACAAAGCAGTCCGGGAAAAGAAATACCAGAATTGTAGAAGCCACAACAAAATACTAAAGATAACATGACAAAGCATTTTGAAGAAAAGGAACGTTGTCTGCAAGAAAATAAAACTATAATTGAAGTACAATTTTTTTTTTGATTTTTTACAGTTCGGTGCACTAAATCTACCGCTATGCGCGGTGTTCTGGGAAGGGCCCCACTACAAGGGTGTATCGTACGTAGCCTTACCTTGCATTTCTACTAGAGCCCGTTTCCAAGGCTTGAACTCGTGACCTCTTGGTTACATGGCAGCAACTTTACCCGTTACTCCAAGGCTCTCCTTAAAAAATAACAAATAATAATAGAAATCAAAGAACAAGAAGCTACAAGAGTATTGCTACAATAACTAGCATGTAAGGTTAAGAGACACAACACTCAACTACCCACTGGCAATTTGTGTCCTCCATAGCCTTCCATCTAAGATCTTGTCTTCGGTAAGCTGAAGTTGACACGTATTTGACTGGAAGAAGCAGGAGAAAGGTAGGCCGAAGAAGTATTGGAAAGAGAGGTGATTAGACACGACATGGCTCAACTTCAGCTCACCGAGGACAAGATCTTAAGATAGGAGGCTATGGAGGATACGAATTGAGGTATAAGGCCAATAGGTAGTTGAGTGTTGTGTCTCTTAACCTTACATTCTAGTAATTTTAGCAATACTCGTGTAGTTTCTTATTCTTCGATTTCTGTTATTATCTGTTATTTTTGTACTTTAATTATAGTATTATTTTGTTGCAGAGGCTGTTCCTTTCTCGTTAGAATGCGTTGTCATGTTATCTTTAGTATTTTGTCATGGCTTCTACACTTCTGGTACTCTTTTTCCTGGACTGCTTTGTTATGTTTCTTCTTAAGCTAAGGGTCTGCTGGAAACATGAGGTAGGTGCAAGGTTTTCACACACACTACCCTCCCAAGACCCCACTTGTGGAACGACACTGAGTATGTTGTTGCTGCTACTATTGTAGTATTAAGTGTTAATGTGAGAAGTGGTAAGTTCCAAATTCTGATACCATATTTGAAGAACGCATATGTATTGTATTTGCTACAAAATAATTAGTTGTTGTATTGTGACATCTATCAACCAAGTTATGCAATTCACTAGGATGTGAAAATTCTTAAAACTCGACTATGGCATAAAGTACGAAATACTTGTTTTTGTGGCAAGTTGCTCTGGCCATCTAGGACACACCTCAATAAATCCACGACCTGGATGCTACAACCTACAAGATTAAGCTTTGGATAAACCTACCCACCAAGATAGAAACAAATTTGCACAAATCTATTGAAGTTGCTAAATTAAAACTTGGGATCTCTACTTGACTGCAGTATAAAGCGCAAAAGCGAATCTTTTGCACGAGCAAATAGGAAGCCTCAATTGCTTTTTATATGAAGATGAAATTTAAACTTTGTATGAAATGAGATGAACCACAGTAAGTTCTCTATAGCTGACAAAACAAGATAGACATATCAACTTAGGAACTATAAAAAGAAAAGTTGCACCTTGGTATGGTCTAGCTGTCAATAAAGTAGGTTGAAAACAATAGGAGATGAGCCATATAAGATGGATCGTTCCACTTGGTTAGCTGCTAGAGCAACTCTTTTGACTTGGGGAAACCTTAGAAAGAGGCATATAACTTTGTTCAAGACGTTATCTGTGTGGACAAGAGACAATTAACCATTTGTTTTTACATTGTAAAATTACTAGCCAACTATGGGATATGTTCATAAACTTGAAGGGTGTCAGATGGTTAATGCTAGACAGTACTGTTGAAGTTCTTGAAACCTGGAATGACGGAGACATTGGTAAAAGAGATAGATGGAAAATTGTCCCAGCAACTATTTGGTGGATAATTTGAAAAGGGAAGAACTGTAGATGTTTTTTTAAAAAAAAAAATTGGGGGGAGGGGATTACAATGTGGGGAATCGAACCCTCACCAACAAGGTAGGAGTTCAGGTAACTAACTAACTAAGCTACTAAGATTCCCCGAACTGTAGATGTTTTGAAGATACAAATTGCACTTTACAAAAGATCAAATCAAACTATATTCTTAATTCCTTTCTGTTTAAGTCTGAATATATACAGAGTCATGATCTAATTATAGAAGTGTTAGGATCCTTGTAAGAAGAGAAAGAATGTTGTGAGTACCATTTTGGATTCCAGAACAATTGTGCTTATGCTTATATGTTTGTATTCTAAACACAAATAGGAGATGAGGGTTCTATCTTCAGTTAAGGCAAAAGTGTTTGGAATATTCCTAAGCCATGGTGGGCCGAGCAACCTAGTACTTGTGCTGGTGTAAGGTAGCTGGTACTTTTGTGGCATTGTTATGGTGTATGTAAATTGGCCCACACACCATTGTTATCCCAATTTCAAGGTATTTATTTGCTCACACTGTATGAAGTGAGATGAGGTGAAATTTCAGTTTCTCGCTTGAGACCTATATTTTGGACTGATTTTTCTCTATAGCAGTGTTTACATTTCAAAACGCACGTAAGAATGGGTAGCTTATCCGACCTTACCAGATGCTGACTGCGTTTGTGACACGGAAGAGGTGAAGACTTTGGCACCTGTTTGATGAAAATTAAGCTCATGTAAAAGAATCACTTTTGCAATTTATGCTGCAGTAAAGTAGAGACCCCAAGTTTTAATTCAGCTACAACAATAGATGTGCGCAAATTTGTTTCAATCTTAGTGGATAGGTTTATCCAATGCTTAATCTTGTAGGTTATAACAGTCTGGTCGTGGATTTATTGAGGTGCGCCCTAGATGGCCAGAGCACCACTGTAGGGAAAAAGTGTTTCTTATACTTTATGCCATAGTCGAGTTTTAAGAATTATCACATCCTAGTGAGTTGCATAACTTGGTTGATTGATGTGACAATACAACTACAACTACTAATTTATATAGATCAAATACAATACACATGCGTTCTTCAAATATGGTAGCTGAATTTGGAACTTACCACTTTTCACATTAACACTTCAGCACAACAACAACAACAACAACATAGTGTTATTCCATAAGTGGGGTCTTGGGAGGGTAGTGTACATAAACCTTACCCCTACCTCTTGTTTCCGGCAGATCCTTAGCTTAAGAAACCATATAACAAAGTAGTCCGGAAAAAGGAATACCAGAATTGTAGAAGCCTTGACAAAATACTAAAGATAACATGACGAAGCATTCTGAAGAAAAGGAACATCTGCAAGAAAATAATACTATAATTGAAGTACAAGAAATAACAAATAGTAATAGTAATTGAAGAACAATAAACTACAAGAGTATTGCTACAATTACTAGCATGTAAGGTTAAGAGACACAACACTCAACTACCCACTGGCCTTATACCCTAATATGTGTCCTCCATAGCCTCCTGTCTAATATTTTGTCCTCGGTAAGCTGAAGTTGAGCCTGTTAATGTTAGAATAGGTAAGTTCCAAATTTAGATAACATATTTGAAGAATGGATGACAAATGTATTTGACATGTATAAATAAGTTGTTGCAGTAATTGACATGTATTTGACTGGAAGAAGCAGGAGAAAGGTAGACCGAAGAAGTATTGGAAAGAGAGGTGATTAGACACGACATGGCTCAACTTCAAATCACCGAGGACAAGATCTTAGATAGGAGGCTATGGAGGACACGAATTGGGGTACAAGGCCCATAGATAGTTGAGTGTTGTGTCTCTTAACCTTACATTCTAGCAATTGTAGCAATACTCGTGTAGTTTCTTATTCTTCGATTTCTATTACTATCTGTTATTTCTTGTACTTCAATTATAGTATTATTTTGTCGCAGAGACTGTTCCTTTTTCTTCAGAATGCGTTGTCATGTTATCTTTAGTATTTTGTCGTGTCTTCTACACTTCTGGTACTCCTTTTCCCGGACTGCTTTGTTATGTTTTTTCTTAAGCTAAGGGTCTGCTGGAATAATGAGGTAGGGACAAGGTTTGCACATACACTACCCTCCAAAGACCCCACTCGTGGAATTACATTCAGTATGTTGTTGTTGTTGCTGCTATTGTAGTATTAAGTGTTAATGTGAGAAGTGGTAAGTTTCAAATTCAGATACCATATTTGAAGAATGCATGTGTATTGTATTTGATACAAATAAATTAGTTGTTGCTGTATTGTCACATCCATCAAACAAGTTACGCAATTAACTACGATTTGAAAATTCTTAAAACACGACTATGACATAAAGTATGAAAATACTTTTTTTTTTGTGGAAAGTTGCTCTAGCCATCTAGGATGCTCAATAAATCCACGACTAGACTGCTACAACCTACAAGATTAAGCTTTGGATAAACCTACCCACCAAGATTGAAACAAATTTGCACAAATCTATTGAAGTAGCTGAATTAAACTTGAGATCTCTACTTGACTGCAGCATAAAGCGCAAAAGCGATTCTTTTGCATGAGCAAATAGGAAGCTTCAATTGCTTTTTATGTAAAGACGGGATTTAGATGTATGAAATGAGATGAACAACAGTAAGTTCTCTTTAGCTGACAAAACAAGACAGACAATATCAACTTAGGAACTATAAAAAGAAAAGTTGCACCTTGGTTTGGTCTAGCTTTCAATAAAGTGGGTCGAAAACAATAGGAGTTGAGCCATATAAGGGGGCTCGTTTCACTTGGTTAGCTGCTAGAGAAGCTCTTTTGACTTGGGAAAACCTTAGAAAGAGGCATATAACTTTGTTCAAGACATCATCTGTGTGGTCAAGAGACAAACAATTAACCATATGTTTTTACATTGTAAAATTACACAGCTGTGGGATATGTTCATAAACTTGAAGGGTGTCAGATGGTCAATGTTAGACAGTACTGTTGAAGTTCTTGCAAGCTGGAATGAAGGTGACATTATTAATAGAGACAGATGGAAAATTGTCCCAGCACTATATGAAGTGAGATACGGTGAAATTTCAGTTTGTCTCACTCTTGAGACCTATATTTTGGTCAGATTTTTCTTCATAACAGTGTTTACATTTCAAAATGCACGAAAGAACGAGTAGCTTATGTTTGTGTCACAGGGCAGAGGAGAATACTTTGGCACCTACATAATGAAAATTATGGATGTCGGCAAGGAAAAGGTCACAGAGATTTCAGAGGGCGTTTAAGGCTTTCCAAGAAGGAAATGTTTTGTAATCAAATACCGTGTTTTTTTCATCCATGGTATACTAGCATGCGAAGTTTTGCCTTATAGCATATTTGATCCAAATTTCTGTTTGATTATGTGTTCTCTATTTTCAAGGTCTTGAAACTGTATTATAAGAACTGGATTTGATTAGATTGATCAGTGATTTTGGAGACACCCATCTTTTTTTCCTCTTTAATGTTGCATCAGCAGTTTACTCATTTCATTTTTGACGGTTTATACTGTAAATGCATGTCATGTTGACTACCTCGGAGTATTATCTCCATTATCAGTGGCATTCATGGATCTTCATCATACGTTACTCAAGATACCTCTTCTAACATGTTTTAACAGTACTTTTTGTCAAAAAAAAAAAGATACCTCTTCTAATGTAATTGTCAAGCCAGGTGAAGGAAGGAGTTGGCCTGGAATCACTGTTTATGGTGAATAATTTCAGACATTAAGTTATCTTGTTTTCTTGCTTTGCTTTAGGCTGCTGTATTGCATCGTGAGCTGATGATCTTATGGTTATGGAAAAGCAGAAAAGGAAAGGAACCCTCTAGTAGACAACCTACACAGATCATTTGTATATCATTGCTGCGTTGATTACGTTCTTCCTTGCTAATAGTTTGGAATAATAGTTCAACATGGTTTTGATAGACTTTTTTTGTCACCTTTTACAAAAGAATAGTTCAACTTAGTCTTTAATATTCGTCTTTCTTCATTGATAAGGTGCTTCTCTGGTCCACTCTCTTTGTCAGCTTGTCTGCTTCCTGCAAAAGGAAAGAGCCTAAATGTTTCTTTGTTTTGCTAGTTTTTCACCAGGTATGTTACTTTCAGACTCTTCAAAAATGTTGATATGCGGATCTTCCAAAAATGCACTACTTTTGGAGGATCCGACATGCATTTGACGGTATTTTTGAAGAGTTTGAGCAACATAGGTCACCACCCTGTGCACCGAGCTCTTGAAAATTCCATTATTCATGCGCTGCAGGCTACAAAGACTTCTTAGAAATTCAAGATTTAGGCTATGACTACGGCGGAGGAAGCTGGACGTAGGCGTGTCTTAACCAAGTTGCCCAATAATGTCTATGCACTGCCTGCCCCTTCATCAGATGCCGTTAAATCCCAGAACAACTGACAGAATTTCTTAATCTTGGTATGCCTGCATTTTGTTGGTGACCTCTTGCTGTGGGATTCAGTGGATGTATTATTAACAATCTTGGGTCAATTCAATATTAGCATTGTAAATATGATACAAGGACATGCTCATCCTGTTGTTTAATGTGAAGACTGAAGAGAAGCACTTCTTCAACTTTGTAGTTGGGTTTAGGGGTTGAGTTGTTAGACCATCAAAAGAACTATAAACATTTTGACGTGCAATGTCAGCTGTCCTTTTGATATTTTGGGATTTGTGTTAGGAGAGTGACTTTTGATGCAATTACATTCATTGTTTTTTCTTTTTGTAATAAACTGTAAATATTACCATACCAACACAAGCACCTAAGTTCCTAAACCACCTTAAAGGAAGAGTTTCAAGGCAACCTAAGCCTCAGAGAAAACTAGTTACAAAGCATGTTGAGAAACCAAGTACATCTCCTTGCTAATTTTGACCCACTATACATATGAATTCTCTCCAGAACACTAGTTTTTATTTGCCTCAAAACAAAATCTGTATGTACACTATGTCCCTTAGGGGTCGCTTGGTAGAGTGTATAAGAATAATGCTAAATAAGGTGTATTAGTAATGCTTGTATTATTAATGCAAGTATTAGTAATGCCGGTTTAGTTACACACATTATTTTTTACACATTGTTTGGTTCGATGTATTAAAAATAATATATATTTATATAATTTTTGTAAAAATATGTTTGTTGACCAAATTACCCTTTCTTAAACCCTTCATTCTACGAGAATCAAGTCTCGAGAGACCATAATAAGTTGGGAAAAAAGGGTTCAGATCGTGTTGGATGTAGCTAATGGACTTCATTATCTTCACAATTTCACCAAACCAGGCTGCATCCACAAGAACATCAACATTAGAAACATTCTCATTGACAGCAACATACGAGCAAAGATTGGAAATTTCAATCTTGCTAAAGAAACCGATACATCAGGCACAACTTGGGAACTTGTGGGAACAACGGGATACATGGCACCTGAGTATGTTGAGGCAGGGTCAGTGACCTCCAAGATGGACATTTATGCCTTTGGAGTTGTACTGTTGGAATTAGTCACCAAAAAAGATGTAATTGTAGAGGAGAGTGGAGAAATTCTGCTTTCTGCAGCAGTAGCTGAAAATAATGGAAGGAGAAAATGCAGTAACTGAACTGGATGGATTCATCGGAGCACACATGAGGGAAGATGATGGTTTGGAAATAGCATCTACAATAGCAAACTTAACCTTAAGATGCTTGACTCGAGAACCATCAAATCGTCCAAGCATTGAAGAGGTATTATGTTTACTGAAGATTCAGGTTCATGTGCATAATTGAGAACATACCAATAAGAATTGAAAAGATGAACACAGGCGGGGGTTTAACTATCACAAGCAGAGTACAAAAACAGAGAGAGAGAGAGCAGTTTTTTATATGGTGGGAAGGAAGAAGGGAAAAAAAAGAAGGGGTAATAATGTCATTTAATAAATTAATACATGTGTTGAAAGTCTTGCATTACTAATACATAGAAAATTGTGTGTATTACTAATACACAATACAATGTATAATTAGTACAAGTATTAGTTATGGATAGTAAAAAATATTATACCAAACAAGGTACTATTAATGCTCATTAACTAATGCATGCATTAGTTTTTCAATACTCTCTACCAAACTACCCCTTAATTTTTCTCCAGTGTTCGTGTTTGAGCCTATGTGTAGTCATCTGCACATCTTCCAGGTTGACAGCAATTCCAAGCCATCTGGTGAGACCATGCCATACCTCTTTGGACCAGTCAAATTCTGCAAATAAGTGCCTAGCACTCTCGATCACCTGCTTATCTCAGAGCACACACTTGTTATCCTCACAGTGCAGTCCCAATCTTGCTAATCTTTCCCTTGTGAGTAGCCTTTCCTGCACTTCAATCCACATTAGAAACCTGTGTTTTGGCAATAACAATTTGCTCCAAATTAACTCAGCTCCCTCAATTGTAGATCTCACTCCCTTCAATGCATTGTACCACATGGAAACTGAATACATTCCATTAGAGGTGTGAGTATATCTATCTTGATCATACCAGCTAACCATTCCCAGCTTGATTTTGTGCAAGTGTTTCCAGTACCAACTGCAGCTATTAGAAGGGTCACGAGCCCCAAAATCATCATTCCCTCTCATATAAATACTATGTACCCATTGTACCCAAAGCTGCTCCTTTCTCTGCCAAAACCACCAAATCAGTTTGACCAGAGGATATATTCCACTACCTGCAATTTTGACATTTAGTCCACCCTGAGCCTTAGGTGCACACACCTTAGATCATGCTACTAAGACAATTTTCCTTTTCTCCTCATTGCACCCCCATAAAAAATCTCTACACTTCTTTTCTACCAACTTTAACACACTATGAGGCAACAAGAACACTCAGCTCCAGAAGTTTTGCAGAGAAAACAACACTGAATTCGCCACTTGTAATCGTCCAGCATAGGATTAATGCCTGGCTGATGTAGCTCTAATCTTTTCTGTAATTCTCACATTCCATTTTTTGTGTGACAATGGAAGTCCAAGGTACCGAATAAGCAAGATACCAACTGCAAATCCTGTGATATCTAACAGTTTCCTCTTAACTTCATCTTTAATCCCTGCAATAAACATATTGGACTTCTCATTATTAGCTATCAACCGTGTAGTGTCCGAGAAACATCTAATAGCCTCCATAGTTCTGGTTACAGCCTGTTCACTTCCTTTGCAAAAGATCATTAAATCATCAGCAAAGTTGGTAAGATGAGTCAGCTTCAAATATTTACACAAAGGGTGATACCTGAAGTCAGGGACCTGTCTCATTCTTGACATTAGCCTAGAGAAATATTCCATCACTATGACAAAAAGTAAAGGTGAGATGGGATCACCTTGTCTCAACCCTCTCCTCCCTTCAAGATACACACACCCTTTCACCATTTACCTTCACTGAAAAAGTAGTGGTTGTCACACATTCCATCACAATCTGCACAAATTTAGGCAGTGTTATGCACAGATTTAGTCGAGTTTTAAGAATTTTCACATTCTAGTGATATGCATAACTTGGTTGATGGCTGTGACAATAAAACTACAACAACTAATTTATGTGTATCAAATATAGTATATATACATTCTTCAAGTATGGTATCTGAATTTGGAACTTACCAATTCTCACATTAACACTTAACACTACTACAACAACAACAACAACAACATAATACTAGTGTTATTCCACAAGTGGGGTCTTGGGAGAGTAATGTGTACGCAAATCTTACCCCTACCTCCTGTTTTCGATAGACCCTTAGCTTAAGAAAAAACATAACAAAGCAGTTTGGGAAACGGAATCCTAGAAGTGTAAAAGCGACGACAAAATACTAAAGATATCCTGACACAACATTCTGAAGAAAAGGAACAGTGTCTGCAACAAAATATACTATAATTGAAGCACAAGAAATAACAAATAATAATAGAAACCGAAGAACAAGAAACTACAAGAGTATTGCTTCAATTCATAGCATGTAAGGCGACAACGCCCAATCGCACATGCAAGTGTACGTGGTTTACCAAGTAACATAGTGGCCTTCAAGAAAGCCGAGTTATCGATCCCACAGAGACTAGATTTGACAACGATTTGATTTCAGTTCACACTTTAGATTCAATTGATGCGAGAGTAACCAAATAAAGAGTTTGAAAATTTTAAATTAAAACTAAACAATGCGGAAAGTAAAGGTCTTGAGTCAATCAATAAGAGAAAACCCAGGGTTGAAGCACTCTGAACAATCATATTACGCTATTGGATTTCATTTGCTAATTTGCTTATCTTGGTTGTTGATTTGTAGGGTTAATTGCGTGATTATGGTTTCCCAACCTCTAATCTATTACTTAAGTTGAACCTTACACCTACATCGTTGAACGATGATGTAATAATTCACTTAAGTTCTTAACAAAGATCATCCTACTTATGAATCAAGTACGGTATCTAAGTACATCTCCGTCCTATATACTAATTCAAGTTTTTTAT
The DNA here is from genome assembly GCA_030864225.1 of Capsicum baccatum var. pendulum. Lineage (NCBI taxonomy): Eukaryota > Viridiplantae > Streptophyta > Magnoliopsida > Solanales > Solanaceae > Capsicum > Capsicum baccatum. Next base: position 27,273,004 of record CM061556.1, on the reverse strand, counting down.
TTTATAAAGAATCAAGAACCATACTCTGCTTAGTCCTATGTTCTATCGCCCTATTCCCTCTCCCGAGTTCACAAGGTTGACAATGGATGTATTCTAAGGGTTGCGAATTCTTAAAATAGTTATAATAAGAATAAACAAACAACCAATATCGATAAGAAAAGCAAACAAACTTAATCCATAGCAATAATAATTATGTTCTTGGCTTCAACTCCGGAAAGAGGGCATTTAACCACGCATAGTCATAATCATAATCACAATGTTGTAATTAACAACTAAAAACATGAATGAACTAAATAAAATTAATAAAAACCTAATAATGAAGTTGTAGTAGCCCCTTGATCTCCAAAATATGTCAAAAGATATGTAAAAACGTGATACATGTATATATAGCATAAGGGTAAGCCAAGTCCGTGTAGGAGTCAAATTAGCTTGAAACGCTCAGGTATGGAGTGGAGCGTGCATCGCACCCTGTATTACATAGGAGTGGAGCATATGACACATGCTAAACGCATGCACTCTCTTGAAATTGTCCTCCGAATTTTGGTTAAGTATTGCCGTTTCTTTTTCTATCCCTTGTCTTGTGGTATCTTTCCATTGATTTCTGTGAGAAATATAAGAGAAATATAAAAGAAAAATATCATTGAATTGTTGTAACTACATTATTACATTGAGACCCTATTTATACACACTACATTCCAATCCTTTTCCTAATACGACACTACATTACAATCCCTTTTCATGTAAGATTCTATATGATATTCCTAATCCTACTCATATTCTAACACTCTCCCTCAAGCTGGTGCATAGAAGATATATGTACCAAACTTATTAAGGATGTAACTAATACAAGGATCGGTGAGAGACTTGGTGAATATATCTGCAAGAACATTGATAAGGACTGCTTTGGACGTCTGGGAAACCTCAACTGAAATGGAACAAACTGAAAAAGTGATTTGAAAAGTAGTAAACATCGTCGGAAAGTCAATGTGTCGCTGGAAAATTACTGGAAACTGGTATAAAATATAAGGGTCATCTCGAAATCAAGAGATGAGTAGATCTTGAACAAGATAGTCACCAAAGAACTGGTCGGAACATACACATGCGCTAAATTATTAAATTTGATGGCTGAAAAGTGGTCACCCAAATTATACGGGTAGGCTGGAATGATAACACGATCCTACTGAGAAATAAAAATTCTATAGGTAGAGTAGGAATGAAAACACGATCCTACTGAAAAATATAAATTATATGGGTAGGGTCGGAATGAAGACGTGACTCTACTGAAAAATAGAAATTATATGGGTAGGGTCAGAATGACGGTATGGCCTTACTAAAAAAGAGAACTTATATGGGTAGAGTCGGAATGATGGCCCGAACCTACGCAAATCAGATTTGAAGAGTCACTAGAAAGAATGGAACTACGCAGATTAGATCTACGGAGTCACTGAAAAGACGCACGATGCTATGCAACTCAGATTTGAGAAATTAGTCTGAAAAGATGTACTGTATTATGCAAATTAGATTTGAGAAAGTAGGAAAAAGAAGTGTGGTGGCCTAACTTTTGCTAACATGATCATTGGCCGGACGGGCAGCATATATGGGATTATAGCCACCCGCCAGCAACGGAAACTCGTTGATTCTTTACTAAGATTGTGGAAGCTATGATAACAAATGAGAAGTATAAGAGAAAAATATCATTGAATTATTTTAACTACATTATTACATTGAGGCCCTATTTATACACACTACATTCCAATCCTTTTTAATAGGACACTACATTACAATCCCTTTCCAAGTAGGATTCTATATGATATTCCTATTCCTATTCATATTCTAACAATTTTCAAGCCTATTTTAACATCAAAATATCATCATATTCATCTCCAAAAGCATTCTACATCATCACACCACACAAATTAGAAGCACAAAAAACACTAAGCCTATTACGATGAATAAAAAACAAGAGCTTAGACTAGGTTGATTTTCATGATCTTTCACTTCAAGTTTCCACTCTTTCTTTGACTCATATGAACTTTGTACACTCCTAACAACTTGTTCCACATATCATAACACATTTAAAACCATCAGGAACACATAGAACTCAATAGAATCCAACAAGATAGACTAGAAAAGCAACTAGCTCAAGCTAGGAAGACTGGTTTTGTATATTGAACTCAAATCGACTCTTTTAAGTACAAACTTACTTGGACTTCACTTGGAGCCTTATAAACACATGCTTTAACACTTTAATACATATTTATCTCATTATCAACCACTATAGTATAGAATCATCCTTAAAACAAGGCTAAAAAGGCTAAAATAGTGATGCTAGAATGCATAAATACACCCAACATCACCACCCCACACTTAAACCCTTGTTCGTCCTCGAATAACTCTTAACTATGGTCAACATCAACTAAGGAAGCTCTACCTTCTACTAAATGCAAGACACTTAAGCTAGCACTACAATGACTACATAGATAGCAAGTTACTCACTAAGCATGTTATTTCCACAATTTAAAGCTCATGAATACTACTCTAAAACTTCCTAGCCTCAAGAATTAACTCACCAAGTTGGCAAACTCATGCATATCATTCAACCAAAGACATCATACAAGTCACCCACATTCATCAAACATGTGCCCTCACAACAAGAGAGTTACCCATAATCACTCACACTTAAGCAATTTAGAACATGATGGGTACACAAATCAATTTACGCTCACTCTCACAAAAAATTTCACAAGTTACACACAATGAACCATAGGCTTGCCCTTAGTGTAATGCTCCACTAATAGTCGAATGTAAAACTTAGGATCAATTAGGACTTTTTCAGGTTGTAATGTAGGCTAAGGGATGGGTAGGAACTATTTGAGAATAGTGACTAACCTCTCTGAGCGCTTTAAGACACTACATTATACATTTAAAATCACTCTCCAACAACCAAATTACACCAATTTTGTCTCCCCATTTCTTTTGTTTTTGTCCCATCTCTTTTAAGCATTTTGACAAACACTCGGTGGACATATAATTTACTACCACAAGAATCAATTTTTCTTTTTTTTTTACAATCATGGCAATATTTTTAGCAATAATTATATCACAACCATCCACCACACATCACTTATACACCAATAACCATTACCTTGGGGCATTAATTTCATTTTTTTCTTCTTTAATTTCTCAAACTCCTCTTACTAATTCAATTTTTCATTAAAGCACTTAGGAGTTTTTTGGATCAAATTATGGTCTATCAAAGAAGGGATTGGGCTACTTATGAGGTTGCCAAAGAAAAAGTTAAAGACTCAATGGGGGTTAACTAGGATAATGCACAAGGCTAGGTCAAATAGAAGGTATAAAGCAAGGTTATCAAAGAAATGCCTAAATCATTTCCTAAACCCACATTCTTTATTTCGTTTCACACACACACCGGGCAAGTTCTAGACATCATATGCAACAGGGAATATACAAAAAATCTCACACGCACCTGACACATGCTTAACTCATATAGGATCATCATAGACTCCCAACCAAACAATAGCACAAATTCAATTTTAAGCAAACAAGTACAAGAGTCACACACCCGAGCCTAAGAGTTTCAAAAAATAGTAATTCACACAATCAACATGCTTTTACCAAACAAAACACTTGCACCATGCAATCAAAAATAGTACCAACTCAAATCTCTTGCACAAAATTTTTTAAATTGAGCCAAAATTTGGGAATTTTTCCACCCCCACTTAAAAATCTACTTTGTCCCCAAAGTGAATTTTAAAGGTAAGAGATAGAAATACTCCCTGAGGCCTCTAGGCCTAGCTAGTAGCATCTTCACACATAAATGAGATCCATGGGACCCCACACTTCATCTTTGCCATTCTTCAAGCTCAGGTTTATGGTACTCAGACTTTCCATTAACCTGTGACTCAACCAAAAACAAAAATTACGTGAAATAAAAACTAAAAACTGAAAAAAAAATATACCTAATTAACTTGGGTCGCCTCTCAAGCAGCGCCTGATTTAGTGTCGCGGCACGACCCAACTCAACTCAACCATATTCCTTCATCTTTTTCCTCATACTTAGAGGCCATCTTTTTATCCTTTTCACCTCTTCTGGGTGTGAATTCTCAAGAGCAGCAGGTTTCTCAACATTAGCCTTTTCAGGCTTATCAACTTCCATCGTGTCAGGCTTAGGAGATATAGTCTTAGGCTACTCAATCAGGTAGTTTGAAGAGGTCTTTTGTGGACTGGACACCCCACACTTATCCCCTTCAATAACATTGATCATACACAAATCTCTAACAGGAACTGACTCTTCACTAATCACTAGCCTCCAACAACAGCTAAAGGATTGTTTTCATATGAAAAGTCTTGGTACTCTTACATACTTTTTAGGGTTGAAAGTTCATTACGATTCTTTAGGTATGTTCTTGAACCAACAAAAATATACTCAAGATTTGATTACTTTAGTTGGTCTTCAAGAATCTTCCTCTATAAATGCTCCATTGGAATTGAATGTAAAGTATCATCGTGAAGAAGAAGATCCAACTTTGTATCGACAATTAGTTGGGAGCCTAAATTATCTTACTATTACTCGGCGTGATATCTCTCTCTTTTGTAGCCCAGCAAGTTCCTCAATTTATGCAGGCTCCCGATCATCTACATTTGGTGGATGTTCGTCGCATCATTCGATATGTCGTGGGAACATCTACTCGTTCTTTCCTAGTGGTTCTCCAATTCATCTTAATGCATTTAGTGATTCAAATTTGGTTGTATGTGACACCCGTCGCTCAGTCACGGGTTGGTGCATGTTTCTTGGAGATTCTTTGATATCTTGGAAAAGCAAGAAGCAAGACCATGTTTCAAAATCTTCATCCGAATCTGAATATCGAGCAATGTCTATTGCTTGCTCCAAGATTGTTTGGCTTCATGGTTTACTTGCAGAAATTGGATTTCCTCAATCTAATCCCACTCCTTTCCACGCTGACAACACAAGTTCTATTCAGATTGCCACCAATTTGGTTTATCATGAAAGGACCAAACACATTGAAGTGGACTATCATTATATCGGAGAATGTGTAGATAAGAGAGTCATTACTCTTCCACATGTATCCAGTGATCTTCAAATCCCCGATGCATTTACAAAATCCATGACAAGGCAACGCCATTAGTTTCTAGTGGGCAAATTGATGCTTCTTGATTCACTGGCATCAATTTGAGGGGGATGTTAGGATAATAGACATATTATATCTGTCCAACAGATTTTCTGGACAGATTTCAGTGATAGACAGATCATATTTGTCCAGCTATCTGGACAGATTTCAGCACACGAATTTCAGTTATAAATGTGTAATATTTATAAATATTTGTGTAAATAGTTTTTAATACTTAGATATATGAGATATTCTTAGAGATATAATAGTTAGGAATGACAGATATTAGGGGATACATGACAGATATAAGAGGATTCATGGCAGATCTCTAGGATATATAAGGAGAAGTTTTTCTATTTAATGACAGAACTCTCAACTTGAGAGATCATTCAGCAAAATTGACAAGTATTGATTAGTTGAGCTGGTTATCAAATAACTGTTTGATTAGATAGATTTGATCATTTCAGTTACATCATTGTCTATAAATACTCATTGTAATCATCATTTACAGTGTGATGTGAAAATTGCAACTTTTGCCTCCTAAATTCTATTTTCTCCATTTCTTCTCTTCTGAAATTTTATAATTTCTCTTGATTTTATCTTCGAATTTCCATTCCTGGACTATTTTTCGAACCTCGAATCCTTGAGATTTCTGAAATCGAGCAACAGAGCTGCAGTACTGCATCGTGAACTGATGATCTTATGGATATGGAAAAGCAGAAAAGGGAAGGAACCCTCTGGTAGACAACCTACACAGATCATTTGTATACTCATTGCTGCTTTGGTCGATGTTCTTCCTTGCTAATAGTTTGGAAGAATAGTTCAACATGGTTTTGAATGATTTTTTTTGTCACCTTTTACAAAAGAATAGTTCAACTTAGTCTTTAATATTCGTCTTTCTTCATTGATAAGGTGCTTCTCTGGTCCACACTCCTTGTCAGCTTGTCTACTTCCTCCAAAAGGAAAGAGCCAAAATGCTTCTTTGTTTTGCTAGTTTTTCACCAGCTATGTTACTTTCAGACTCTTCAAAAATGTTGATATGTAGATCTTCCAGAAATGCACTACTTTTGGAGGATCCGACACGCACTTGGCTGTATTTTTGAAGAGTTCGAGCAACATAGGTCACCACCCTATGCACTGAGCTCTTGAAAATCCCACTATTCATGATATGCAGGGTATAAAGACTTCTTAGAAATTCAAGATTTAGGCTATGGCTAAGGTGGAGGAAGCAGGACGGAGGTGTGTCTTAACCAAGTTTCCCAGGAATGGCTATGCGCTGCCAGCCCCTTCATCAGATGCCGTTAAATCCCAGAACAACTGACGGAATTTCTGAATCTTGGTATGTCTGCATTTTTGTTGGTGGCCTCTTGCTTTGGGATTCAATGAATGTATTATTAACAATCTTTGTGACAATTCAGTATTAGAAATTGTAACTATGCTACAAGGACAAGTTCATCCTGTTGTTTAATGTGATGATTAAAGAGAAGCACTAATTCAACCTTGGAGTTGGGGTTCGGGGTTGAGTTGTAAGACCATCAAAAGAACTATAAACATTTTGACCTGTAACGTCAGCTGTCCTTTTGATATTTTAGCATTTGTGTTAGGAGAGTGACTCGAATATCTCCATTTATAATCTTATTTGTCCTACTAAGCCTCCACATCCATCTCAACATCCTCATTTCCACAACTTTCATCTTCTGAATGTGAGAGTTCTTGATTGCCAATTCTCCGTGTCATACAACATAGTTGGTCTACCCATAACCACCAATCTATAGAACTTGTCTTTAAGTTTTGGTGGAACCTTCTTATCACACAAGACCGTAGATGCGAGCCTCTATTTCTCCAGACTACACGAATACCATGTGTGACATCATGGTCAGTCACCCACAACCTTGGATAATAGACCCAAGATGTGGCAAAGAGAACTCCCAACAAAAAAGATATAATTTGAGCACCATATTGAAATCAAATACTGATAAAATTCGACAGTAAAAATGTAAAATAAAAGAGATGCATTAACAATAAGCTAGATAGAGTTGAATGAATAATTCCAATCCCATTATTCGCCAAAAGACGACCACCAAAATAGCTGATCATTCAAAAATAGAGTGAAGTTGCAAGATTCCAGCAGTCACACAAAAGAAAAAGAAAACCCTTACATAGCATTGTTTTAGAATTGCAACTATTTAAGCTAATCATCTAGGGTATCACAATCATTTGGATTTGAAACTTAAGAGGACCATCCTTTTGCTTCATGCTTCCTGTGTTCTCTTGTATCGTTTAACTGAAGTATCAGGAACAAGTGTGGGCAGATTCTTTAGCTTATTCGAAGTTTGAGCAGCTTCAGCCTTAGATAACAGAGCTTCATTGACCCTATTTTCGGCGTTAATCCAGGCCATATCAGCGGCACTATGGATAGACTCGGAAGCAATGGTAGCAGCGGCAACCATCTGTTTAGCCAAATGACGGTTGATTTGAATGGTGTTGTCATGATTTGGAGTAACATAGAAGAAAGTGAAGTTAGGGTTAGAACAAGGAGGGCACAAGTAACCTTGGGAGGAGGAAGCAGCATCAGAGACACAAGAGAGGTGTGAGATAGAGGTGCACTTTGAACACCGGAGACAGAGGTGAGAGGGAGGGGGGTTGTGGAGGAAGACATCGAAGCAGATAGGACAGAAGGAACCGGGGTGGGAGTCCAGTACACAGGCAGTGCAAAGATGGCGGTAGACGCCTCTATAGGGGAGACGGTGGAGGATGAAGGGGCGTTTGATGAAGCAAACTGCGCATTCGCAGCCTTTCGATGGCTGCTGTTCCACTTGCTTCGGCATCAAAATAAGCAATTTTCTCTAACCCTAATGGCCAATCGTAATCTCATGTTTATTTATACGGACTGATATAGGAAAGTTGTTGAGATTCTAAGTATCCAACCCCCTCCTTTTGTCTTTTATTTTCTCTGCATGCCTTCATGACTGATTGAAATAAATACATATTTCCTTTTTTACATTAACATATAACACTCATACTTGCAATTTTGGAATTTTTTTTAAGAGAGTTATCACTGTTTGTCATATTTGCAATATATAACTCGTTCAGTTGTCATACTTGCAATTTGGGAAATTCAATTTCCACTAATATTTGGCTGAGCTGTCTTTGTAACGTCTGAGATGTTTGAAGGGTACCATGTCAATGTTTGAAACTTTGAGTTTTAGATACCTTCGTTAATGAATCTTGACGATCAATTATCTTTCCTTATTAACTTGCTCTCATATATCTGGAGAGTAAATGGTCCTGTCATGATGGGCTATGGAATGAACTAGACAAATATTTGAGGCCTATTATTTAATTATCCTTTCATAAAGACCTAGTCCTACTATTTTAGAAGTTTATAATAGTGGAGGGAGCTACAATGGAAAGTAAAAATACTGAGTTTGAGCATTCTTTTACTTGCCATTTTATTTCTACCCCAAAACCATTGGGCTAGAGATTTGCAGCTATTAGCAGCACATGGTAGTTTTGTTCCACTAGATGTCTTACTTATGGATACTCTCATCTTGACTTTACTAAATTTACTATGTATATAGATATTTCTGGTCAAGTCACCACATCTCTTTCGTTTAATTGATGATTTCTCGTTGATTTTACTATAGCTTGTGGGATGAAATTAAATATTTGTTCATGTAAGAAAATTAAATAGTGAATATGTAAGAAAATGTTGCGTCTACTACATTTGACTTGGAATTGGCACACGTTCCAGACTGCAGCTTTACCAGAACACTGTCACTCCAAGATGCATGTTCAGTTTCATTTCTTTTTTCATTTCTTAAATCTTGTAGAAACGAACAAAGGAAAAAGGGAATACCTTGTCTGGGGGGATCCTTTATTGAGAGGAGATAGGAAGAAGTTGGAGACTGTGAATTTTAACATTAAACTAATTCATCGTTTGATCAGTTATGTAGTTCAATAGTATATTTTATTGTTTGTTTATTTTTGTTGGATTGAATTTCTTTTATTCTTTGAGTGTTGCCTCGCCTGTCTTTTCGTAGTAGTAGTTGTAACTTTTCTCCTGTAGTTTCTTGTCCCATCTTACTATTTGTTGTTTTCTTATACTTCGATTATCATTTTTTTTAAGTTACTGATTATGTTTTGCCATGCGTTCTATAGATTTTGTCATGGCTTCTTTTTTTGTTTGTTGTTGAAACTGGTAAGGTTGTATTCTTCAGCATTAAGGACATGGTGACCACCTCCAAAAACATAGTAGCAATTACAAGTTTCTTATTAAGTCTTACTATCTGATCAATATCTATTATACACAGTGTTTACACCCAAAAAGTAAAGATGCAATGCAGTTCCAGTTTACTTTATGAATGGAATTGGACCTATCTTCAAAACATCTACCATTTCTTTCCAACCACACTGACCACCATATGCATGATGGAACTACCCTCCACCATCTTTTCTGACTCTTACTACCTTTCCTCCTAAACCAGCAACTCAGTAGATCTGAGGTGTTTTCTGGCATGGTCCAGGTGTAAGCTGTCATGACTTCTTTACTTTCCATTATTTCCTTTTCCTTTTCCTTGCTGCTTTGAACTATTTTTCCTTGAGCCTAGGGTCTATAGGAAACAACCTCTCTACCTCCAAGGTAGGGTAAGGTCTGCGTACACTCTACTTTCTCTAAACCCCACTTTGTGGGATTATACTCTGTTGTTGTTTGAAATAATCTATGAATTCCCGTGTTTATTTAAATTTTTGAGATTCTTTATCTTGCCAATAGTACTTTTTTTTTTGATAACCATGGTGTCCAGGCCAACTTGCGCGCAGCTCGACTAAATCCACGGGATACCTGCCACCTCCCTCCAGCAACAGGTACCAGATAACTCCGTCCACCAAGGCTAGAACAGCTGGGAAGAATTCACCCTCTGCTGAGAATTGAAACTGAGACCTCATGGTACTCATCCCTACTTCATTGATCAACTAGGCCACACCCTTGGGTGCTTGCCAATAGGACATTTGACGATGAAGAAATTGTGGATGTGTACAGATACAGATGATTGTATAAACTTGTATTAGTGGGAATGGAATACTTCTCTTTTGTTGATTTTCCCTGATTAGGGGCCTCACTAGCCTAATTTATTATAAAAGTTGCACCTAGGTGTGGTATAGCTGGTCAATAAAAGAGGGATGAAAACAATGGGAGGTCAAGGCTCTAATCTAATTAGAGGCAAAAAATGTTCGGTGATTTCTTTCGTGGAAAAGTGAAGGTATGTGCAAGTTGGGCCACACAAGTATTATCCCAACTTCAAGGGATCTATTTGCTCACTGTGTGAGAAGTAACATAGGGTGAAATTTTGGTTGTTCTCACTCCTAGGAACTATATTTGGACCGATTTTTCTTTATAACAGTATTAACATTTTAAGATGCACGAAGAAAGAATACATAACTTGTCTGACTTTACTTTCTTGCCTGTGTTTGTGTCACAGGGATTTGATTGTGGTTTAAGGCTTTCTACTAAGTAAATGTTTGATAATCGAATATCATGCTTTTTTCATCCATGATCCACTAGTATGCAGTGTTTTGCCTTAAAACACATTTAAATCAAATTTCTATCCCATGGTGTGCTTCTCTGTTTTCAAGGTCTTGACACCGACATTATAGTGATTTTTGAGACACCTAGCTTTTTTGCCTCTTATGTTGCATCAGCTGTTTATGCACTTCATTTTTTGTGGGTTTGTCCCATGAATGCATGTGTCATGTTGACTTCCTGTGAATATTATCAACATTATCAGTTGCGTTCATGAATCTTCATTACCTTACTCAAGATACCTCTTCCAATATTTGACTGTATCAAGGTCTCCTAACATAATTATCAAGTCAGGCCAAGGGAAGCAGTTGGCCTGAAATCTACCTTCTTCTATGGTGAATAATCTTCAGATGCTAAGTTCTCTTGTTTTCTTGCTTTGCTTTAAGCAGCAGTATTGCAGCGCGAACTTAAAAGAGTACAACTGATACAAGAAGAGCAACGGAATCCTCTGGCAGACAAGTGATACAGATCAGTGGTATATCATTCCTGCTTTGATTGACGTTCTTCCTTGCTAATAGTTTGGAAGACTAGTTCAACATAGTTTTGAATGATTATGTTTGTTACTTTTCACAAAAGAATACCTGTTGAAACTTGAGCGTAGTCTTTAACTTTCTTGTATAGTCTTGGTCTTTTTTCATTGATAAGATGCTTCTTGTTAGAGTTTTTGACCTGATTTTCTTACTAAATTTGATTATTAATTTTCTATTGAAGCAAAATAAAAGTAATAATATAATTACTTTTACTTTTCCTAAAAGGAAAATATAAATCTGTTTCATATATAGCTATCCTCTTTGTTGGAGGAAAATTTTGTACCTCTATAAATTGAGGATTTTTCTTCTTATTATATAACACCGTAACATCCACAATGTAGTCATTAAAAGAGTTTTGTATAGGGTAGATTTCTCCCATTAGGTTTTATCTTTCCAAGAGATAAGCATCCAATTAATAACGGATAGCTGATTTATCTTTAGGACTCTTGTTTTGTTTTTGTACTTATCAGCTTAAGTATATTTAGGATTGTATTTTAGTAGGTCTCTTTGTTACCTAGATTTACATGTAATACACAGGCTATAAAAGCCAATACAGAGAATCAATAAAATAAATCGTTCATCTGCTACCAGTTCCTCTCTTCCTCTTTATGGTTTTAGAGATCTATCGCTTTAACAAGCTTGATCCTTTTTTTTTCTTTTCTATTCTTCCCAACCCCAACACCTCACGCCTAAATGGACCCAAATACAAGCATCATCAATGCCGACAACATCTCCAATTCAAAGACTATTGTGCAGTTCAATCCGGTTTCTCTAACTCCCCATCAAACTTGTTGGTAGCCATAAATTTTCGTTGTGGAAGGCACAGGTGTCCATGCTTATGCATGGACTTAACCTCTTTGGTCACCTTGATGGATCAATACCAACCCCCTCCATAACTATATCTGAAAACAACCTTGAAATACCCAATCCTAATTATGTTTCCTGGTTTCAACAAGCTCAGCTTATACAAAATGCTATCTTGGCAATTGTGGATGCGACCATTGGTAGTACAGTCGCTTCTGCTACAAATGCAAAGGTCGTTTGGGACGCCTTGCATACTTCTTATGCAAATAAATCTCAAACTCGTGTTTTTAGTCTTAGAGACCATTTATGATACAAGTCAAATGACCACCTTAATTTTTGAAGACATGATTGGAGGTCATCATTTAAAGGCTCAAGACTTGGTCACCTCGAGGGCACAAGAATATGCAAGGAAGACCCGTTTTGAGCACAAGCAAGGCCGTGTATGGAAGATTGCTTGGAGCATCAAAGACTTGAGGACTCACGATTTTGGACAACAATTAATGGGTCATGATTTGGTCATCTTCATTAAGGGTATTTTGGTCACTTCATTGGGTCCAAATGCACTCCATGGCCACCCCACCCTTTAAGGGCATTGTTGTCATTTTGCCTTGTCTTGTAATAGAATATAAATAGAACATTTTAGGTCTTTTTCTCATTAGTTGTTCATTGATGTAAGACTTGAAACATGAAACACCTTTAGTTGTAGGGCTTGGAATAGCCACCACACCAAAATGAGGGCAACAAGTGTGGATATCACTTGTGTTGCAATGTTGGCTTGAGACATTGGTGTTTAGAGGAGGTAAAGTTCCTCTTGTGTTAACGTAGGAGTTAGGTTAACCGTTGTGTGTAGTGTTAAGGGTCCAATATTACCATATTCTTGGATTCTTAAGATTATACCAACCAAGGTCTAACTATTTATCCATTTTGTTTATGTTGTAATCGTTTGTTTGCGTTTTTGTAATTCAAATTCGTGACTTGTTGTTCTTGTTCCATTGTTGTTGTTCTTCATCTTGTTGTTGTTAACATAGTTTGTTGTTAGCTGTTTTTAGGTGATAAACACATCAATACATTGTGTTCTTGTTGTTGTTTGTTGAATCCGAGTGTGGTCCTCAAAAGGGTCCTCGGATCTTTGATCTTGTGGACTGATTTTGAAGTGTGTTTCGTGTTGTCCTTGTAATTCTTGTATCAGTTTAGCCCGCAATACCAAAGACTATCGCCCTATTGCAGACTATCTCCATCAAGTTTGGTCTCTTTGTTATGAACTTTCCACTGTTGGATCTCCCGTATCTAATGAAGAAATGACTGTCAAGATTTTCACTGAAGGACTTGGGGCCTCTTCATTACTTTCTCGGTGTTGAGGTGATTCGTACTTCCGCTGGTCTCCTGCTTTCTCAAGAGAAATACACTATGGATCTCCCACATAAAGTAGTTATGGATAACTGCATAGGTGTTTCCATGCCTATGACATCTAATGTTGTTTTTGATCCCTCACCTGATGATAACTTAGTTGATGGTTCCTTATATCGGCGCATTATTGGTAAGATTCATTACCTTTGTTTCACTCGTCCAAACATTGCTTTTGCTGTTAGCAAGTTGTCACAGGCTATGCGTCAGCCTCAACCGCTTATGTCTCATTGGGTTGCTCTTAAACGACTTCTCCGATATCTTCGTTCAACTATTTTATTTGGTGTACCCATTGCTAAGGAGAGTGATCGTCGAATGTTTGCGTACTCTGATTCAGACATAGGCAGGAGACGTTCAAGATCGTACCTCCACCACAGGTTATGTTATCTATGTTAGCCGTTTTCCTATTTCATGGTCTTCGAAGAAGCAACGTTTGGTTTCTCGTTCTACAACGGAGGCAGAATATCGGGCAGTTGCTGCTACTGTTTCTGAAACTAACTGGCTCTCCTATCTTCTTAAGGAGCTTCAGTTCCCTCTGACTGCTATTCCAACAGTTCTGTGTGATAATATTAGCACCACTTATATTTGTGCCAATCCTGTCTTCCATAGCCGCATGAAGCATATGGCCATCGACTTCCACTTTGTCTGTGAGCAGGTTGAGAGAAAACAGATTGATGGTGCATATTTACATGCTTCTGATCAAGTTGTTGATCTTCTTACAAAGCCTCTTCCCCATGCACTTTTCAGTAAACATTTTTCCAAGTTGGGCGTAGTAGACCTCGACGTCAACTTGCGGGGGCGTAATAACGGCTAGCTGATTTATCTTTAAGACTCTTGTTTTGTTTTGGACTCTTATTTTATTTTTGTACTTATCAGCTTTGGTATGTTTAGGATTGTATTTTAGTAGGTCTCTTTTTTACCTAAATTTACTCAGATTTGTATGTAATCCACAAGCTATAAAAGCCAATATAGAGAATCAATAAAATCAATCGTTTATTTGTTACTAGTTCCTCGCTTCCTCTCTACCAATAACCCTCGAACTATTGTCAAAGTTGCTACGACACACTCCAACTTCACAGGGTCCTATTACCTCCCCCAAACTCAATTTTAGCGTATTTTTGTCACCCTTTTTTGCTGATGTGACACCTTTATTACATAAAATGGGATCCACATCAAAGGTGTCACTTCAGCTATAAAGGCTAACAAAAGGTGTCACATCAGCTAAAAAGGATGACAAAAATACATTAAAATTTAGTTTGGGGGGTAATGCCCCCCATGAAGTTGGAGTGTGTCATAGCAAATTTGGTTATAGTTCGGGGTACAAGATGCTCTACTCTTTTTCCAATATTAGTTTTTATTATGTAGGTCGTTTGACCGAACAATATCCAATAATAAGGTTTGTAGTAGAGTTTTGGTTTCATCTGATTTATTGTTGCTATGATTTGTAACTATAAGCTTTTACATGACGCCTACCGATTTCGAACCCAACACTTCTATGTTCCACTCTCCTTGTCTACTTTCAGCAAAAGGATAGAGACAAAGTGTTTCTTTCCTTTGCTAGTTTGTCATCACCTGTATTACTTCCGGGCTTCTAAAAGATGTTGCTACGCCAGTGTCAGATCCTCCAAAAATGCATTACTTTTGGAGGATCCAACATGCACTGGCGGTAAGTTTGAAGAGTTCAAGCAACATAGGTAACCACTCTGCTAAGTTTCTCAACTAGGGTGCGGGTGTCCGATGTGGATCCGTATCTAGAGGCAGGATCCTTCCTGATCTCAATTGTAAGATTCGAAGATATGGATCCAGGCGTGGATACGGGGATGCAGGGATTCAGCTAGAGATAATTCAAATATCTAAAAAAAGATTGATAAAAAACCTAAACGATGAGATATTATGTAGAAAACTTGAGGAGAAAATATTGGTCAAGAGGAAAATCCCGAAAGGAGATAAAAGAAAAAGCAATAACATAAAAATTTCTATATACAAGGTATTTTTTTTCGTCAATTTCACCTTAGCTTTTGTTTTGATTACAGAAATCATTAAATCTGTCCGGACTTCCCATGTCAATTTTGGTCAAAGTACCCATAATCGGCCACACCCATGGCGGGTCGACATAAGTGTGGCACTGAAAGTGAAGGGTCCAAGTAACTTAGCCACCTGTGCACTGAGCTCTTGAAGATCCCATTATTCATGATTTGCAGGCTACAAAGACGACATAAAAAAACAAATTTAGGCTGCATTGAAGGCCATTTTGGTTGAAAGGTTAATATACCACAACTTAATTTCAAATAGTGATGAGCCACTCCAAACTATTTATCACTTTGAGAATTTGAGGTCCTTCAGCTTCTTTGTATGGCAACACGAGGTGAATGAACATCTATCAACTTGTGGTTTTGACCCAAGTATAACGTTAGGCCTTGGTAGGTACAACTTTTTTCCTCGTGTTCCTTACCCCAAAAAATAAAAATAAAATCCTAGTTTACAGATATTGCATTTCGTCAATGTTCTCATTCACTTACTTCTTGGAGAACTTTCTAGAAGAAGTCCAATTTCAATATTCAGAAAACAGGACAAAGATTTTTTCTAAGGGGTGTGTGTTGAGTGTGAGGCAGAGGGTTTCAAGTTTCAACACCATACATAACAAGGAAGTTTATGAGAAATCTAACTTGTACGGAATATACCTTTCTGACACCTGATTACTGTCTACAAGTTCTTGAATTGGCTCAAATACGTTCTAATCGTAGCAGGTTGGATTGTTTCAGCCTATTTTGCTCGGAATCTTTAAAAATGTCGACGGGTGGTGTAGTGCATTTTTGGAGGATCCGATACCGGTGGGGCTACATGTTTGATGATTCCGAGCAACAGAGTTTTCAGCCATTGCTATGGCTGAAGCAGCTCTAGCTGCTGATCTAGTTGTTTCTCGTTTTAGCTTTGTGTATTTTCCATGAAAAGACCACAGGAACGAATAGAAGTTGCCTGATTTAAATTTTTTTGTCAATGGTTGATCTTTTTAGCAGCTGGATATTGGCAGGCCATTAGCTATCATAGTCAAATCTTATTACTCTTATACTTTTTGGTCAAACATTGACAAGTTGGTAATAACGGTGCATCTTTAACAAGAAACGTTCAGTATTGGATGATATAAATTTATACATAGTTGAAGATTTGTTCAGTTTTTGGAGGGTTTGATAGATGAATAAACTTTATTTCTGTGGGTTTTTGTTTTCCTGGCATTTAGTGCAACTACCTTCATGCTGTAATTATTTTTTCCAACAACCCTACTTCAAAAGCTTTTCAGAAACAACCTCTCTACCCCACAAGGTGGAGGTAAGTTTCGGTTTATAAGTAAGCATCTGTTGTAAAATTTGAGCAACCCCAAACCCTTCTAGAGCTTCAAGAAATAGTAAACGGTCTTATCAGTACACAAATATATAAAAATTAGAGAGTCCATTAGTTCATGGATCATGACAAAAATTCTCTCTCCAAATCGAAATAAAAAATTGAGTTACAGAAAAGAAAGAATAAAAAAATTGCGTACATGCTGTTGTTGTTATTGTTACCATTAAGTGTAATGCTTAGTCAAGGGAAATCATCCATGAGTATTAATTTAGGTAATAAATGTGGGAAAAATGAAGAATCCTGAAAACTTGAACAACGTTCTTGGGAAAAGAAAGGACGTGGCAATGCGGGTATGAAGCTGATTGCAAGAAGGAAATTTGGGCTAGTCAGGTTATTCTCATATGAAAGTATATTGTTCTTGTTATTGCCTAGGATTGATGAGTTACATCATACAAATAGCGCTGTGCAAAGTGCGAAAAGATGAGAGTAAGACGCTATGTACTTCAGATTTTCACAGCATCGATTGGTCTTTTTCCTTGCTGGAAGTATTGGAAGTAAGTTGCAGTATAATCCAAAAACTGTTTTGTATAATTTTGGTGATTTGGACTCCATTTATAATCCAACATTTCTGTTTTCATCTAATTTTTCTGAAAAAACACACTTCTTTGAAAGATCTATTTTGATCTTGTGTTGAGGGTGTTACTTAACTTCATAACGTTCTGGTTTTGTACTTGAACTAGTGTTGAAGTTCTGATTCTATATTATACAGATTCTACGTACCCGTATCGGCGGAAACTAACAATCTTAAGGAAATAAATTTCCGGAATCTGTATAACTTGTTTTTGGAGATTAAAGCCTATGCTTTCTACTCCGTTTGAATTTAACTTGTGATTAGAAGACATAAAATCTTCATCAAAAGTTGAAGTTCACTCGATTGACGATTGGAAGTTATAAAAACTTCGTCGTTAATTAGAAACAAGAAGGAAAACTTATAAAGTTATTTAACTTTATTAATAGTATTCTGGAAAATACTAATTTTCTGTCTTGTGGTGACAGGAAAAATGACAACTGAAGGTCAAATTATGAGTGCGACAACGTCTATGGGGGCAACTAATATTGCCACATCTAGTCGCACAACTGCTCCGCCATCAATGGCCCCGGCGGAGAAGCCCGGAAAATTTTCTGGCATCGACTTCAAGCGGTGGCAACAAAAGATGTTCTTTTACCTCACCACGTTATGTCTACAAAGGTTCACTAGCGAAGATGCTCCCGAGGTACCCGAGGGAACCTCGGACAAGGATCGCTTCATCATTGTAGAAGCTTGGAAACATTCAGATTTCCTTTGCAGGAACTATATTCTGAGTGGTCTCCAAGATACCCTCTATAATGTCTATAGTGGAACTAAGACATCAAAAGAACTGTGGGAGGCACTTGAACGGAAATATAAAACGGAAGATGCGGGAATTAAGAAATTTCTTGTTGCACGATTCCTGGACTTCAAAATGATTGATAGCAAATCTGTTGTCTCTCAAGTACAGGAGTTGCAAGTCATCATACATGATCTCCTAGCAGAAGGTATAATTTTGAAAAATACCTTAGTTGAACAAATTAAAAATGTTCATAATGCTCACATAAACTGTTTTGTAGGTTTAACTGTGAATGATGCTTTTCAAGTAGCAGCAATAGTTGAGAAGCTACCACCTTTGTGGAAAGACTTCAAAAACTACTTAAAGCATAAGCGCAAGGAGATGACCGTTGAAGATCTTATTGTCTGACTTCGTATTGAAGAAGACAATAAAGCTGCCGAAAGAAGGTCAAAGGGAAACTCTACAATGAATAGAGCACATATTGTAGAAGATGGCCAAAACAACTCGAAGAAAAGAAAGAATGTTGAACATGGAAGCAATCATCCCAAGAAAAAGTTTAAGGGAAAGTGCTTCAACTGTGGCAAAGTTGGCCACAAATCAACAGACTGTCGAGCCCCGAAAAAAGGGAAGAAAAAGGACCAAGCAAATCTGATTGAGTCCAACAAGGATTATGACGACCTGTGTGCTATGTTCACGGAATGCAACATGGTTGGCAATCCACGCGCTTGGTGGATGGATTCAGGGGCCACACGCCATGTCTGCGCAAGCAAAGAGTTGTTCTCGACATATGCTCCGGCTCAAGCGGAAGAAACAATTTACATGGCCAACTCCGCGACTGCTAAGGTGGAGGGAATAGGAAAAGTTTGCCTAAAGATGACATTCGAAAAGGTTTTGACACTGAATAATGTTTTATATGTTCCGGAGTTACGTAGGAACTTAATTTCTGTTTCACTCCTAGATAAAAATGGTTTCAAATGTGTAACCGTTTCTGGAAAAATAGTAGTTAGCAAAGGAGAAATGTATGTAGGAAAAGGCTATCTCGAGGAAGGCCTTTATAAGATGAATGTAATGAATGTTGAAATGAATAAAAATTCAAATTCTTCTTACTTGCTTGAGTCTTATAATTTATGGCATGAACGTTTAGGCCATGTTAATTACAAAACGTTACGAAAACTGATTAACTTAGAAGTTTTGCCAAATTTTGAGTGCAATAAATCTAAGTGTCAAACGTGTGTAGAATCAAAGTATGCTAAGCATCCTTATAAGTCTGTTGAAAGGAATTCCAATCCCTTAGACTTAATACACACTGACATTTGTGATATGAAGTCAACACCATCACGTGGTGGAAAAAAGTATTTCATAACTTTTATTGACGATTGCACTAGATATTGTTATGTCTACTTGCTAAATAGTAAGGATGAAGCAATAGATGCGTTTAGGCAATATAAAACTGAAGTTGAAAATCAGTTAGACAAAAGGATCAAAATGATAAGAAGTGACAGGGGCGGAGAATATGAATCTCCCTTTGCGCAAATATGTGTAGAGAATGGAATAATCCATCAAACTACGGCCCCGTATTCACCTCAATCTAATGGAATTGCGGAAAGGAAAAACCGAACTTTGAAGGAAATGATGAATGCCTTACTAATAAGTTCTGGTTTACCGCAAAACTTGTGGGGGGAGGCTATTCTTACGGCCAATCGTATACTTAATAGAGTTCCCCATAGTAAGACACAATCAATTCCTTACGAAAAATGGAAAGGAAGGAAACCCAACTTGAAATATTTCAAAGTGTGGGGGTGTCTAGCGAAGGTTCAAGTTCCTATACCTAAAAGGGTTAAGATAGGACCTAAAACGGTGGACTGCGTGTTCATAGGATATGCTAAAAGCAGTAAAACATGTCGATTTTTGGTTCATAAATCCGAACATTCGGATATAAATGAAAATACAGTAATTGAATCAGATAATGCTGAATTCTTTGAAAACATTTATCCGTATAAAACTAGACATGAACAGTCTAGTGGAGGATCTAAACGACCCCGAGATGAACCAAGTGAGAATGTACATAATGAAGAAAATCCAAGACGTAGTACACGTCAAAGAACATCAACTTCGTTTGGATCGGATTTTGTAACATTTCTCTTAGAAAATGAGCCTCGAACGTTTAAAGAAGCGATGTCGTCATCAGACTCATCCTTTTGGAAAGAGGCAGTCAATAGTGAGATTGATTCAATCTTAAGTAACCATACGTGGGAATTAGTTGATCTTCCTCCAGGAAATAAACCTTTAGGGTCTAAATGGATCTTCAAAAGGAAAATGAAAATGAAAACGGATGGTTCTATTAACAAATACAAGGCAAGACTTGTAGTAAAAGGCTTCAATCAAAAAGAAGGTCTTGATTACTTTGATACATACTCGCCAGTGACAAGGATAACCTCAATTCGAATGTTAATTGCCTTGGCGGCAGTATATGATCTTCAAATCCATCAAATGGATGTGAAAACCGCATTCCTAAACGGAGAATTGGAGGAAGAAATCTACATAGAACAACCTGAGGGTTTTGTGGTTCCAGGAAAAGAAAATAAGGTGTGTAAACTTGTTAAGTCACTTTATGGACTAAAACAAGCACCCAAGCAATGGCATGCAAAGTTTGACCAAACCATGTTGGCAAACGGATTCAAGATAAATGAATGTGATAAATGTGTATATATTAAGGACACACCAAATCACCAAGTCATTGTATGTTTATATGTGGATGATATGTTGATCATCAGTAGAGACATTTGTGACATAAATGCAACCAAACGAATGCTCGAGAGCAAGTTTGATATGAAAGACCTCGGAGTTGCAGATGTGATCTTAGGTATAAGAATCCATCGAACTCCACAAGGGTTAGCACTGTCACAGTCTCATTATATCGAAAAAGTACTTGACAAGTTCAAGTATATGGAATTCGATATTGCCAAGACTCCATTGGATGCGAACTTTGCACTTCGGAAAAATGAAGGTGAAAGTGATTGTCAATTGGAGTACGCAAGAGTATTGGGATGTTTGATGTATATAATGAACTGTACACGACCAGACATAGCATGCACTATCAGTAAATTGAGTCGGTACTCGAGTAATCCCAACAAAACTCACTGGATGGCAATGAAAAGAGTTTTGGGTTATCTTAAATACACTCAAGACTATGCTTTGCATTATAATAAATATCCCGCGGTACTTGAGGGATATAGTGATGCAAATTGGATCACCGGATCGAACGAAGTAAAATCCACAAGTGGATATGTATTTACTATCGGTGGAGGAGCAGTTTCTTGGAAATTGTCGAAACAGACTTGTATCGCTCGCTCTACAATGGAATCTGAATTTATCGCATTAGATAAAGCCGGTGAAGAAGCAGAATGACTCTGAAATTTCTTAGAAGATATTCCTTATTGGCCCAAGCCAGTGGCACCAGTATGTATACACTGTGATAGCCAAGCGGCAATAGGTAGGGCAGGGAGCATGATGTACAACGGTAAGTCTTGTCACATACGTCGAAGACATAATACCATTAGAGAACTTCTCTCTAGTGGAATTATCACTATAGACTATGTAAAGTCAAAGGATAATGTGTCGGATCCACTTACAAAAGGCCTATCTAGAGAAGGAGTAGAAAGGACATCCAAGGGAATGGGTTTAAGGCCTAGGACAAGTCAGCATGGCGGTAACTCTACCTAGAAGACTGGAGATCCCAAGAGCTAGGTTCAAGGAGATCAAACAAAGTTATGTCTGACAGGTTCAACATTGTCATTTACCCAACCCATTCTCATGATGTAGACAATGTATAGTAAACAAGGATAAGACTCAAGGTGAAAAGTCTTTTAATGATTATCTAAATTTGGCAGATTTGACCAAATAGTTCAATCTAAAGGATTGAAACGTTTAGAAATCACCTATGTGAGGGCGAAGTGGAAGCCGCTTCAAAGAGAATGTTAGTAAAGGCCTATTCTCTAAGCTCTCATGAAAACCGGGACGTGTTCATGGCTGAAAAGAACAAAATCGTAAGAACCATAAATGGTAAAAGGCTGATTGTGTGACATGTGTTGTCTAGGTGTACATTAAAGCTCGACGGTTCAAAGATATCAAATCTACCGATTGACCGAGTGCATCCGATACATGTTCACTACGGAAAGTTCAATGGGAAACCCACTTATCCAGATCCAATCAGTCTTTGCTTGATGATCACATACTGTCCGTAAACGATTTTTGAAAAATAGCCATTCCCCATTCATGTGGGGGATTGTTGGGTTCATAGTGTGTTGAATGGAAAATGGAGAAACCAAAGTGAAGGGAAGGAGACACCCAAATTGGAAAGTGTACTCTTTGCTAAAGAAAGTTTACTCTTCTCCCACATTGGTGGAAAAAGAGAACTTTAAAGTGTTTAAAAGTGAAGCACTTACTTCACATGGTAAGTGAGGCAAGGAAATAGAGATGCCTCGCGCCGTCGTCGTCGTCGCTCGCTCGGTTCGACTTCGTCTTCGGATTTGGATTTGGATTTGGATTTGGATTTGGTCAAATGATCGATCGATGAGATCTATTTTTTGGACAAATTTTATTTGACGAAAATCTGAATATGTGTAAAACGCAGGAAATTTTTTTTCCCTGTGATTTGGACTCCATTTATATGCATAATGTTTCCAGATGTAATGTTCTTCAGCAGATGCACTGTTTCACGAACAGATGCACTGTTTCATGAACAGATGCTGCTGAAAGTTGCGATTCTTCATGAAACAACACACTGTTTCATCCGAAATGACATGCCTGTTCAGAAACAGTCACACTGGTTGGCCGAATGGACATGAATTTTCAGAAAAGGTAACACCTTTTTGATGAACCTTTGTCTCTTTTCGGAAGAGACATCACTTGGCTATAAAAACCTGCTTTGATTCACAGGTTTGGATTCAGAAAATTTTCAGATTACAAAAACATTCTTCTTGTCTTAAAAATACTCCAAGTGTGATCATTCAAACCGTGAGTGTGTTCGAAGAATCCGCCTATTTGAGGTACCGCTATAGTCGGATTGAAGACCATTTTATCCTGGGAGGAAAATTCCACAACCTCGGGTACAGTGAGGGGAATTATTTCCTTAAGGAAAGTCCGTGAATTCGGACGACTTGGCCTTAACAATATGTCTATTTTCATCTAATTTTTCTGAAAAAACACACTTCTTTGAAAGATCTATTTTGATCTTGTGTTGAGGGTGTTACTTAACTTCATAACGTTCTGGTTTTGTACTTGAACTAGTGTTGAAGTTCTGATTCAGAAATCTATCATCCAGTAAGTTCATAGACCTTGCTATAGACCTGAGGAGTTCTTCTGCTATCAGTTTTAATCTGCTGCTGTATTCTTCTAAATTTACCCTTTGAAAGAAAAAGAGACAAGTTGCTCAGCGTTGTATAAGTTGCTGTAATTCCCGAAAGGTAAAGACAGTAATACTCAAAATACCTAAATGACTTTGGATTTTCAGGCCAATACTTAATCTTTCGCTCGTCTTCTGGATGAACCAGGAGATAAGGTCTGTCAGTCCAATCGAGAGTTTGATTTTCAGAAAGAACCATGTCATTTCCATATCCTTCAGTATCATCCGGTGCTCTGCCATATTTTTGCTTCTCTTCCATTGAAAGGTCAAACAATTGTCTTGAAACTTTGCGCACTTCATCTATGAGGGGTTCTTCAATTCCACTGTTGATTGCCTGTAGCTTTATACCTTATCTGAGAATGTCAAAAGTACTCAAAAGGTTATGAGTAAGGGTATCTTTGGTATGAAGGAACTGTTTTCCAATTTTCTCACGTTTGATTAGTTAAAATGTTCAGGAAAACATTTTCTCTAGGAAAATTAGTTTCTTAAAACTGAGGAAAATGGCTTCCCTAATGGAAGTAGGGAAAAAAGTTTCATAACTGACATTCCATGTTCGTTGTCTCCTCCTCACCCACCCAACGCCCCAACCCCACCCCTGAACTCACACTTCCCATCACATTATACCCCATTAGAGTTGATATATTATATGTAAGTGCTCTTGAGATAATATCTTTTTGCTGACTTACCGAACACTTCCAGTAAGAACCGACTTATTTTTCAAGAAACATTTTCCTTTCTACAACACACATCCTAAAGATGCATTTTAGTCCTCCGTTTAAAAAAGAATGACCTACTTTTCTTTGTAGTCCATTTAAAAAAGAATGACCTTTTTCTTTCTTTGGCAGTACTTTAATTTCAATTTTTCGCATGACATGTTTAGGATCACAAGATTAAATGACATTTTGGTACATTTGACACAACTTTAATTTAAGGCCACAAGATTCAAAAGTCTTCTTTATTTTCTTAAACTTTGTGTCAAGTCAAAGTAGGTTATTCTCTTGAAACGGAGCACCAGATGCATTGTATTAAGTGTGAACATTGTATTAAGTTGCTGTTAATGTTCTACTCCTTAAACACGCTCCTTTCTCTCTTTTACTTTTACTTTTAACGTACATTTTTAAACGGTCTCGACTGACCGGCCGATGCCGGCGATGGCGTAGTAGCGCTGGAAATAGGTAAGGTCACTATCTCTCCCTCGACTTCTCTCTCTCCCCAAGCCCTTCTCTTCTCCCAAGCCCTTTTCTCGCCCCAGTTTGGTTTGCCAGCTGTTATCGCCGACGGATTTAGGGCTTCCACCGGCTCGGCTCCGGCGACGGTGGAAGAGTGAAACACCTGCCAAAACCGGTTTAAAACTATTAAAACAGTTGGTAAGACGTCAGCCTGCGAACAGATTTCGAAAACATCAAGAAGAGGCTCCGACGACGGACACTCGGCCTCTCTCCGGTGATTGTATTTCCAGCAACCAATTTTGACATAAAAATTGCCGTGACCAGCATACGTAGAACCCTGGTGACATCTGAACTTTACTATTTAGTTGCTCTTCACAGTGTAGTTCCTTGGAAATTTTAATTTTGGTTTCTTGTGATTTTAATTGTGCCTGATTTGCGTATTGGTAGATATTGTTGGGTATTTTGTGCGTACCTACTATCTGTCCTACTATTTTCTCCTACGGTTCCTTTGTTTGTTTGTGTGTGGGTTGGTTTGGGGTATTGTTTGGTTTATTGAGTGGTGGCTGTGGGATTCCGGCGACACACCTCTATATATCCCAGTGAATTTTAACCTTGAACTCTATTTCTTTATTTTTTTATTTTGCTAGCATCTGTGCTGCTTGAATTTTGGTTGCATTTTGTGCTTTGCGTGTGCCTTTTATTGTTATTGGCTTATTGCTGTTTTTAGCTTTAGCTGTACTTTGTTTTGAGTAGTGGCTTGGGTGGCACATGGTGGAATAAGGTCATGTCCTAGGGGTCCTGAGGGACTGGCGGGATGGGGGTGGGATCGGGGGCTAGTGTTGGGTTAGATTCGAGAAGCAGAGTTCGAGGTATTAAAGGAGGGGATAAGAGTGTTAATAGTTTGAGGGTAGGGTCGTGGAACATTGGGACCCTGCAGGGTAAGTCGATAGAACTGGTTAAGATTCTTAGGAAGAGAAAGATTAATATTGCGTGTGTCTAGGAGACCAAGTAGGTAGGTTCCAAGGCTAGGGATATTGATGGATACAAGTTGTCGTATTCAGGTAGTGAAAGGCCTAGGAATGACGTAGGTATCTTAGTGGACGAAGAGCTTAGGAGGCAGGTTGTAGAGGTTAAAAGGGTTAGTGATAGGGTTATGAATATTAAGTTGGTCTTGCAAGGGTTTACTTTGAGCATCTGTAGTGCGTATGCGCCACAAGTGGGCCTGGACGAGGAAGAGAAGAAGAGATTTTGGGAGGTTTTGGACGAGGTGGTTAGAGGCGTGCCTAGTTTGGAGAAGATTTTCATAGGTGGGGATTTCAATGGGCATATTAGGTGTTTGCCGTTGGGGTACGATGTTGTACATGAGGGCTTTGGGTTCGGGGTTAGGAATGATGAGGGAGATGCTCTTTTGGATTTTGTGAGGGCCTTTGGGTTGGTGGTAGTGAATTCCAGCTTTTCAAAGAAGGAAGAGCACTTGGTTACTTTTCAAAGTAGGTTAGCCAAGACTCAGATTGACTTTTTCCTGCTTAGGAAAGGGGATAAAACATTGTATAAGGATTGTAAGGTAATTCCGAGTGAGAATCTTGCGACTCAGCATAGACTCCTAGTGATGGACTTGGTTATCAAGAAGGGCAAGCTGAGATGGGGTGGGAAGGGTCAACCTAGGGTTAGGTGGGGCAATCTGACTCTGGTTAGTGCTTTAGAAATAGGGGCGAAGTTAAAGGGGATGGGGGTGTAGGAGTACAGGGGGGACGTGGATAGTATGTAGGATAGGGCTGCTGGTTGCATCAAAGAGTCTGCTAGAGAGGTGTTGGGTGTTTCGAGGGGCTGGTCTAACCGGTATCTGGGGGATTGGTGGTGGAATGAAGATGTTAAGAAGAAGGTGAAGACGAAGAAGATGGTTTACGCTAAATTTGGTTAGAGTAAGGATGAAGAAGAGAAGTGGCTGTGCAGGGAGGAGTACAAGTTAGCTAAAAAAGAGGCTAAGTTAGCAGTTGCGGCTGCTAAGATAACAACTTTTGAGAGTTTGTATAAGGGGTTAGAGAGAAAGACTGGGAGAAGAGGTTGTTTAGGCTTGCTAAGGTTAGGGAGCGAAAGGGTCGTGATCTGGACTAGGTGAAGTGCATTAAGGGGGAGGATGACTGAGTTTTAGTGGAAGACACCCTCATTAAGAAAAGATGGCAGTTGTATTTCCATAGGTTCTTGAGTGATGAGGGGGACATAAATGTTGTGTTAGGGGAGTTGGAGCATTCTGGGGAGTGTCACGACTTTGGCTTTTGTTGGCATTTTAAGATAGAAGAGGCCAGTGAGGCTATTCGTAAGATGTAGAGGGGCAGAGTGACGGGGCCCGACGAGATTTCGGTGGATTTTTGGAAGTTCTCTGGCAGGTCAGGGTTGAGGTGGCTGACCAACTTGTTTAACAATATTTTTAAGTCAGCAAAGATGCCTAAGGCGTGGATATGGAGCACAACGATTCCTTTATATAAGAACAATGGTGACATTCAGAGTTGCAACAACTACCGGAGTATTAAGTTGTTGAGTCACACGATGAAGATTTAGGAGAGGGTGGTGGAGCAGAGGTTGAGGAAGTTTGTATCTATTTCGGAGAATCAATTTGGTTTTATGCCTGGTCACTCCACGACTGAGGCAATTCACCTTGTGCGGAGACTGGTAGAGCAGTATAGAGAGAGGAAGAAGGTTCTTCACATGGTGTTTATTGACTTAGAAAAGGCGTATGACAAGGTCCCCAGGGAGGTTCTTTAGAGATACTTGGAGGCGAGGGGGGTCCCAGGGGCGTACATCAGAGCGATTAAGGAAATGTATGAGGGGGCGAACACTCGGGTAAGGACAGTGGGAGGAGATTCTGAGCATTTCTCGGTCTTGACAGGGTTGCACCAGAGATCAACTCTTAGTCCGTGTTTATTCTCTTTGGTGATGGATGTGTTGGCGCGGAATATACAAGGCGAGGTACCTTGGTGTATGCTTTTTGCAGATGATATAGTTTTGATTGATGAGTCACGACAAGGGGTTAATGATAAGCTGGAGGTTTGGAGACAAACCCTAGAGTCTAAAGGTTTCAGGTTGAATAGGATCAAGATGGAGTACTTGGAGTGCAAGTTTAGTGAATCGAGGCAAGAAGAGTAGGTGGTAGTGAAGTTAGATTCTTAGGCGATTTGCAAGAGGGATAGTTTTTAGTATCTCGGGTCTACGATTCAGGGAAATGGAGAGTCAGATGAGGATGTCTCTCATCGTATTGGGCAGGTTGGATGAAATGGAGGCTCGCTTCGGGAATTTTATGCGATAAAAAGGTGCCCCTAAGCTTAAAGGCAAATTTTATAGAGATGCAGTCCGGCCTGCTATGCTGTATGGAATGGAGTGTTGGCCGATTAAGAATTCTCATATCCAAAAGTTGAAGGTGGCGGAAATGAAGATGTTGTGTTGGATGTGTGGATTCACAAGGGCTGACAGGGTTAGGAATGAATTTATTCAGGAGAAGGTGGGAGTGGTGTCAGTGGAGGATAAAATGCAAGAAGTGAGGTTAAGATGGTTTGGTCATGTGATGAGGAGGGGCACGGATGCCCCAGTTCATAGGTGTGAGAGGTTGGCCTTAAAAGGTTTCAAGCGGTGTAGGGGTAGACCGAAGAAATACTGGAGAGAAGTGATTAAACGTGACATGGAGCAGTTACAGCTGACTGAGGACATGACTCTGGATAGGAAGATATGGAGGAAAAACATTAGGATAGAGGGCTAAGGGTGTGGATGAGTCATAGTCAGTAATTAGGTGGATTTTGATGTCCTTTATTTGGCAATGTACATTTTTTTGTGGATGTCGTACCTATGTTATCTTATCATGTTCTATGCTTTTGATGCTTTTGTATACTGCCTTTTATCTTGAGCCAGGGGTCTATCGGAAACAGCCTCTCTACCTCTTTAGAGGTAGTGGTATGGACTGCGTACACTCTACCCTTTCCAGACATCACTATGTGGGAATATACTGGATTTTTTGTTGTTGTTGTTGTATTCTATTTTTCCCGAACAAGCTATCTATTTTCTAAAAAAAAACGGGGGCATAAATATCACAGTCAGTCCTTTTTTAAAATTTTCCAAGCATTGAAGTAAGTAAATTCAAGCAGTAAAATTTGTTCTGAAATAAAATTATTAACTTATAGGATCATGTTTATTCTTTTAACTTATAATTATATTTTTTTAATTTAAAATTTGTTAATTTTTGCATGTACATATAAGTATATATTATATTTTAATCATATATTAGAAGTTGAATGACATTTGGATATTGTTACGCAAGATTAAAATATATAAAAAAAATGAATTGAATTTGAATTACAGTATGAACATCGTCAGATAATGTTTCAAGAAAAATTAAATTAATTGACTATATATTGTTAATAGTAAAATTAGTATTAAAGATATAATTAAAAAGGGTTATTAACAACTTTTAGCTTAAAAGGCTAGAAAAACTTAACAACAGAGATGAGGGACTTTTTTTTATTTTTTTGTAAAACAGTCTTAGGCCCCTTATGAAGTTTAGTTCTAGGCCACAAATGTTATTGAGCCATCCCTGAGGGTCTATCGGAAAAAATCGTTCTACTTCACCTATGAGGTAAAGATAACATTTGCATACATTTTACTCTTCAAAGATTCCACATTGTGAAAATACATCGAGTATGTTGTTGTTTGTTGTTTCGTTTAACTATTTGGTATTGGTATTCAGAATTTGAGACCTTTGGTCTTATCAGGATGGTGGAAACCTATCTATCTTATCTTTTATCTTTGCTCAACAGGTATAATTATCATGGTCATCTATCCATCTTTGGGTTAAAGGGTCCTATGCACAACTTAGAATTTGGGTGTAATGGGGCACTATTGATCCGTGGCTACTATTGTTAGTGTTTGTTCTGACTTTTTTTTTTTTTTATCATAACTGAGTTTTTCTTTAGGTACCATAATTGGGTTAAAAATTCTATCTGGTTTTTCATAATTTCAGCTTTCTTTTCACTTAGGCTTATTCCTGATTTTTCTATTATGTCTGTAAATTGTTCTAATAGTTTTATATGTTCTTCTTTAGTTTTTGTATATAATAATATAGGAACTATGCCATCCTAAAGGTGAAACCAATGAGGCAAGAAGCCGTGGCGGGGAGTAACCAAAGTCGAGGCGCTGTTTAAGGGAAAAGTATCCGAATTACCATGCTAGTAGTGACCGAAGAACATGTTATTTAAGAATAATCTAGTATATAGTAATCTGAGATGACTATATTTTATTATGTATATGGTTGAAGGGAATATTTTGAAAAAAGCAATTTTATGATAATGAATGATAATATACCTGATGTCATGGTAGATAAATTTAAGATACTTATTTTGTATGCACTTAAAGATATAGAAATAATAGATATTAAGAAAATGATATTAGAAGAAGTAATAAACTACGAAATAGAAATGATAAATGCCACAGCACAAATATACGAAGACATTTACCCAGAAGGATATTATTCAGACCAAGATTGTGGATGTTAGAATATATTAGAAAAACCAGAGAAAACCAAGATAATCTAAATAACGAAATTAATTATAGAAACCGAATTAGAAAAATAATAGAAGATCTAAAAGAAAAGTTAATATGGATAGAAAAAACCTTAGAAAATTTAGAAAAAAGTACATGTAACAGTTTATATAATATAAAAAACTCACTACGAGAAGAACAACACAAAATAATAAATGACATAGAAAATCTAGAATTAGATATACACTACAGTACAGAAAGAATAAGTTATTACACAGAAATTTGTAAGCTAATCCTTATTCTTATAGTAAAATGTTATAGACTCTATAAATAGAGACTCCTAGTTTTGTAGCATCCACAATGTAGTCCTCGGGGTTTGAGAGTTTCGTTTGGGGGAGACTTTTTAGACACAAGTGTTGCAATATCAATTGTGTGAACCTCTTTTATTCTGAGTGAATTGTGTGAGGTTGTCTTTCTTGACAGTTTGTACACTCTTTTATATAGTAGATTGCTCATCTCCTTTTGTGGAGGTAGATCAACTGACCGAACAATTATTGTGTCTCTTTTGATTTATTTCTCGCATATATTTGTATTCGTGGTCTTTCGAGGATTGCTTTGCTAGCTTCCGCATGACACCTGATTATTTCGGTCCTAGCAATAATGTCAGGGAACTTTTTTTGCACGGATGCTAGAGTGGGAATCAAATCCAGGTCTGCATACTAAAGGGTTGTTTGTGCACTATATATCAATCAGTGCAGCTACTCGACCTTTGTGAATAAGGGTGCCAATCAATATACATACATCACATTGACGATATATATACATATATTTTTTTCGAGGTTACCGGAGGGACATGACCCCTACTCTGGTCTACCAGACTCTTGTAAACATTACTCATTATATGCAAATAGCCAACTTAGTAATCATCAAATAGATAAAGAAGCAAATTTCTTTTTTTTTTTTTTTTTTTTTTTAAAAAAAACTAAAAACTTTGGAAATGAAAACATAATTTTTTTTTCCTGCAAGATTTCACAAAATTATCCACAAACAAAAGAACTCCACATAAATCCTTGTATTATGTAACCAAAAAAAAAAAAAGGAAACATAAATCTTTCCATTAATTTGATGAAAAGAAGCCAATAGATATCTTGCAACATTTTTCTACATAAAATATTAGAATTTATACACTATGATATTTTCTACTAATTACACATATATATATAAGTGAAAGTTTGATTGTTCTATCAAGGGTAGTTTCGTAAATAACATTAATAATAATGGTAAACATGTATTGGTGTTAAATACACGTGTCTTCTCCACTTCACAATATTTTTTCCTTTCCTTTTTACTTTTTCCATTCATTTCTTCCCCTTTCTTCACCGCATAACTAGCAACTAGTAAAACACAAGAAATTTCCTGCAAAAAAAATCTCTTCACCAATTAATCTTCAAAAAGCTCTACTAAAATTTTTGTATATATAATTGTAGTAAAGTCCGTGACACTTATATAAAAGTAAAGGTTTGATTGTACTAACAAGGATAGTTCCGTAAATAACATTAATAGTATGGAAAATGTGTATTGGTGTTAAATACGCGTGTCTTTTCTACTTCACAACATTTTTTTTCCTTTTCTTTTTACTTTCCCCATTCATTTCTTCTCCTTTTCACAGCATAACTAGCAACTTGCAAAACACAAAGCATTTTCTGCAAAAAAAAAATCTCTTCACCAATTAATCTTCAAAAAGCTCTACTAAAATTCATGTATATATAATCGTAGTAAAGTTCGTGATACTTATATATAAGTCAAGTTTTGGTTGTATTACCAAGGGTAGTTCCGTAAATAACATTAATAGTAATGATAAATGTGTATTGGTATTAAATACATTTGTCTTCTCCACTTCACAATATTTTTCCCTTTCTTTTTTTACTTTTCCCATTCATTTCTTCCCCTTTCTTCACATCATAACTAGCAACAAGTAAAACACAAAAAATTAAATTTCCTGCAAGGAAAATGATACACTCCGAAATCGGGCCATATAGTATGGGCACCTCAAGCATACATGTACTGGAGGTCGCCCCGATAACTCAATCCATTCGTCATCACATCCATCATAAGGATCGGATGAATTCTGACCATATAATAGAATAGCAGTAACATATAATAAGTCATAACTTAAATATGTCTAAACACCCAAGTCCACAGTCATCCATCTCTATACAAATTGATGTTTAGAAAAGTATGTACCGGGATAAGCCCCCGATAATAGCCAAACTAAGTCAAAATAAGACTAATTCTAAAGATAGGAGACCAAGAATGAATGCCTTCCAAAATAAGGAAGCTCACCACTCTAAAGTCAATCCACAAACCGCTTCGATCACCTAATCAATGCATAGGAAAGGAAGATGATGCTCCGGCCCCTATAACGCGTGGAGACATAGCGTCCAGAGACGGTTAGAGATTAGAGTGCTAGCATATAACTCAAGGATAAGGATTAGATAATATTTTCATTTAAACACAAGTCACTATTTCACTTTCAGACACATTCATAACTTTATCCATTCAGATAGACATAACACATGCTAATCAAGGGGACAAGTCTTATCAACACTTTGGAAGCACTCATTCATCATACATTCTATACAGGGCTCTAAACTTCCACACTTATAGGTTCAAGAATTTCTCACTAGGCATAGGACTTTAACCACATTCACATACCGATAGATTAAGGGCTTTAACCATGCACATACCTTCATTTATCAAAGAATTTAACCACATATACATTCATTCATCAAGGGACTTTAACCACACATGTATTCGTCTGGGAAAGGGACTTCAACCTCATGCCCATCTACTAGTCAAGGGACTCTAATATCATGCCCCACTTGGACTCTAACCACAAGCCATTTCATTCGGCGAGATACTTTTACCTCAAGAGATCTCTTCAAACAAGGGACTTTAACCTCAAGCAATTTCATTAGGCAAGGGACTTTAATCTCAAGCCATCACGACTATCATTAGCTGATATTGGGACTCTAACCCTTTGTCCATGCATCCACCTACATTTAATTCCACACATAAGGACTTTAACCCATTTAGTCAATTCAACACCACACATGACCACATGGTCCTCTTGGGATCCTTTATTGCTCAACTATTTCAATAGACTAATGCCTTAATTCAAGTCATCATACAATTCAAACTATGATCCTCAAGACCCTTACAGGCCATTCACACTTCGTTAATAATTCTATACTATAATTTAGTTCCACACATACTTCAAGTTCATTTTCATGTTAAAGGACTTTAACCTCTTCTTATTTATCAAACCATTAAGGTAATCAATTACAAAATACATGGCTCGATTTACCTTCACAATACCATTTATCAACCATTCATACTTATTGGGCCATTGCCCTAGTTTACAGCATCATCATGTAACTAGACATCTCACTTAGACATTTTTACAAACACCTTGTATACATGCCTTTACCAAGGCCAATTTCATGGTAGAAATCATCCAGACTAGGGTTACTCAAGACCCACATGTTAGACCACATACAACAACATTCACATGTGCAAACTGCTATCAATAACATGTATAGACATAAGTCTTAGTAAGAATCATCATTACTCTTCATTAGGCAATAAAACCCTTTTAATGTGATTTTAAAACCACCATGTACACTTACCAATCCAAGTGTGAAATATATGGGTTTATATTTATTTAGTAGGGGAAGAGATACATGCCTTAAACAACTTGATTTACCAAGAATTTTGACTCCTTCTTGCCACTAGATGAGCTCTCTTGAAACCCTCGCTTCCAATTCTTCAAGATGAGTTTGAGAGAGTATTTAGGGTGTTTGATCTATCAAAAATGGATGTTTAGGAGGCTACACACACTTATATAGTGAGAGAGCTTACATTTTAGGCATGGGAAATGTCTACAAGGCCCTTAGTTAGAAGTTGAAAATTGCACACGTCCAGGGACACGACACCATACGACTTACTTAAGGGACTCGTATCCTAGGGCACGTGTGGTATCCTGGCTCATACCCTTGGCTCCTCCTAGGTTACACATACTGTTAAGGGTACGACCATGCACCCTTGAATCGTATCTAAAGGGTACGACCCACCCCTAACTCATATACACCAACCGTATACAAAATAGTCTACTCAAGCTAAAACCTCACTCCATATGACTCACCTAGGTACGGCTCGTATACATTGGTTACGATTGGGGAGGGGTCACTTGTACCTAAAACAGTGAGTGACCCTTACCACATTGCCTAGGATATGAAAGGGAAGGGGAAAGAGGGTACGATCCGTATCCAAGGGGTACGACTCAAGCCCCTAGTCGTACCCACCTTAGTGAGCTCAAATGAAGTTGTTTTTCTCATGGTCCCTAGCCTAGGTGTTTCTGAAAATCTCTTCACCAATTAATCTTCAAAAAGTTCTACTAAAATTTCTGTATATATAATTGTAGTAAAGTTCGTGACACTTATATATAAGTAAAAGTTTGGTTGTACTATAAAGGATAGTTCTGTAAATAACATTAATAGTAATTGTAAATGTGTAGTGGTGCTAAATACACGTGTCTTATCTACGTCACAACATTTTTTTACTTTTCTTCTTCACTTTCCCCATTCATTTCTTTTCCTTTATTCACAGCGTAAGTAGCAACTAGCAAAAAACAAAAAATTACCTGCAAAAAGAATCTCTTCACCAATTAATCTTCAAAAAGCTCTATTGAAATTTCTGTATATATAATTGTAGTAAAGTTCGTAACACTTATATATAAGTGAATGTTTGGTTGTAATATCAAGGGGAGTTTCTTAAATAAGATTAATAGTAATAGAGATAAGCCTTCAATACCCCCTCAAACTATGACCAAAGTTGCTATGACATACTCTAGCTTCACAATGGTCCTGTTACCGCTAAGACTTAATTTTAGCATATTTTTGTCATCCTTTTGTGCAGATGTAGCACCTTTATTACATAAAATGAGGTCCACTTCAAAGGTATCATGTCAGCTAAAAGATGACAAAAGGTTGTCAGCTAAAAAGGATTACAAAATATGCTAAAATTTAGTTCTGAGGGATAATAGGGACCCCATAAAATTGGAGTGTGTCATAGAAAATTTGAGCATAGTTCAAGGGGGTACTAGATGCTTTACTAACAGTAATGACAAATGTGTATTTGATATTAAATACACGTGTCTTCTC
The DNA here is from genome assembly GCA_030864225.1 of Capsicum baccatum var. pendulum. Taxonomy (NCBI): domain Eukaryota; kingdom Viridiplantae; phylum Streptophyta; class Magnoliopsida; order Solanales; family Solanaceae; genus Capsicum; species Capsicum baccatum. Next base: position 27,237,511 of record CM061556.1, on the reverse strand, counting down.
CACTTCACAACATTTTTTCCTTTTCTTTTTTCTTTTCCCATTCATTTCTTCACAGCATAACTAGCAACTAACAAAACATAAAATATTTTCTTCAAAAAAAAAAACTCTTCACCAATTAAGATTCAAAAGGTTCTACTAAAATTCTTGTATATATAATTGACGTAAAGTTCGTGGCACTTATATTTAAGTGAAGATTTGGTTGTACTACCAAGGATAAATTCATAAATAACATTAATAGTAACTGCAAATATGAATTTGTGTTAAATACCCGTGTCTTTTCTACTTCACAATATTTTTTCTCTTTACTTTTTACTTCCCCCATTCATTTTCCCCCTTTCTTCACAACGTAACTAGCAACTAACAAAACACAAAAAATTTCTTGCAAAAAAATTACTTCACCAATTAATCTTCAAAAAGTTCTACTAAAATTCCTGTATATATAATTGTAGTAAAGTTCATGACACTTATATATAAGTGAAGGTTTGGTTGTACTACCAAGGATAGTTTCATAAATAACATTAATAGTAATGACAAATGTGTATTGGTATTAAATACGTGTACATTGATATTAAATACATGTATCTTCTCCACGTCACAATATTTTTCCACTTTTCTTTTTATTTTGCCCATTTATTTCTTCCCCTTTCTTTACAACACAATTAGCAACTGGTGAAACACAAAAAATTTCCCGCAAAAAAAAAAAATCTCTTGACCAATTAATCTTCAAAAAGCTTTACTAATGGTCCTGAATATATAATTGTAGTAAAATTTATGACACTTATATATACGTGAAGGCTTGGTTGTAATATCAAGGCTAGTTCCATAAATAACATTAATAGTAATGGGAAATGTGTATTGTTGTTAGTTATACGGGTCTTTTCCACTTCACAACATTTTCCCCTGTAACGACCCTTACATTCGTTTGCAAAAACATTTTCATCTTTTCTATTTTAACTCTCCCCGTAGTTGGTGTACGTGAACTATGAGTCACGAGATGAGTGGTACAAATTCTCGAGGTGTTGAAAAGTAAAATATTTGAGTCATTAGTTGGATTGTTGAGTTTTAATAAATTTAAACCTGATTATGTTCAAGTTTGATCAAGATGACTCCAAATTAGTGTTTTGGTGATTCCAATAGAATCAAAACATACATTTTAGTCAACTTACATATTTAATTTATTTTATAGGATTCTAAATAAATTTTGAGGATCTATGTGAAGTTTCTAGTATATTAGATGATTAATTTTTAATTAGTTAATGGATCAAAATCACAATTTATATACTTATATGGAAATTATAAGAATGATTTAAAATGGATAAAGTTTACAATATACATAGCAAAAAAAATCATAAAGTCATGAAAAGGGAGGCACGAACCTTGCGGTTTCTCCATTGTTCTCGCAGAATAGTTCCAGAACTCAAAGAGAGCTATGAATTTGAATGGTCATAACTACTCGAATAAACTTACGACATCTAAGGGATGTCATGTCAGTAACTGATACCAAAACTCCCCAAGAACACACGAAACAAACACCAAAATCAGTCCACTAGTTCAAGAACTATGGACCCTTTTAATGATCTATCTCGGATTCGCAAGAAGAACAAGAAAGGAAGTAATATCAAGAGTAAAACACACTAAAAAACAGCAACAACATGTGATGAACAAGATGAACACAAGAACACAACTTTCGGATTTAACAAGACACAAAAATAGTCCACTACAAACATACAAAGTGTAATAAGATAAAGATAGATAGATAGACAAATAAAGATGTAATATTAACAACCTAAAAACTTATTCCACTTTTGGACCTTTAATATCACACACAACCTAAACCTATCTCTTACGTGACCTCAAGGAAACCAGAATCCCCAATCAATCTCCGTTTCTAATCGATTCATCAACACAAGGATTCCACCTTGCCCAAGGATTCCACCTTGCTAAGAGGCTCTCAAAAAGGCTACAAATATCATAAAAAATCTTTCCCAAAATGACCTAATAAGGTTATATTTATATCTAGGGCAACTTATTAAAAATGACCAAAAAACCCTTGCAAAGGGGCGGATGAACAGTGACGGATGAACAGTAACAACTTTGGCGTGTGGGACTTGTTCTCTATCCTTCAAAGATTGTTCCTTGGATGGGCAGCCCCACAAGCTCGGGTATTCACTCACGTCTTCATGTTCTCGAGTGCTAAGATGCCTCTTTGACCCATATCATCCTCTCCTCCTTAGAAAGGATTCATCGTCGAATCCAAACCATGCAAAATGATAGGAAGGACAAACAAACACAAGTTCCTCAAGGTATGAGGGTTAGGGTTAGTGTAATGAATCATAGCATTATGCCAAGGTGGCTCAAACTTCACGTATACCCAAACATCCCTCAGGTTCTCAAAAATGATACACTAATCACGGGAAATCCGAATTACATACAAGACATGCTTAGCATCAACATAATCATGCTTACACAATGCACACATGTCATTCCCTAATATGGTTTGAAATGAATCAATATCACACCTCAAGTGATCAATGGGATCAAAGGGGTTGGGTATCCATGGACATGGATGGAGGACATGCTTTCTTTCCCCGATACTACCACCAATACAATCACATATCCCCTATATGCTAGGATGATCTACAACAAAAACAACTAGAGGGTCATCTTTAGTCAATCGACCAACTTGTTCAACATCACCATTTTCACAAATAAGTTGATTTTCATGACTTCCATAAGACAATGTATTATCACTTGCAATAATGGATTCAACACTAGGTGGATCAATTAGTATATCCATAATTTCAAGTTGTACATTATCATCACAAAATAAAGGCATATTTCGCTCACTTAAAGACAAACTATCATTTAGTTGGCTATTATCCTCATTCACTAGAGTGAAAAAGTTAGTTTGATTACCTTGTAGCTCATGTGGAGCATGGCCACTCATGGAAATTTAATTATGAAGGCTTTTATGCTTCATTAAGTTATCCAACTTCTTGCAAAGAGAGTCTTTCGTCCCTTCCAATCTCCTTTCCATTCTGTCCATTATTTGACTATCGATGGCATCAAGCCTTGCCATGATGGATTTAACCCAACTAGGCATTTCAGCTTCATTCGCCATTGTACCTATCAAGAGCTACTAAAAAAACAACAAAAAAACATCAAACACATTAAAGGTTAGCAAAAATCAGTCCGCACGACGTATCAAAACAGTCCGCACACTCTCAAGCTCACACTTTTGAAGTTTTCACTCTATTGGCCTCACAAGTATTGATAACTCGCTTGTACTCCAATGAGGTCACTTGGTTCCAATTGTGGCTAGAGGAAGGATTAGATTCTTGTTTTAAACAACTCAAAAAGTAATGTACAAAATTGAACCAAAAAGAATACTACGACTCAAAAACGAGAAAAGCACACAACAAAAGCTAAACACGAATGAACGAACACAAAGACTAACTAACAATCTAGTAGACAAGTATTAGTTTGCTAATTAGTATTGGAACCAACGAAATTGAAACTAAGGAACAACAAAAGGAAACTACAAAATCTGAAATTTGAGCTTAAGTATGCTGCGTGAACAGTAAAACATGATAAACCTAGCAGCCACATATTGGTCTCAGTCCCACACTACTTTTGTTGTCCAATTTCAAGTCTTGGTCAATTTTTTTTACAATTTGGACTTTGGTGGAATTGGTTTTAGGAGAGAAATATAAATATTGTAATCCTTTTTTTCAAATTCAAAAGTGGAAGACTTGACTTTCTTGTACCATTTTCCTAAAACATGGTCCTTAAATCATGAAATGTTGTTGGAAAAATGGTTGTTAAAGTCCTTTGAGTGGTTGAAATTGGTTGTAAAAGTCTTGAGAGATCTTAAATTTTGTAAATTTGTCTTTCAAGACTAACAAAATACACTCGCTCTTTCTTCAACTTCCAAGATCAAACATCCACTTTTTCTTCAACAATAGATGAAGATGTGAAGAACACAATTTTTGAATCTTGAAGTTCTAAGATTCAAGTTGGACCCCAAATATCAAAAACACCTTTCCAAGCTTAAAAATACAACACAATAACCACCATACACGTTTAAACCTTGAACCAACAACACATCACACGTTCAATTCTTAAACCCACAACAACAATCGGTCATAATTTGGTTCACAACAACAACATCGATATTTCAAGCTCAGATTTAGATCTAGACTCAATTGTGTTAGTGATGAAGAAACTAGAATTAGAAACAATAAAACAAAAAAAATTACTTCTAGATCTAGACAAGAAAACAAAATTTTCGGCCAAGACAATGACAAAATCTAGATTCGGCCAAGAACTAGAACAAGATTTCAATTTTCTAGAATTTTTTAGTTTTCAGTATTTTTTTTTTGAATTTTCGTCCAAGAGAACCCAAGATTGGTAGTGTAGGGACACAACCAGCCTTGCTTTGATACCAAATGATACCAAAAATCCCCAAGAACACACAAAACAAACACCAAAATCAGTCCACTAGTTCAAGAACTATGGACCCTTTTGATGACCAATCTCGGATTCACAAGAAGAATAAGAAAGGAAGTGATATCAAGAGTAAAACACTCTAAAAAACAGAAAAAATACACGATGAACAAGATGAACAAGATGAACACAAGAACACAACTTTCAGATTCAACAAGACACAAAAACAGTCCACTACAAACATACAAAGTGCAATAAGATAAAGATAGATAGATAGACAAATGAAGATATAATATTAACAACCCAAAAGCTTATTTCACTTTTGGACATTTAATATCACACACAACCTAAAACTATCTCTTACATGACCTCAATGAAATCAGAATCCCCAAGCGTTCCCGTTTCTAAGCGATTCATCAACACAAGGATTCCACCTTGCCCAAGAATTCCACCTTGCTAAGAGGATCTCAAAAGAGTCTACAAATATCATCAAAAATCTGCCCCAAAATGACCTAATAAGGTTATATTTATAGCTAGGGAAACTTATTATAAATGACCCAAAAACCCTTGCAAAGGGGTGGATGAACAGTAACAACTTTGGAGTGTGGGACTTGTTCTCTATACTTCAAAGCTTGTTCCTTGGATGGGCAGCCCCACAAGCTCGGGTCTTTACTCATGTCTTCATGTTCTCGAGTGCTAAGATGCCTCTTTGACCCGTATCAGTAACATTCTTATTTTGTATTTATGTTTATTTTTACCTAGTAAAAAGAAATTTCTAGGACCAAGAAAACAGTGTGGGTGATGATATTACTCATTGTTCTGCTTACAGGACTTCTCTTTATTGCCTTAGCAATATCAGTTCTTGGCCTTTGTATTCATCTGCCACATTCATGACTCGTGAGTTATTAGGATTTTCATATTCACCAGGTTTTATATATATTTTTTTATAGTAAGAAATTATGAATGAGTTTGTGCTCTTATGTAGATTATATATTTGAACAGATTTAGACCATTCAGAAGCTTTACGGAAGGGCAAGGCCCTTGCAAATTAACTTGCATTTGGATTCTTCAATTGAGGCAGGTTACATTTTAATTGGAGTTTAGATTCAACTTAATTGTGTGTATGCTCCTAAATTAGATACTTGTTGATTGGTATTCGGATGTGCTTGAAATTGGTGATGTTTGGACTGATGATGCGTGTATAAATGATTATTAAAAATTTACTTGATGGAATTGTCTTATGAATTTAAGTGTACTTGTAAACTTGGTACATTGTGTTGTATCCTGTGAGATAGTGTAAATTTGATATTGATATTACTTGTTTATGTTGGATCGAGTACCACGCCGGTATGGATATATCTATGTTGGATTGGGTACCACGCCGGTAGGGTTATGTATATGTTAGATCGGTACCACGTCAGTATGGATATGTATATATTGGATCAGGTACCACATCGATATGGATATGTATATATTGGATCGTGTACCACACTGGTACGGATATGTATGTGTTGGATTGGGTACCACTCTGTATGGATAATTATATGTTGGATTAGGTACCACGCTGGTATGGATATGTATATATTAGATCGGGTACCACGCTGGTACAGATATGTATATGTTGGATCGGGTACCATGCTGGTACAGATATGTATATATTGGATCGGGTACCATATCGGTATGGTACATGAATATAGATTATTCCTGCAGGTCATGACTATTTGTGCAAAAATAAGTCCCATAGCATGTGTGTACGTATTTGTGTTGATTTTGTGGATGTTTATAGTATGATTGATACTCTTGATGGTTATGTGGCTTATTTGTGAGCACTGTTTGACCTGTTGTTATTGTATTGTTGATTCATTGAATATTTGTTATGTGACGATACCTATCTACTTGTTATCTAATTTATGTTGTGTACATGCTACTAAATTGAGTTGGCCTATGATACCTACCAGTACATAGTGGTTTGTACTGATACTACCCTGTACTCTTCTTTTGTTGAGTGCAGAAAGTGTTTTAGTGGCTCAGACATTATCTCACCTCTAGAGTTTGATAGCAGATATTGATCCAAGGGTGAGCACTTCATCTTTAGGTTGCATGGGTCATCTTATTTGTTCTTGTCCATCTTTCGGACAATGGAAACATTCTTTATTTACTTTATCTTTGGATATCTTTTAAGACATTATTTTTGTTAGTAGTTCTTGTACGATGACCTTCGAGTTTTGGGGATTTTTATATGTAGATTATTTGACTTCTGCATTAATAATGATTAGTCTAAGATTATGATTATTATGTTGATTTTATAATAATATCTTCTTAATAGTGACTAAGTGATTGCATAATGGTTCAATATGGTTCTCCCGCAAAAAGATTGGTGTGAGTGTCACTCATGGCCATTTGGGTCATGACAAAGTTGATATCAGATCCCTAGGTCCATCGATCTCGTCGTACAAGAACATGTCTAGTAGAGTCTTGCAGAACGGTACAGAGACGTCTTTACTTTTCTTCGAGAGGCTATAAGACACTATAAAAATTTAAATTCTTCTTTTTTACATGCTATTACTTGATTTCAATTGGTATCTAGTGATTCCAATTGGTATTTGACTTCTTTCATTATTATTATAGAAGATGAGTATGGTTGAGTGGTATGGTGTAGAACTGGTTACCTTCCAGTTTCAAGGGGATGCTAAGATATGGTAGAGAGCTTATGTAGAGTGTAGGAATACAGGTTTGCTTTCCTTGACTTGGAATCAGTTTTACTCAGTTTTTCTAGAAAAGTATGTGCCTCATACTTTGAGAGATAGAAAAGGGGATAAGTTTACTAATATTAGGCAGGGGAACATGTCAGTTGTAGCTTACGAGGCCAAATTGCATTCACTATCTTAGTATGCATCTTAGTTGCTGAAAATTGAAGAGGAGAGGATCCATCTCTTTGTGAGGGGTTTGAATATAGGCCTCTAGATTTCTTCTCTTCAGATGACATCCTCAGGTAAGTCTTCTCAGATATGGTGTATTTTGTTAAGAAGGTGGAGGGCATAAAACAAGAGGGTTATACCAAGGCAATAGAAAAGAATGTCCGCAGAGAAAATAGTTTCAGTGATTCTTATTCTAGGGGTCTAAGTATGTTATGAGTGCGGTAAAGTAAGTCACATTAGGAGGTTTTGTCCTAATTTAAGGCATTATGGTTATTTTGGCCAGCAACAGGTTTCTCGAGTGCTAGTTCTAGCAGGTAGGGGAGGTGGTAGTAATGGTAGAGGTCATTCACAGAGTGGTCGAGGTGGTTCTCAGCCTGATAAAAACAATGCTCAAATTGGTGGTAAAGCCTATATCTATGATTTTCTAGGCAGACCCTAGGTAGAGGTATCAGATGTTGTCATTTCATGTACTATTCTTGTCTGTGATCGAATGGCCACTATATTATTTGATCTTGGTTCTTCTTTCTCATATGTGTCTGTCAACTTTGCTGTGGGTTTGGACATGGTGTGTGATTTGCTTGACTTTCCAATTCACATGTCTAATTCTATTAGTGATTCTATTATTGTTGGTAAGATTTATTATTCTTGTTTAGTTATGTTTATGGGGTATCAAACTTGGGCAAATTTTGTGATTCTATACATGGTAGATTTTGATATAATTTTATGTATGAGTTGGTTGTCTTTGTATCATGTTATACTGGATAGTCATGCTAAGATAGTGACTCTAGCTATGCCGAGAATAGATAGACTTGAGTGGGAGGGTAACTATATAGTCCTACTATGATAAAACTTATTTCTTTTCGTTGTGCAAAGAGGTTAATTGGGAGAGGTTGTTTGGCCTTCCTAGAGCATCTTTGGGATATTTCCGTAGAGGTCCCATCGATTGAGTCAGTTTCTTTGGTGTGTGAGTTCCAAGAGGTTTTCCTGAAGATTTTCCTGGTATACCACCAGGCTATCACATTGATTTCTGTATTGATCTAGATCCAAGTACTCGTCCTATTTATATTTCTCCCTATATGATGGCTCCAACTGAGTTGAGGGAGCTAAAGGCTTAGTTGTAGGATTTGTTGATTAAGAGTTTTATCCGTCCAACTACCTCTCCATGAGGTGCTACTGCCTTGTTTATAAAGAAGAAGGATGGTAGTCTTTGTATGTGTATAGACTATAGGCAGTTAAACAAGTTACATTCTGTAATAAGTATCCTTTGCCCCGTATCGATGATTTATTTTACCAGTTGTAAGGTGCATCCGTATTTTCTAAGATTGATTTGAGCTTCGGGTATCATCAGGTTAAGATTCGGCCTGATGATATTCCTAAGATTGCTTTTCGAATCTGGTATGAGCACTATGAGTTTATTGTGATGTCTTTTGGGCTGACTAATTCCCCGACTGCTTTTATGAGTTTGATGAATGTGATATTTAAATGCTATTTGAATTCTTTCGTGATTGTTTTTATTGATGATATTTTGGGTTTATTCTAAGAGTAAAAAGGAACATAAGAATCACTTAAGGATTGTTTTGGGTTTGTTAGAAGAGAAAAAACTTGATGCAAAGTTTTCTAGGTGTGGGTTCTGGTAGGCTTGTGTCTACTTTTCTTCATAGATGATGTGTGATATATGTTGTGTGTGGATATGAATATTAGGCCTGATTATGAGTAGGATGACTTGGCCTAAATTATTGATGTTTATAGTTTAGATGCGGGTTTAGGACCCGTAAATGGCATGTTTATATCATTTGAATCCTATTGCTTTCCTTTTATAGTTTAGATTAGTTGTAGCGTGGTTATGATGTAAACCTATGTTTGGGATGTGGTTTTAGTATTTGAAGCATGATTTATATATTTAGCCTTAGTGGGATAGTATGGTAGTCTTGAAACCATAAGTTGGGTAGAGTTGACTTGAGTACCCTTGTTTCTAGTCAAAGTTGCTATCTTATGCTTGAATATGGCTTACTTGACATCTAAAAGATGAACTAGATACCTTAGCTTAGTTTGGGGCATAGTGTGCCTAATTATGGAAATTGAGGGTTAGAAATGGGATCATCTGGCCCACTTAGGCCTAAACTTGTGTTAAGTCTTGTGGACTTAATTGTGGATGTTAGACATAGATGAGGCTAGTAAACCTTAGAATAAGGTTACTTCATAACTTGTATTGATGTTCTCAGATTGTGGCTTTTGAGTTATAGTTATGATACTTCCTATGGAAGTGATATTGGGCATTTGGAGATGATATTCCTCCTAGATACGTTATGTGGCCTATAGAGATGCTATTTCCTCTTAGATATGCAAATTGAACTAGAGAGGTGATATTTTTTGTAGTCATGATGCTGTGACCTATCGATATAAGATATCCTATAGATAATTACATGCCTATCTATATAATGCCTCTAATATGTGAGATATCTCCTATATGTGATATAATTAGAGATATTCTACGGCTTATAAAAATGATTATCGATATGAGTTCCAAATATGTATATGGGCCAAGGGCCATGTTATGATAATGATTGAATATCTGAGGAGTGTTTATTAGTGTAAAGGATACGATTACAATTTATAAATACATATATGTTTGTATACACATCTCTTCGGTATGGGACGGAGGAAGATACTATATATTCCTTATGACTTAATTGATTGGATACTGGTGATGGCTAGGAATATAATGTATTGGCTAATGAATCTTTCTTAGTTGAAACATGGTAGCTAGTGATGGTTAATCCGTGACTTAGGTGAGGTCGGGTCTAGCACATGTGAAGATTAGTTGGTATTGATGACTAAGGTCATGATGTCGATTAGTTGATAAATAAGGAGTTATGTGTTAATGAGGTTAGATAATAAGAGAAGTTGGTAATAAAAGGTGACTAGTTAATAACTTTTAATACTGCTAAATGGTTAACTAATGAATAGTTAAGCAAGGATTAGTTGGTAAATGATGGTTAGATAATGAATGTGATACAGGTGCGATCACGTAGATGGAATCATATGGGTGTGTATTTAAATCGCCCAAGTGTGTGTGTAAAGAAGTGTAATTAAGGGCCTAAATACACATCAAAAACAGCCACCAAGTTACACTAGAGGGAGCCTATTCTCTAAGGTATAGTTTGGTCTTTTTGCTTTTAATTGGTCATATACTATATAAGGAACAAGTTAGGGTTTCTTTACTTAGTTTTTGAATATTGAAAATTGTACAACACACTTAAAAACACACAAGTTCTCTCATCTTTGAGACTTTGGCCGAAACTAGGTACATCGAAAGGGTGGATTCTCTTTTGTTGTTTGCTTGCTTGGAACTTTGGGGTGCTTGAAGGATTAAGGTCCCTATTGTGTCTCTTTGAAGAGTGTAGGTGTTACTACTATCATTATTAAGGGTCTTAGTGTCTAGATTACACTTAGGTTGTTAGTTATTATAGTAGTGGATGTCTCACTATCTATCCATTTCCTTATTGTAATCTTGTACCGTTTTTGTGTCTAGTTTCTCTTGTAATCCGTGGGTATTGTTATACATTGTTGTTCTCCATCTCGTTCTTCATCTATTGTTGATAATATTAGTTTGTGGTGGCTGACTGGTGTTGAATCACACCATTATATCTCATCTTGTGTTGTATTTGTTGAATCTGAGAGAGGTTTACACTTGGTCCACGGGTTCTTGTAATTTGTGGACTATTTGGAGTGTGTATTTCGTGTTTCCTTGGGTCTTCTTGTATCATTTGGTATCAAATCATGTCACAATCTTGTTCCTACAAAATCCATCTTGGGCGTGCTTGTTATAAAAAACATAAAAAATTGAGTTCTTGTGTTTGTGATCTTATCCAGGAAGGTGTAGACCTTGTTGTTGTTGTTTTGGATGAGGGGTTGTCTCTAGGTTTGGTAGTTATTTTGTTTGTATAGTTTGTTTCTTGTGCTGGTATCTTTCTCACTAGCACAAAGAGTTTCAAGATCTAAAGTTGAGCTTAATATATTGACAATATTAAAGTAAACTTGGAGTTGGCTGAACCTTGATGAATTTGTTCTTGGCCGTATAGTATTGTTGCTGACGTTGGAGTGAACATTGTTGTTGTGTTGTTGTTCAGTTCTTGAAGGTTTTTTTTTTTGGTGTTCATATTTTTCTTCATCTATTCTTACAACTTAAGACAACCAAAAGTGTAAATTAGATCCAAAAAGTTGTAAGACAACATCACTTTCTAGTCTAGACAACCACTTTTTCTTAAAACAAGGAACCTTGTCTTGTGGAACTAGTAAGGTCAAACATCACCTTTTTGAGTTTGAAAAGTTAAAAAAGGGTACAAGACTTTATTTTCCTTCAATATTAAGTCATCCATTCCAAAAGGTGTATAAGGACTAAAAACTTCAAGTTGTTGAAAAGTAGTAAGGATCGTGACCAATAACATGCTGCCACATCACCCTAGTTTACTGTTCATGTCGTTATTAAGCTCAAATTTGGTCTAATTGTCTCTCGTTGTTGATTCTTAGTTTCCTTTAATTGATTCAAGAACTAATTAACAAGCTAGTATAATCCTACTAGGTTGTCAATTAGTCCTTTGACGTCGTTTACTCCGTGTCATCGTTTGCTTAAGTACTTTTTTCATTTTAATTCGTAGTACTTCTTGATTCAGTTCGAACATTACTTTATTGAGTCTTCGAACAAAAATCCATTCCGACTAAGGAGTAGACTTACTCTGCAACTCACTACAAGTTACAAGTCGTCTTGCAAACATTTGTGACGACAAGTGTGCGACCACAAACTGTGTGAGAGACTAGTGAGGATTATTTGAACTAACGTGTGTTTGTTTTGTAGGTTTGTGTTGTATTGTTGTGTGTCTGGCATTGTGGATAGATTTGGTGACTTGTTGAACAGTAACTTGGAGGGATAGTTTCAGTATAGACTCAATGGAACCCGAGGCCTCAAATGCTCAAACAATAGATAATTATGCCATTAATACTATATTGGCTCATCTTGAGGCCATGTCCCGTGACATTTCTAGAGTGAATAGAAGCATTGAAAATTTAAACTCAGACATGACTTCGATGAGGGGTAAGATGTCGACTATGGATGGGAGATTAGAACGTGTGTAAAGCCAAAGAAGTTGACCTTATACCCCTCAAAACATTTCCCCAACCACTACTCCTGAAGACTTACACCAAATGTTCCAACCACCAATACAACCATCTAATGTCGCAAACCAAACACCCTTTTACTCCCAAACCTGAGGCCTTGAGAGACCAATCTACCCTCCACTTCATCAAGTCCAACAAGAAGGTCTTGGAACCCAAATGCCACCCCACAACCCGAGACCACCTATCCAAACTCCACGTGAACAAAGACCTCCCTTCTCACTAAATCAAATGCCGCAACCACGAGCTCCACTTAATCTAAATAGACCTATCCAATATGAAGGGTATGGACCGTATGTTGATAACTATATGAGAGGGGAAGAGATAAGGGGAAAGCATGGTGAATCGAGAGGAGCTTGTGGCTGAGAAGGGGGAGTTAGTCCTTGGAATCAACACGGCAACCAAAACTGAGAAGTTGGACTAAATAGCATCAAAATAGGGCTTCCAATTTTCAAGGGTGAGAGTGACCCCAAGGAGTTTCTTGCATGGGAATCCGCATGTGAGAGGATATTCCAAGTCAATGATCCTATCGAGAAGAAAAAGATTTTCTATGCGATTGCTCATTTTGAGAGTTATGCTACTACTTGGTGGGAATATGTTAAGCGATTTGGCAACGTTCTAGTTGAGGGGAATCCCCCTCCTTGGTTTTGACTAAGGTATCTCATGAGGAAAAAGTACTTACCCGAGAGGTACCAACAAGAGCTCTTTGCCAAGTTATATAACTTAAGGCAAGGTAAATAAACCATTGTGGCTTACTATGATGATGTAATGCCCCAATTTTTCTGAATCAGAATGCTACACGGTGCTTATAAGCCCGAAGGATCACAAGCTAACCCATGACTGATATTTGTACCTGTACACTGTAATATATAATGTTATAATGCGGAAAATATGAACATGTAGGCCATAAGGTTCAACTGAATAAAGAATCTGTCAAAATATTACATCCATATGGGTGAAAGATACCCAAAACAACTAAAAACTGAATCAAATCTGAACATAAGTCTAAATACTAAATCTGAAAGCCTCTAAGTGTTGTCTGAATAAGGAGTTGAAGGAATATGTCTCCAACTAACTCCGTAAACTGATAATTGGCTGAAATAATAATGAATAAATCAAATCATATTTTCCTCGAATGAAGAGGACTCACTGAATCTCTACGACTGGAATTGCTACTGCTACTGCTGATCTAGAGTTCGTGTCTCTGAACCTATGGTGTAACATACAAAGAAATCACTATAGCACAAATACATCAGTACGAGGGAATGTACTGAGTATACGAGTGAGGTAGGCTAAATATAAACAGGGTTTACATGCATGAACAATGCCAACTATCTGACTGACATGAACGTAAGAATATAAATATGCATACATAGTAACTAAAATCGTGGGTACATGATAGCTATTCCTATATTCTAATACATGGTTTACTGATGGCTAACATGACTAATACTGAAATTTTGATAACATGGGCGACTTTATCTGACAATCCTGAATCTGATGGAACTATCTGAATTCCGTACTGTAACTAAGTCTGACTGTATCTGACAGTCCTGATATACTGAAATCTGAAGACCTATCTGAGTTATTTTACTGAGACTGATTCTGAAACTGTGGGAGGTAGTTATTTAACTGACATACCCCAATAACATATATAGCTAAGTTGGGGTCCAATCTCTGCCCCGACTGGAGGGGTGTCAATACTGCACCACTAGTAAGGACAGTTATGGGTCCCCATCCTTGGGTTCACTCGGGGCTAACTTCTACTCCCATCCGAAGAGACTAAACATGATTCAACTGACTGTACATAGACAGATTAACTGACTTTCATTGACTGATGAAGTAGTACTATTATCTGTGAGTTAACTGAGATCATGAGATTTCTGAGGTTTTCCTGAGTCACATGACTGGCTGAATTCTATAGATTATAGCTTAACTGATATTATCGTGATAACATGACATGGCTCTAGGCACACAACTATTTTTTTCCAGGTGCGAATACCCCCAGGACTCGATAGACGAAAACTGACACACATGACATGACTTGATCACAAGATTTGAGTCCACAATTCATAATATCATAAGTAGGGGATATCATATTTCATATAGTTATTCAACATCTTAAACATTGTAGGGAATGCATGGATATATTTCGTGTACATATTGTATATCTCCATTATCTTACATGCTTTATACCACCACAATAGCAAAATATGAAAAGTATGGGATTCATATTGAAGTATATAGCTAACATGGACTTGTCATTTAGACATCATAGAATCATACAAACATGAATTTCTAGCATCCTAAGCATTTTATCAAACACCTTGCATGCATTCTTTAAGGCATAGGTGAGTTTCATACTTGCACCATATTAAACCACCTAAAGTTCATGGTTTTCAATAACAAATATATATATTCCATGAAAACACCTTTTGACATCACATTGAAACTTAAACAACAATCATCAACGTGTACATACTCATATCACCACAAAAAGTTTACAAAATAATATTTAAAACATGGTTCTTGAGCTCTATGAACGGATTGGATCCATAGATGAACACTACACATACCTTAGAAAGGAAACCTTGATGATTTGCTGGAGAGTTCTTGGATTGGGAAACTTAATTCTCCATTATCATGGAAAAAAGGCTTGAATCTTGCTTTTGAGAGATGCGTTTGATAGAAACCCTAATCTTGTGGTTAAGAGCGTAAGAGAGGGTTTTTGAGATGCTTAACCGAAGAAAAAATAGGAAAAATTATGCTTCTTTAGGGTTATAAGTTGTGGAAGGTGAAGGAAATGACCAAAATACCCTTATGAAATAAATTCCCAGTTGCTGAAAAATCATAGCTGACGACCTTCGGGATAGGGCATCACAAATGTGATAAACTATTACGAATGTCGTCACTTAGGAGATTGTTTCTGCCTAAGGCTGACGACCTTCGTGATAGGGTGTCACAAATGTGGTAAGCTATCACGAATGTCTTCACTTAGGAGCTGGTTTCTTCCTAAGGCTGACGACCTTCGTGATAGGGCGTCACAAATGTGGTAAGCTATCACGAATGCCGTCACAATATTTCCAGCCTGACATGATGGAGTAAATTAGGAATAACTCTTTTCTCTGATATTGGATTTAGACGAAATTGGTATCGTTAGAAAGATAATTAAATTATCTATCTATTGATAGGTAATGAGCTCAAAAATTCCAAGTATAATGAGAGATATTCTCGTTTGAAGTTGACTATACCAATATCCTTCTCAAGAATTCAATCGATAAGGAATGTTTTGATTCGTCTGATAGCTGGGAGTTATTTGAAGACTTAATATACATATAACCTAGTCATAAAACTATAAAAGAACCATGATGTACTATGCATGAGCTTGGTACATGGCTCTAATATTGGTTTGGATTTTTTTGGGGTATTACAATATCTTCCCCTTGGAAACATTCGTCCTCGAATGATGGCTGCTTGAGAGGGGAGAAAAGATAAAATGACGCATACACTAATTATGCTCAACTGACACATGATTTTAGGACTGAATTGAATTCTAAATTGAATATATCCCAACTAAACATGCATGACTGATAAGCTGAACTCATGAATGCATGATATGCTATGCACTGATACTTGATACCAATTTTATACTGGAATTTTGAACATGTAACTGAATAAGCTTAATTAAAATGGTTAACTCGAGCTAAGTCTGAATTAGCAGAGAAATAATGAGGGTACTTGGTTCGCATGTCTACTTCTGCTTCCCAAGTAGCTCCCTCCATGGACTGATTCTGCCAAAGAACCTTGACTAGAGGGACTTTTTTGTTCCTCAGCCTACGAGTCTGATAGTCGAGGATTTTGACTGGAATCTCTTCATAAGACAGGCTATTCTGAATATCAATGCTCTGAATAGAAACAACAACTGCTGGGTCACCTATGCACTTCTTGAGCAAAGAGACATGGAAGACTGGATGAACTGAGGCTAGATTTGAAGGCAATTTGAGCTCATAGGCTACCTAGCCGAAGCGACTGAGAATCCTGAAGGGACTGATATATCAGGGACTGAGCTTTCCTTTCTTTCCAAATCTCTTTACTCCCTTCATGGGAGAGATCTTGAGATATAAATAGTCATCGACTTCGAATTCGAGTTCCTTTCTATGAACATCCGCATAAGACTTCTGTCGGCTCTGAGCAGCCCGGAGTCTTTCTCTGATCAACTGAACTTTCTCTAAGGCATTGAATACTAAGTCAGGCCCTATGACTGTGGTCTCACTAACTTCAAACCAACCAATCAGAGACCTATATCTCCTACCACAAAGAGCTTCGAATGGAGCCATATGAATACTGGAATGATAGCTGTTGTTGTATGCAAACTCAATCAAAGGAAAGTGGTCATCCTAGCTTTCCTTGAAATCAATTGCCCACACCCTTAGCATATCTTTGGTCCTTTCTGCTTGACCATCTGTCTGAGGATGAAACATTGTACTAAGATGAACTTGGGTACCAAGATCCTTTTGAAACGCTTTCCAAAAGTGAGAGGTGAACTGGGTACCTCTGTCTGAGATGATAGATAGTGGAACACCATGTAATCTGACAAACTCCATGATATAGAGTTTGCCATAATCCTCGGATGAGTAAGATTTATGAACTGGAAGGAAATGAGCTGACTTGGTCATTCTGTCTACAATGACCCAAGCTGAATCATGCTGATGATGTGTTCTAGGCAAACCCGTCACGAAGTCTATGGTCACTTCTTCCCACTTCTAAGTAGGAATAGTGAACTCCTGCATGGAACCACTAGGTTTCTGATGCTCTATCTTAACCTGTTGAAATGTAGAGCACTTAGCCACAAACTCTTCAACGTCCCTCTTCATCCCACTCCACCAATAGATCTCCTATATGTCACGGTACATGTTAGTGTCCCCTGGATGAATAGAGTATCATGCACCATGCGCTTATATAAGAATCTGCTGCCTAAATTCATCTATACCGGGAACACACAGACGAACCTGATAGCAAAGAACACCATCTCCCCCTTGGGAGAAAACCTCTACTTCCTGACTCTGAACTGACTCTTTAAGCTTGACAAGGCTAGGATCCCTTTCTTGCTTCTCTTTCACCTTAGAAACTAAAGATAACTCTGAACTACTCTGAACACATACACCACCCTCTGAAGATTTGACTAAGTGAACGCCTAGTCTAGCAAGCTGATGAATCTCCTGAGCTAATTTCTTATTACTATCCTCAACATGTGAAAAACTATCCATGGACAGTCTACTGAGTGTGTCGAACACTACATTGGTCTTGCCAGGATGATAAAGGACACTCATGTCATAATCCTTCAACAGCTCTAACCACCTTCTCTAATGAAGATTGAGATCTTTCTGGGAAATGACATACTGAAGGCTCTTATGATCTGTGAAGACATCTACATGAACACCGCATAGATAATGCCTCCAAATCTTTAAGGCAAAGACAACTGCTGCTAACTCAAGGTCATGAGTAGGATAATTCTTCTCATGGGGCTTTAACTATCTGAATGCGTAGGCTATGACTCTACCATGCTACATAAGGAAACAACCTAAACCTACTCTGGATGCATCATAATATACTACGAATCCATCGGAACCATTGGGAAGTGCTAAAACTGGAGCTAAGGTGAGTCGAGTCTTCAACTCCTGAAAACTCTTCTTGCAAGGTTCTGACCACTGAAACTTGACCTTCTTCTAAGTCAATCTAGACATAGGAGATACAATAGAAGAAAATCCCTCGACAAACCATCGGTAATAGCCAGCCAAACCCAAGAAACTCCTGATATCTAATGGAGAGACAAAGCGAGGCCAGTTTCTTACCGCTTAGATTTTCTGAGGATCTACTCTAATACCATCATCGAAAATAATATGGCCAAGGAATGCTACTGATCTTAGCCAAAATTTGCACTTACTGAACTTGGCGAACAACTAGTAATCCCTAAGAGTCTGAAGAACAATTATGAGATGGTCTGAATGATCACACTCTGTGCGAGAATAGACCAGAATATCATCTATGAAGACTATGATGAATGTGTCCAAGTATTGCTTGAACACCCGGTTCATCAAGTCCATGAAAGCTACAGGGGCATTGTTAAGACCAAAGGACATGACTAGAAATTCAAAGTGACCATATCGAGTACAAAAAACTGTGTTTGGAATCTCACATTCTCTAACTCTGAGCTGATGATAGCCTGATCTGAGGTCTATCTTGGAGAAATAAATGGCACCCTGAAGTTGGTCAAACAAGTCGTCAATCCTAGGCAGTGGATACATGTTCTTGAACGTGACTTTGTTGAGCTAATGGTAATCAATACACATTTTGAGAGAACCATCTTTCTTGCACACGAATAAGACTGGTGCACCCCATGGGGATACACTGGGCCTGATGAATCCCTTATCTAACAGATCCTTCAACTGATCTTTCAGTTCCTTGAGTTCTACTGGTGCCTTTTTGTATGGCAGAATAGAAATAGGCTGAGTATCTGGGAGAAGGTCTATGCCGAAGTCTATTTCCCTTTCGGGAGAAATGCTTGGAAGATCTTCGAGAAAGACGTCTTAATATTCATTAACCACTGGGACTACTTCGAGAATGAGAGATTCGGAATTGGAATCCTTAACATGCATGAGATGATACACACACCCCTTAGAAATCATTTTCCTTACCCAAAGGTAGGAAATAAGCTTACCCTTGAAAGACGAAGTGTTACCCTACCACTCTAGGACGGGCTCATTCAAGAACTGAAACTGAACTATCCTATTTCTGCAGTTGACTTGGCATAGCAGGAATGAAGCCAATCCATGTCGGGAATGACATCAAAATCAGTCATCTCTAACTCGACTAAATTTGCTGACATAGATTTCTAAAATATCATAACCGGTTAGTTCCTGTATACCCGCCGAGCTATGATAGTTTTACCCACTGGGGTAGAGACTGAAAGGGCACTGCTAAAATTTCGAGACTGATTTCAAAATTGCCTGCTATGTATGGAGTGACAAAAGATAAGGATTCACCTGGGTCTAGCAAAGCATAAACATGAACATGGAAAACTTGTAACGTACCAGTAACAATATCAGGAGAATTTTCCTGATCTTGTCGGGTCTAAAGAGCATAGATTCTATTTGGGCATTGCCTACTAGTAGCACTGGAAGTGGCACCCTGCTGGTTCGGGCGACCGGACTGAGCTGTGGAATGATTCTGCTGACCCTGAGGGCCTGGATGAGGATACTCCCTAATCCTGTGTCTTGGCTTACCACAACCAAAATAGACATCACTACCAGCTCTACAAACACCTTTGTTGTTCTTACCACAAGGCTGATAAAGGGGGTTTGTTCGGGCACTACTAACACTTTCCTGAGATTTAGAGCCTGGTGCTCTGTCTATGTTGCCATCCCTAAACTTTGGCACTGAGGCACTAGCAGAGGAAAGGGCTGGAACTACTAACTTAGGATGAAACTGCGAATGATTTCCTCCCTCCGATTCGAGCTGAGCAAAACTAAAACTGCCTGCTCTTGCTTTCTTGTTCTTCCTCTCTCTAGTCATAACCTTATGCTCCTCTATCTGTTAAGCATGGGTCATGAGCCTGGCTGAAGTCATATCACTGTTCAGCATCGCAGACCTACACTCATTTACCACGCTATCATTTACCCCTGACACGAACTTGCTCATCTTAGCCCTGTTGTTTGTAACCACATAAGGGGCATATCTAGCTAGCTGAGTAAATCTAAGAGAATA
The DNA here is from genome assembly GCA_030864225.1 of Capsicum baccatum var. pendulum. Taxonomy (NCBI): domain Eukaryota; kingdom Viridiplantae; phylum Streptophyta; class Magnoliopsida; order Solanales; family Solanaceae; genus Capsicum; species Capsicum baccatum. Next base: position 27,217,211 of record CM061556.1, on the reverse strand, counting down.
CTCTCTAACTATCATATTTCCCTACCTGAGATTAATGGACTCAAGAACTTTGGCCTCTCTCGATTCTTGGGAAAATAATCTGTCTAAGAAAGTTGTGACAAATTCTTCGCACTCAACAGGACCTACATCCTCTAACCTTTCTGCTAACCACTGCTTGTACCAAGTGTAAGCGACATCCTGCAATTGGTATGCGGCTAACTCAACACTCTGAGAAGAAGTGACTTCATGATATCAATGACTTACTGGACTTGGTCAATGAATTCTTGAGGATCCTCGTCTGGCTTAGACCCAAATAAGGATGGAGGGTTCATTTGGGTAAAGTCCTGAATCCTAGCTGTTATTGAATTGGCCACTGGGTTGGCCGGAACGACTGCTGGTCATTCATTTTGGGCAGCTACAGACTGAGCAAGAGAGGTAAATACGGTCCTGAACTCCACATGAGAAACATGTTCGCCCAAAGGATCTTTGGGCTGAGGAGCTGGCTGATTTCTTCTCTTTGGAGGTATGTTTTTGAAATAAGAGAAGAGCGGATTAGATTGAGAGATTGACTTGAAATTATGTTTACTAGCACGACATGAATACTGAAGAAAGTGAACTATTCCTAAAACATCTCATAACCTCCTGTACATAAATGTGGCATGCAACACACCTATGTACAAGACTCTACTAGATGCGGCTTTCAGACTTTCTAGGACTCTATTAAACCTTAGGCTCTGATACTAAGTTTGTAATGCCCCAATTTTTTGAATCGGAATGCTACATGGTTCTTATGACCCAGAAGGATCACAAGCTAACCCATGACTGATATCTGTACCTGTACACTACAATATATAACATAATAATGCATAAAACATGAACATGTAAGACATAAGGTCCAACTGAATAAAAAATCTATCAAAACATAACATCCATATGGGTGAAAGACACCCAAAACGACTAAAAACTGAATCAAATCTGAACATAAGTCGGAATACTGAATTTGAAAGCCTCTAAGTCCTATCTGAATAAGGAGTTGAAGGAACATGTCTCCAACTAACTACTTAAACTGATAACTGGCTAAAATAATAATGAATAAATCAAATCATATTGTCCTCAAATGAAGAGGACTCACTGAATCTCTGCGACGAGAAATGCTACTGCTACAACAGATCTGGAGCTCGTGTCTCTGAACCTATGGTGTAACATAAAATGAAAGTACCATAGCGCAAATGCGTCAGTACGAGGGAATGTACTGAGTATACAAGTGAGGTAGGCTAAATATAAATAGGGTTTATGTAATGCCCCGGAAAACAAGTCCCAGAGCGTTACACGGTGCTTGAGGCTACGTGTAGCCCCAAGCTAATCCTTTGAGCCATTTTCATTCAGTTCAACACAAATTAATACGGTTTCCATAAATAACCCTCAAATATCAACAGAGTAATCATCCTCCAAGAATAAAAGAATTTCAGAAAGATAACAAAATACGACTTATTAGTCAACTCCCAACATCTATATTAGTCTGACAAGCCTCTAAGAAAATCAATAAAACCAGCGAGTCATTGATACATGCCCTAACAGACTCATACTCAGTTATCAAATGTAAACAATTTCGTGAAACCAACATCAGACATCACGTCCTTGAAACATTAAGACTCACCACAACAGAGGATGTAGAACAGCGTGCTCGAAGAATCACTATCGAACCTGGAACTGAGCACCTGAACCTACATTCCAAGAAAATGCAGCCCACATCCGAAGATGTGGGTCAATACCATGGAAAGGAACCGAGTATATGGGTGTGTATGCAGTTGTATAAATATCATCATCATAAATATTTATAAGAAATATGCAGGATGTATGAAAGACTCACATATCCCGAAGAAAATCATCATAATCATGAGAGAATAAAATAAGTACACTAACACATGTGAGTCATCATATAATTTGTCAATCACTTTCAGTTCATCAAAAACATCAATTCTCATAATGTAAATATCACTTAAATCTTTTGAAATAGTAACTTTCACAATTCCACTTTAAAATCACTTTACCATTCACCATAGACACAAGGAAACATACACACACTGGGAGATCCTATAACCGACATAAACCATATGAGCTACATGAAGTCCAACGTACAACCCACGTTGGGGAGAGCCGTCCTATCCTTATACATTTAAATTTATTTAAAATATAACTTCATTAATAGTGTTGTTGAATAAGTTGGGACTTGAAAATAAAAATATTGTTAGCCACATTATGAGTACACTTAGAAAATATAGACACATAAGCTAGAAAAAATATGGCTAATGGAGTTCTTGACTAATGATTGTACCATTTAGATGTGAAATGACAAATATACCCTTGGTCGTCCTCCAACTCACTCTTCTATATAATAAAAAAAATATTTTAATAGTAGAAAAGATGAGAAACTTTCTGTCATTGCAGTAATTGATTTCAACTGTGGTACAAGTGGGCCCGTATACTCTTTCAAATTTTTAGTCAATGAAATATAAATATATGTGCAATTTTTTTTTTAAATGATGTAAAGTGGGGCCTCCCTAAAATTGGGGACCTAAAGCATGGGCTTGGGCTGCTTCACCAAAAAGGCCGGCCTGATTCTTCTCCTTTCTTCACAGCATAACTAACAACTAGCAAAACACAAAAAATTTCCTACAAAAAAAAATCTCTTCATCAATTAATCTTCAAAAAGCTCTACTAAACTTCATGTATATATAATTGTAGTAAAGTTCATGACACTTGTGAAGGTTTGACTCTACTATCAAGGGTAGTTTCATCAATAACATTAATAGTAATGGCAAATGTGTATTGATGTTAAATATACTCATGTCTTCTCCTCTTCACAACATTTTTCCTCTTTCATTTTTACTTTCCCCATTTTCTTCCCCTTTCTTCACAACATAACTAGCAAAACACACAAAAATTCTGCAAAAAAAATTCTCTTCACCAATTAATCTTCAAAAAGCTCTACTAAAATTCTTGTATATATAATTGTAGTAAATTTCGTGACACTTATATATAAGTGAAGATTTGATTGTACTATCGAGGATAGTTTTGTAAATAACATTAATAGAAATGAAAAATGTGTAGTGGTGTTAAATACACGTGTCTTCTCCACTTCACAATATTATTCCCCTTTCTTTTTTCTTTCCCCATTCATTTCTTCCCCTTCCTCCACAGCATAACTAGCAACCAACAAAACACAAAAAAAATTCTGCAAAAAAAAACTCTTCACCAATTAATATTCAAAATGCTCTACTAAAATTTCTGTATATATAATTTTAGTAAAGTTCGTGACACTTATATATAAGTGAAGGTTTGGTTGTACTACCAAGGGTAATTTCATAAATAACATTAATAGTAATTGCAAATGTTTATTGGTGTTAAATACACGCGTCTTTTCCACTTCATAATATTTTTTCCTTTACTTTTTACTTTCCCCATTCATTTCTTCCCCTTTCTTCACAACGTAACTAACAATTAGTAAAACACAAAAAAATGCTTGCAAAAAAATCTTTTTCACCAACTAATCTTCAGAAAGCTCTACTAAAATTCCTATATATATATAATTGTAGTAAAGTTCGTGACACTTATTGTCACAACCCAAGGCTATCCACTAGTTGCGATAATGGTGCTTACAATCACAAGTATTCATAAGTTAACCCATGAGCTAGTACATGCTGTGAGCGCTAAATAAAATAAAGACATAACATATATACGAAAGATAAACTGCTGTGGTAATACCAATTTGAATGCTGAAAATATGATTAAATCACAAGTCTGAAACATCTGATAGAATACTGTAAATACAGACTGTCAATCTAAAGTAACTGATAATACTGAAAGGACTGATAAACTAATTAACTGTTTAACTGACTGTCTGATTATTTGAAAGCCTCTAAACTGATTCGAGAGTTGATGGGACAAGCCCTCAACTAACTCCGACTGACTGAACGAAATGAAATAATGGTAAAGGTTAGAAAATATAATATTTTCTCGAAGGATGAGGACTACCTCTATTGCTACTGAGTGTCGCTGAGCTTCCTAAGAGTGGTTAGGAAACTGCATGTCCAAACCTATGTTATAAGACAACATAGCACAAAGAAAAGTATGCGGTCAATACTTTGAATATACTGGTATATGAGATGAGGACTGGCTAAAATGCATGAGATAACTGGGCATGAATGCATGAACATGTAATATCTGAGAATGCAATACCAAGTATAAACATGATTCTGAAATAATCTGCAAACTGAATGACTGAAATTTGTATAACTGAGATTCTATTCACTTGGTCAAGCAAACTTGAACCGAATTATATTAAATATTGTACTGAGATTGTGGGAGGTATCATCTAATCGTCATGCCTCAATCTGAGCTAATCGGGGTCTAACCTGTGACCCCAGTTGGAAGGGTGTCAGTACCATGCCATGAGTACTAACACAGGCTGTGTGGATCCACTAATCTGTTGTCCCAAAGGACCAGGGTGTTGAGCCTAAACTGATGGGTGAGAGAAAGTCAATCCTAACTGATGGGTGACCCATCATATCCTACACTGGCTACGTAGTTTTGGAACCAAGGACTACTACTAACGACTTTGCCTAACTGAAGGAAAAACCGTCATCTCTGCATTTGCTCGGTGCTAAATCCTACTCCTAATTGAACTGACACTAGACTAAATTAAATACAACTAAATATACAACTAAGATTGCTCATCATGGTCTGATTATAACAACTGACTGCATGATAATACTCATGGTTTAACTAAAATCATTTCTGAGATACTGAAATCATGTAAAACAACTAGATATTGGGTGTTCATAACCCACCAGCACTGCATGGGTAAAATATGATAATACTCATGGTTTAACTGATTGAATGATAATACTCATGATTGTAAAATATGATATCAAGCTTGAAATACTGTAGTGTGAAATCATAGTTCAAAGGCCTAAAGCATGACATTTCATCAAAACATCTGAAAATCATAAACTCAATGTGGAAATACTTTAAACATGAAGAAATAACATGGTCTCATGGCTAAATTCATAAATTGAGGATTTAACATGAAATTCAATTGAAAACGACATGAGAATTGCAACACTTAAAGCATGATATGACTCATCTTATTTGAAAACACTTGTAACCATAACTTAAAATTGAATTAACAAGAGATTCATGGATTTATTTCATCAAGAACATGTATAAACTCATGATTTAACACAAAAGAGGGTTTTGGGCTCCATGGGTGAAAGGAATCCATGGATGAACATCCCACATACCTCACTAGATGAATTCTTGAAGGTTTCTTGAGAATTTTTTGAACTAGAAGCTTGAATTACCTGATTCATTACAAAAGAGTTAGGGTTTGTTCTTAGGATGAAAGAGAGTTTTTCTTAAGAGGATTTATGAGTAAAAGGGCAAATAATGCTCCTTGGGACCACCAATTTCGTGTTATAGACGAATTAGATGAAGGAAATTAACTTAAATACCCTTAAATGACAAGGAACAAGAGCTGGAAGAAATAGGGAGGGGCAGCGTGGCCTTGGAGCAGTGGACTACCCCAGGCGATGCCCGCCTTAGAGTGGGGGACTAATCTGCACGGCACCTGCCTTACCCCGGCGGACTCGAGGGGATGACACTGCCCCAGTGGTGGTTTTATTTTGATTTTCTAAACATACCCCTACGCTCGTTTGAAAATTCTGAAACTACCCGAGACATACTTTGAACAACCTCGATCATGAATCAACTCAAAAATCAACTTCTCGAGGTTGGAAAGAGCAAAATAAAAATTATTGAAGTCGAGGGGCCTCTAAAATACAGGTGTCTTCTTCACTTCACAAGATTTTTCCTCTTCCCTTTTTACTTTTGCCATTCATTTCTTTCCCTTTCATCACAACATAACTAGCAACTAGCAAAACACAAAAATTTTCCTGCAAAAAAAATTTCTTCACTATTTAATCTTCAAAAATCTCCACTAAAATTTCTATATATATAATTGTAGTAAAGTTCATGACATATATGTTGTATCTAAGTGAGGGTTTGGTTGTACTATCAAGGATAATTCCGTAAATAACATTAATAGTAATGAAAAATGTGTCTTGGTGTTAAAGACACGTATCTTCTTCACTTCACAACATTTTTTTCCTTTCCTTTTTACTTTCCACATTCATTGCTTCCCCTTTCATCACAGCATAACTAGCAACTAGCAAAACACAAAAAATTTCCTGTAATCAAAAAAGATTTCACCAATTAATCTTCAAAAAGTTCTACTAAAATTTTTATATATATAATTGTAGTAAAGTTCGTGATACTTATATATAAGTGAACGTTTGATGGTACTGCCAAGGGTAGTTCTATAAATTACGTTAATAGTAATGACAAATGTGCATTTGTGTTAAAAACACGTGTCTTCTCCACTTCACAACATTTTTTTCTGTTCCTTTTTTACTTTCCTCATTCATTTATTAGCAACTAGAAAAACACAAAAAATCTTCTTCAAAAAACAGCAAGGGTTGATAGGTTTCTTGATATATTTGAGAAAGAAGGGCTATGCACTGCCAGCCCCTACATCAAATCTCAGAATAACAACTGAGCGAATTTCTGAATCTTGGTATGTCTGCATTTTTGTTGGTGACCTCTTGCTTTCGGACTCAAAGAATGTTGTTTTAACACAATCTCTGTGACAATTCAATATTAGCAATGTAGCTATCCTACAAGGACATGTTCATCCTGTTGCTTATGCTGTTGTTTAATTCAACCGAGGAGTTGGGGTTAAGTGTTGAATTGTAAGACTGTCAAAAGAACTATAAATATTTAGACCTATAATGTCAGCTGTCCTTTTGATAGTTTAGGAACATTTGTGGTAGGAGAGTGACTTTTGATGTGATTACATTTCAGATGTTGAAGAATGTAGTTTAGGATGGAAAATTCAGTTAACATTTATCTGTTTGTTGCTGGATATGCTATTCTGTATCTCATGTATTTATTTTTGAAGATGAGAGTTATGTGTTCGCTTATTTCTTCCGAAGAGTCACATTTACATTTCTGAGATGGAATCCGTGAACATGAATTTCTTATGCTTTAGAATGAATCTTTTCTTTTAGTCACGAATACGTGATGTATGATTCTTGATTACCATGATGTTCTCTTATATCGAATGAGTTTCCATATGGCATTGTTTTCTGCACATACTAGTCAAGTTTAAGTATACGAGCTAGTCTGAAGCACTGTTTGGTAATATATCAACCTTATTGAAAGCAAGAGAACATGTTGAACTAAAGAGTTAACAATGGTAAGCCGTTGTTATAATGTCTAAGGTCACTGATATACTTATAACGTGGTAAGGGAAAAGGAGAATTCACACTTTGCATCCTCATCTTTGCTAGTAAAATGATTTAGTCTTTGGGTGAGCAAGAGAAGAAGAAATATAGCGGTGTTCTTCATAATTTACTGCATACATATGAGGTTTGCAGGTTCAAACTCCAGCGATTAAGTTATATCTTCCCGCCTACCTACCGTGGAATAGTAGAGCTGCACCAAGCAAATCGGACACCACTATCATGAAATAATTTGATGATACAACTGCAATAACTAATTTATACGTCCCAAACAGAATGGTATCTAGATTTGGAACTAAACACTTACCCCACACAATTTTTATCATTTTATGCATTTCCCATGTGACATCTTCTCTACTCTTTGCAGCAAACATCTCATATAGTTAGGCTTTTGTTTGAAGGTACTATTTATGTTCGAAGCATTTGCTCTAGGCTTGGTGGACAGAGCTACTTGATATCTATTGCTGGTGGGAGGTGACAGGTATCCCTTGGAATTAGTCGAGGTGCGCTCAAGCTGACATGGCACCACGGTTATTAAAAAAAAGAAACAGATGTTTTTTTCTTCCACTCTGTTTTTTTTCCTTGATAAACAAAGAGCAGAATGAAAAAACTGCACCCTTGAATAGGGGTTTCCCCTAAAAAAATGATGCAAAAACTAAATGATTTCTAGATTCATATTAACTGCAAGCAATTGAAATAGCATACTTCTGGTAGTTTCTGCGTGATGTTTTATTGCTTTACTGTTGGTTGCTCTATAAAACTGCCAAAAGGTAATTAGATGAAATAGTTGTCTATCATTTCGTCGTAACTCACATAGATCATTTCCTTTTTAAGCTGCCAGATTACCTTTTGTCTTCTTCAAATTGCCGGAGGCAACCTTATGATACTTGCCAATGATCTATTAGATAATGCTATTAGATAATGCTGAGATATATCTCATCATTTACAGTTACAATGCCTCTACCAACTACCAAGACTTATCATTAGACATTCTATTATAGTTCCTGAGTTGATATGTCAATCTTTGTTTTCTCAGCTAAAGAGAACTTAATGATGTTCATCTCATTTCATACAAAGTCTAAATTCCATCTCTCATAAAAAGCATCTGAGGCTTCCTATTTGCTCATGCAAAAGAATTGCTTTAACGCTTTATGTTGCTATCAAGGGGTTGAGACACATGAGTAACAATTAGAGATCCCAAGTTCTAATCCAGCGACAACAATAGATGTGTGCCAATTTGTTTCAACCTTGGTGGGTATGTTTATCCAACGATTAATCTTGTAGGTTGTCGCAGTCTGCATGTGGATTTATTGAGGTGCACCCTAGAAGTGACGGAGCCAGGAAGGTATGTTCACAAGTGAACATACGAACTAATCGCAGGCAGTTCAACATCTATTATATATACATAAAAATATAATTTTAACCATGTAAATATAGTATAATTTTTTGTCGAAGGGGGGTTCGGATGAACCCCCTATCTAAAGGGTAGCTTCGCCCCTGCACCCTATGTGGCCCGAGCACCACTCCACAAAAAAGTATTTTTATACTTAATGTCATAGTTGAGTTTTAAGAATTTTCACATTCTAGTGATATGCATAACTTGGTTGATGGCCATGACAATACAATTACAACAACTAATTTATGTGTATCAAATACAGTATACATGCATTCTTCAAGTATCGTATCTGAATTTTGAAATTACCGATTCTCACATTAGCACTTAGCACTACAACAACAACAAAAACAACAACATAATACTAGTGTTATTCCACAAGCGGGGTCTTGGGAGAGTAGTGTGTACGCAAACCTTACCCCTACCTCCTGTTTTCGGTAGACCCGTAGCTTAAGAAAAAACATAACAAAGTAATTCGGGAAAAGGAATACTAGAACTATAGAAGCGATGACAAAATACTAAAGATAACATGACAAAACATTCTGAAGAAAAGGAACAGTGTCTGCAACAAAATAATACTATAATTGAAGTACACGATATAACAAATAATAATAAAAATTGAAGTACAAGAAACTACAAGAGTATTGCTTCAATTCTTAGCATTTAAGGTTAAGAAACACAAGACTCAACTACCTACTAGCCTTACACCCCAATTTTTGTCCTTCATAGCCTCCTATCTAAGATCTTGTCCTGGGTAAGATGAAGTTGAGCCATGTTCTGCCTAATCACCTCTTTTATTGATACTTCTTCGGCCTACCTTTACCGCTCTTGACACCTTCCATAGCCGGCTTCAAATTGGGATATTCATTCATATCTTCTTTACATGCTCGAACCATCTCAGTCTCGCTTCCTCGCTTCCTACTTCTTATCCTCTCCAAAGCTTAGGTAGCTTCGACCATAGCCGATAGAGCTTCCTTGACCCTATTTTTCGCGCTAATCTTGGCTAGTTCATCGACACTGTGAATGTACTCAGAAACAATAGTAGCAGCGACTACCAATTTTTTAGCCAAATGGAGGTTAATTTCAATGACGTTATCATGATTGGGAGTAACAAAGAAGTAAGTGAAATTAGGGTTTGAACAAGGAGGGCATAAGTAACCTTGAGAGGAGGAAGCAACATCAGGGATGCAAGAGAGGTTTGAGATAGAGGTGCATTTTGAGCATTGGATATAGAGTTGGGGGGGGGGGGGGAGAGGGTTGTGGAGGAAGATATCAAAGAAGATAGGGCAGAAGGAACTTGGGTGGGAGTCGAGTGCACATGCAGTGAAAAGATGGCGGTAGACACCTCTGTAGGGGAGATGGTGGGGGATGAAGGGGCGTTTGACAAAGCAAACTGCGCATTCACGGCCTTCCAATGGCTGCTCCTCCACTTGCTGCGGCATCGGAACTAGCAATTTTCTCTAACCCTAATGGCCTATCGTAATATCAAGTTTATTTATACGGACTGATATAAAAGAGTTGTTTAGATTCTAAGTATCCAACCCCCTCTTTTGTTCTTTTATTTACTCTACATGCATTTATGACTGAAATAAATACATATATCCTTTTTTACATGGAAATCATTAGCATATAACACTCATCCATGCAATTTGGGAAAATTTTATAAAGAGAGTTGTCAATGTTAATATATAACTCATTCAATTGTCATACTTGCAATTTGGAAAATTCAAGTTCCACCAATATTTGGCTGAGCTTCCTTTGCAACGTTGGAGATGTTTGAAGGGTTCCAGATTAATGTGTGAAACTTTTGACTTTTAGATGCCTTCATTAATGAATCTTGAAGATTTTATATTAGTCCTTATTAACCCGCTCTCATATATCTGGAGAGAAAATGGGTCTCTCATCATGGGCTATGGAATTTACTAGAGAAATCTTTGAAATCTTAATATATTGGAGGAAACTAGAATGGAAAGTAAAGGATACTGCATTCTTTTACTTGCCATTTTATATCTTCTCCGGAAAAATTGGGCTAGAGATTTACAGCGTGTTATCAACACGCGGTAGTTTTGTTCCACTAGATGTCATTACTTAATGAATACTCTCCTCTTGGCTTTTGTAAATTTATTATGTATACATCAGCAGACATTTTGGTTCAAGTTGACATGGAATTAATTATTTGGTCAAGTTGTATATACTCCCTCTGCTCCATTTTCTATGGCATCATTTGACTTGACACAGAGTTTAAGAAATAATGAAAGACTTTTGAAACTTGTGGGTGAAAACAATCCTTTGTTATTTGTGTTGCTGTAAATTTTTTTTTTTGATGGGTAAATCATTTCATTAAGGGTAAAAAAGGAATTTTAAAGTTAAATGGATACTAATTATAACAAGGTGACATTTTTTTTGGGTCAGACTTTAAAGGAATGTACGCCACATAAAATGGGACGGAAGGAGTAGTGAATAGTTCAAGAAAATGTTGCATCTATTGTATGGGACTCAGAACTGGCCTATGTTCCGGATTGGAAGCTTTATAGAACAATGTCTCTCCAAAATGCTACCATTGTTTCTAAGTATGATAGGCTATTAGAGTTAGAGAAAATAGCTAGTTCTGATGCCGCAGCAAGTGGAGGAGCAACCATTAGAAGGCCGTGAATGCGTAGTTTGCTTCGTCAAACGCCCCTTCATCCTCCACTATCTCCCCTACAGAGTTGTCTACCGCCATCCTTGTACTGTATGTGTACTCGACTCCCACCTAGGTTCCTTCTGCCCTATCTTCTTTGATATCTTCTTCCACAACCCTCCTCCCCTCATCTCTGTATCCAATGCTCAAAATGCTCCTCTATCTCACACCTCTCTTACATCCCTGATGTTGCTTCCTTCTCCCAAGTTTACTGATGCCCTCCTTGTTCAAACCCTAATTTCACTTACTTCTTTGCTACTCCCAATCATGATAACGCCATTGAAATTAACCTTCATTTGACTAAATAATTGGTGGTCGCTGCTACCATTATTTCTAAGTACATTCATAGTGCCGATGATCTAGCCAAGATTAGCGCCAAAAATAAGTTCAAGGAAGCTCTATCGGATAAGGTCGAAGCTATCCAAGCTTTGGAGAGTATAAGAAGTAGGAAGCAAGGAAATAAGACTGCGATGGTTCGAGCATATGAAGAAGAGATGAACGAATGTCCCAATTTTAAGCCAGCTATGGAAGGTGTCAGGAGAGGTAGAGGTAGGCCAAAGAAGTATTGGAAAGAGAGGTGATTAGACACGACATGGCTCAACATCAGCTCACCGAGGACAAGATCTTAGTTAGGAGGCTATGGTGGACACGAATTGGGGTATAAGGCTAATAGTTAGTTAAGTGTTGTGTCTCTTAACCTTACATTCTAGTAATTGTAGTAATACTCGTGTAGTTTCTTATTCTTCGATTTCTATTACTAACTGTTATTTCTTGTACTTCAATTATAGTATTATTTTGTTGCAGAGGCTTTTCCTTTTTCTTTAGAATGCGTTGTTATGTTATCTTTAGTATTTTATCGTGGCTTCTACACTTCTGGTACTCCTTTTCCCAGACTGCTTTGTTTTTTTTCTTAGCTGGAAACATGATGTAGGGGCAAGGTTTGCACACGCACTACCCTTCCAAGACCCCATTTGTGGAATTATACTGGGTATGTTGTTGTTGTTGTTGCTATTATATTAAGTGTTACGTGAGAAGTGGTAAGTTCCAAATTCAGATAACATATTTGAAGAACGCATGTATATTGTATTTGATACAAATAAATTAGTTGTTGTTGTATTGTCACATCCATCAACCAGTTATGCAATTCACTAGGATGTGAAAATTCTTAAAACTCGATTATGGCATAAAGTCTGAAAATACTTTTTTTTTTGGAAGTTGCTTCGGCCATCTAGGACGCACCTCAATAAATCCACAACCATACTACTACAACCTACAAGATTAAGCTTTGGATACACCTCCCCACCAAGATTGAAACAAATTTGAACAAATCTATTGAAGTAGCTGAATTTAAACTTGGGATCTCTACTTGACTGCAGCATAAAGCGCAAAAGCGATTCTTTTGCACGAGCAAATAGTAAGCCTCAATTGCTTTTTATGTGAAGATGGGATTTAGACTTTGTATGAAATGAGATGAACAACAGTAAGTTCTCTTTAGCTCTCTTTAGCTGACAAAACAAGACAGACATATCAACTTAGGAATTATAAAAAGAAAATTTGCACCTTGGTATGGTCTAGCTGTCAATAAAGTAGGTTGAAAACAATAGGAGATGAGCCATATAAGGTGGCTCGTTCCACTTGGTTAGCTGCTAGAGAAGCTCTTTTGACTCGGGAAGATCTTAGGAAGAGGCATATAACTTTGTTCAAAACATTATCTGTGTGGACAGGAGACGGAGACAATTAACCATCTGTTTTTACATTGTAAAATCACTAGCCATCTATGGGATTTGTTCATAAACTTGAAGGGTGACGGATGTTCAATGCTAGATAGTACTGTGAAGTTCTTGCAAGCTGGAATGAAGGAGACATTGGTAATAGAAACAGATGGAAAATTATCCCAGCAACTATTTGGTGGTTAATTTGAAAGGGGAGGAACTGCAGATGCTTTGAAGATACAAATTGCACTTTACAAAAGATCAAATCAAACTGTATTCTTAATTTTCCTTTTGGTTTGAGTATGAATATATACAGCGTCATGATCTAATTTTAGAAGTGTTAGGATCCTTGTAAGAAGAGCAAGAATGTTGTGACTACCATTTTGAATTCCAGAACAATCGTGCTGATGTTTATATGTTTGTATTCTAAAAACAAATAGGAGATGAGGGTTCAATCCTCAGTAGAGGAAAAAGTGTTTGGAATATTCCTAAGCCATGGTGGCACAGCAACCTAGTACTGGTGCTAGTGTGAGGTACCTGGTACTTCGTGGCATAGTTGTGGTGCATGTAAGTTGGCCCACAAATTACTGTTATCCCATTTTAAGGGATTTATTTTCTCATACTGTATGAAGTGGGATAAGGTGAAATTTCGGTTTGTCTCTCTCTTGAAACCTATATTTTGGACAGCTTTTCTTCAATGCAGTGTTTAAATGCACTAAAGAACGGATAGCTTATCTGACCCTACCGTCTGCTGACTATGTTTGTGAAACAAGGCATAGGTGAACAATTTGGCACCTACATAATGAAAATTATAGATTTAGGCAAGGAAAAGGTAAGAGAGATTTCAGAGGGAGTTTAAGGTATCCAGGAAGGAAATGTTTTGTAATCAAATACCGTGTTTTTACATCCATGATATACTAGCATGCTAAGTTTTGCCTTATAGCATCTTTGATCCAAATTTCTGTTTGATTATTTGTTCTCTGTTTTCAAGGCCTTGAAACTGACATTTTAAGAACTTGATTTGATTAGATTGATCAGTGATTTTGGAGACACCTTATCTTTTTTGCCTCTTCAATGTTGCATTAGCTGTTCACGCATTTCATATTTGACAGTTTATACTGTTAATGCATACGTCATGGTGACTACCTCGGAGTATTATCTCCATTATCAGTGGCATTCATGAATCTTCATCATACCTTACTCGAGATATCTCTTCTAACATGTTTTACAGTACTTTTTGTCAAAAAAAAAAAAGATACCTCTTCTAACATTATTGTCAAGCCAGGTGAAGGAAGGAGTTGGCCTCGAATCACAGTTTCTGGTGAGTAATTTCAGCCATTAAGTTATCTTGTTTTCTTGCTTTGCTTTGAGCTGCAGTATTGCATCGCGAACTGACGATCTTATGGTTATGGAAAAGCAGAAAAGGGAAGGAACCCTCTGGTAGACAACCTACACAGATCATTTGTTTATCATTGCTGCGTTGATTACCTTCCTCCGTGCTAATAGCTTGGAATAATAGTTTCTTTTGTCACCTTTTACAAAAGAATAGTTCAACTTAGTCTTTAATATTCATCTTTCTTCATTGATATGGTGCTTCTCTGGCCCACTCTCCTTGTCAGCTTGTCTACTTCCTGCAAAAGGAAAGAGCCAAAATGTTTCTTTGTTTTGCTAGTTTTTCACCAGCTATATTGCTTTCAGACTCTTCAAAAATGTTGCTATGCCCGTGTCGGATCTTCCAGAAATGCACTACTTTTGGAGGATCCGAAACGCGTTTGGCGGCATTTTTGAAGAGTTTGAGCAACATAGGTCACCACCCTGTGCACTGTGCACTGTGCTCTTGAAAATCCCACTATTCATGATCTGCAGGCTGTAAAGACTTCTTAGAAGTTCAAGAATTAGGCTATGGCTAAGGTGGAGGAAGCAGGACGGAGGTGTGTCTTAACCAAGTTTCCCAGGAATGGCTATGCACTGCCAGTCCCTTCATCAGATGCCATTAAATCCCAGAACAATTGACGGAATTCCTGAATCTTGGTATGTTTGCATTTTTGTTGGTGACCTCATGCTGTGGGATTCAATGGATGTATTATTAACAATCTTGGGTCAATTCAATATTAGCATTGTAACTATGATACGAGGACATTCTCATCCTGTCATTTAAAGTGAAGTCTGAAGAGAAGAACTAATTCTACTTTGAAGTAGGGGTTTGTTTAATACACTTAAAGAGAACCTAAGTTCCTCGACCACCTTCTAGTAAGAGTGTACAGGCAACCTAAGCCTCAGAGATAACTAGTTACAAAGCATGTTGAGAAACCAAGTACCCCTCCTAGCTAATTGTGACCCGCTATACACATGAGTTCTCTCCAGAACACCAGTTTGTATTTGCCGCAAAACAAAATCTGTATGTACACTGTCCCTTGAAGATTTTCCCATTCCGTGCCTGCCATATATGGTATAACAAAGCTCCATAACTATCAGCAACCACCTCTCTCTTAAACTTTCTCCTGTGTTCATGTTTGTATAGTCATCTGCACATCTTCCAGGTTGACAATAATACCAAGCCATTCGATGAGACCATACCATACCTCTTTGGACCAGTCACATTCTCCAAATAGGTGCCTAGTACACTCAGTCACCTGCTTATCACAGAGCACACACTTGTCATCCTCATAATACAGTCCCAATCTTGCTAATCTTTCCCTTGTGAAAAACCTTTCCTGCACCGCAATCCACATTAGAAACCTGTGCTTAGGCAATAACAATTTGCTCCAAATTAATTCAGCTCCCTTAAATGGAGATCTCACTCCCTGCAATGGATTGTAGCTCATGGAAACTGAATACATTCCATTAGAGGTGAGAGTATATCTTTCCCGTTTCCAGTACCAACTGCAGCTTTTAGAAGGGTTATGAGCCCAAAAATTGCCATCCCTCTCATATAAAAACTATGCACCCATTGTACCCAAAGCTGCTCTTTTCTCTGCCATAACCACCGAATCAGTTTGCCCACAGAGGCAATATTCCACAACCTGCAATTTTTATTATTCAGTCCACCCTGAGCCTTAGGTGCACTCACCTTAAACCATGTTACTTAGACAATTTTCCTTTTCTTCTCACTGCACCCCCATAAAATATCTCACACTTTGAGGCAACAAAAACACTGAGCTCCAGAAGTTTTGTAGAGAAAACAATACAAAATTCACCACTTGTAATTGTTCAATATAGGATAAATGCCTGGCTAATGTAGCTCTAATCTTACCTGTAATTCTCATACTTCGCTGGTGGCAATCAAGCTTGTTGCATTTTTTGTGGGACAATGGAAGTCCAAGGTACCTAACAGGCGAGGTACCAACTGCAAATCCTGTGATGTCTAACATCTTCCTCTTAAGGTCATCTTTAATCCCTGCTATAAACATATTGGACTTCTCATTATGAGCTATCAACCCTGTAATGTCTGAGAAACATCTAATAGCCTCCATAGTTCTGGTCACAGCCTGCTCACTTGCTTTGCATAAGATCATTGAACCATCATTAAAGGTACGATGAGTCAGCTTCAAATCTTTACACAAAGGTGATACCTGAAATCAGGGACCTGTCTCATTCTTGACATTAGAGTAGAGAAATATTCAATCACCACGACAAAAAGTAAAGGTGAGATGGGATCACCTTGTCTCAACCCTCTCCTCCCTTCAAGATACCCGCACCCTTCACCATTTACCTTCACTGAAAAAGTAGTGGTTCTCACACATTCCATCACAATCTGCACAGTTTAGGCAGTGATATGCTCAAATTTAGTCGAGTTTTAAGAATTTTCACATTCTAGTATATGCATAACTTGGTTGATGGCTGTGACAATACGACTAGTACAACTAATTTATGTGTATCAAATACAGTATACATGCATTCTTCAAGTATTGTGTCTGAATTTGGAACTTACCAGTTCTCACATTAACACTTTACCACTACTACAACAACAAAATACTCAGTGTTATTCCATAAGTGGGGTCTTGGGAGGGTAGTGTGTACGCAAACCTTACCCCTACCTCCTGTTTTCGGTAAACCCTTAGCTTAAGAAAAAACATAACAAAGCAGTATGGAAAAGGAATACCAGAAGTGTAGAAGCCACAACAAAATACTATAGATAACATGTCAAAGCATTCCGAAGAAAAGGAACAGTGTCTGCAACAAAATAATATTATAATCGAAGTACAAGAAATAACAAATAATAATAAAAATCGAAGAACAAGAAACTACAAGAGTATTGTTTCAATTGCTGGCATGTAAGGTTAAAAGACACAATACTCAACTACGTACTAGCCTTATACCCCAATTTGTGTCCTCCATAGGCTCCTATCTAAGATCTTTTCCTCGGTAAGCTGAAGTTGAGTCATGTCCTGCCTAATCACTTCTTTTCTCGATACTTTTTTGGCCTACCTCTACCTTTCTAGACACCCTCCATAGCCTGCTCCAAATTAGGACATTCGTTCATCTCCTCTTCACATGCTCGAACCATCTCAGTCTCGCTTTCTCGCTTCTTTCTTCTTATCCTCTCCGAAGCTTGGGTAGCTTCGACCTTAGCCGATAAAGTTTCCTTGACCCTATTTTCGGCGCTAATCCTGGCTAGATCGTCGGCATTGTTAATGTACTCAGTAACAGTGCTTGCAGCGACAACCAATTTTTTAGCCAAATGGAGGTTAATTTCAATGGCGTTATCATGATTGGGAGTAGCAAAGAAGTAAGTGAAATTAGGGTTTGAACAAGGAGGGTACAAGTAACCTTGGGGGGAGGAATCAACATTAGGGATGCAAGAGAGGTGTGAGATAGAGGTGCATTGTGAGCATTGGATACAGAGGTGAGAGGGAGGAGAATTGTGGAGGAAGATATCAAAGCAGATAGGGCAAAAGGAACCTGGGTGGGAGTCGAGTACACATGCAGTGCAAAGATGGCGGTTGACACCTCTGTAGGGGAGATGGTGGAGGATGAAGGGGAGTTTGACGAAGCAAACTGCGCATTCACGACCTTCCAATGGCTGCTCCTCCACTTGCTGCGGCATCAGAACTAACAATTTTCTCCAACCCTAATGGCCTATCGTAATCTCAAGTTTTTTTTTTTTTTTTAGGAAAAATCTCAAGTTTATTTATAAGGACTGATATAAAAGAGTTGTTTAGATTCTAAGTATCCAACCCCCTCTTTTGTTCTTTTATTTTCTCTACATGCATTTATGATTGAATAAAATACATATATCCCTTTTTACATGGAAATCGTTAGCACATAACACTCATCCATGCAATTTGGGAATTTATTTTAAGAGAGTTTTCACTGTTAATATATAACTCATTTAATTGTCATACTTGCAATTTGGAAAATTCAAGTTCCACCAATATTTGGCTGAGCTACATTTGCAAGTCGGAAATGTTTGAAGGGTTCCCGATTAATGTGTGAAACTTTTGAGTTTTAGATGCTTCATTAATGAGTCTTGACGATTTTATATCATTCCTTATTAACTTGCTCTCATATATCTGGAGAGAAAATGGGCCTCTCATGATGGGCTATGGAATTTACTAGACAAATCCTTGAATTCTATTATGTATCTATCCTTCATAAAGATCTAGCCCTACTACTATTGAAGTTTAATATAGGGGAGGGAACTAGAATGGAAAGTAAAGGATACTGCATTCTTTTACTTGCCATTTTATATCTTCTCCAGAAAAATTCGACAGAGATTTGCAGCGTGCTAGCAGCACGCGGTAGTTTTGTTCCACTAGATGTCGTTACTTAATGAATACTCTCCTCTTGGCTTTTGTAAATTTATTATGTATACATCAGCTATGCGGCATTTTGGTTCAAGTTGACATGGAATTAATTATTTGGTCAAGTTGTATATACTCCCTCTGCTCCATTTTCTATGGCATCATTTGACTTGACACAGAGTTTAAGAAATAATGGAGGACTTTTGAAACTTGTGGACGAAAACAATCCTTTGATATTTGTGTGGATGTAATTTTTTTTGATGGGTAAATCATTTCATTAAGGGTTAAAAAGGAATTTTAAAGTTAAATGGATACTAATTATGGCAAGGTGACATTCTTTTTGGGTTAGACTATAAAGGAAAGTATGCCACACAAAATGGGATGGAGGGATTAGTGAATAGTTCAAGAAAATGTTGCATCTATTTTATGGTACTCGGAACTTGCCTATGTTCCAGATTGGAAGCTTTATAGAACAATGTCACTGCAAAATGCATGTTCAGTTTCTTTTTGAAATACCTTGTCTTGGCGGATTTTTGGAGGAGGAGAGGAAAAGTTGGAAAATGGGAGTTCTAAACTTAAACTAAATCATTATCTGAGCAGTTATGTATTTTAGTGTTTGTTTCTTTTATGTTTGATTGAATTTCTTTATACTTAGAAGATAATCTGCGAATTGCTGTGTTTACTTAAATCTTTAAGATGCTCTATCCTCCCAAGAGGGCATTTGGTGATGAAGAAATTGTGATTATGTACAGATGATTGTATGAACTTGTATCAGCGAGGGATCGAAATCCTTCCTGTTTGATGATTTTCAGATTTTATGATCCTTCTCCACTTATAATTTTCCCTGATTAGGGGCCTCATTAGCCTAGTTAAAAAGAAAAGTTGCACCTTCTTATGGTCTAGCTGTCTAGAAAGTAGGTCGAAAACAATATGAGATGAGCCATATAAGGTGGCTCGTTTCACTTGGTTAGCTGCTAGAGAAGCTCTTTTGACTCGGAAAAACCTTAGAAAGACGCATATAACTTTGTTCAAGACGTTATCTGTGTGGACAAGAATTAATTTTACATTGTAAAATCACTAGCCAGCTATGGGATATGTTCATAAACTTGAAGGGTGTCAGATGGTCAATGCTAGACAGTACTGTAGAAGTTCTTGCAAGCTGGAATGAAGGAGACATTGGTAATAGAAACAGATGGAAAATTATCCCAGCAACTATTTGGTGGTTAATTTGAAAGGGGAGGAACTTCAGATGCTTTGAAGATACAAATTGCACTTTACAAAAGATCAAATCAAACTGTATTCTTAATTTTCCTTTTGATTTGAGTCTGAATATATACAGTGTCATGATCTAATTTTAGAAGTGTTAGGATCCTTGTAAGAAGAACAAGAATGTTGTGACTACCATTTTGGATTCCAGAACAATCGTGCTGATGTTTATATGTTTGTATTCTAAAAACAAATAGGAGATGAGGGTTCAATCTTCAGTTAAGGCTAAAGTGTTTGGAATATTCCTAAGCCATGGTGGCCCAGCAACCTAGTACTTGTGCTGGGGTGAGGTAGCTGGTACTTCGTGGCATAGTTGTGGTGCATGTAAGTTGGCCCACAAATTACTGTTATCCCATTTTAAGGGATTTATTTGCTCACACTCTTTGAAGTGAGATAAGGTGAAATTTCGGGTTGTCTCACTCTTGAGACCAATATTTTTGACAGCTTTTACATTTCTAAATGCGAGAAAGAACGGGTAGCTTATCTGACCTTACTTTCTGCTGACTATGTTTGTGACCTACATAATGACAATTATGGATGTAGACAAGGAAAAGGTCAGAGAGATTTCAGAGGGCGTTTAGGAAGGAATTGTTTTGTAATCAAATACAGTGTTTTTTTCATCCATGATATAGTAGCATGAGAAGTTTTGCCTATTTTCATCCAAATTTCTGTTTGATTATGTGTTCTCTATTTTCAAGGTCTTGAAACTGACATTTGTAAGAATTGGATTTAATTCGATTGATCCGTGATTTTGGAGACACCTATCTATTTTGCCTCTTTAATGTTGCATAAGCTGTTTACGCATTTCATTTTGACTCTTTATACTGTAAATCTATACGTCATGTTGAGTACCTCGGAGTATTATCTCCATTATCAGTGGCATTCATGAATCTTTATCATACCTTAAGATATGCATAGTCATCTGCACATCTTCCAGTTTGACCGTTATTCCAAGCCATCCGGTGAGACCATGCCATACCTCTTTGGACCAGTCAAATTCTGCAAATAAGTACCTAGCACTCTCGATCACCTGCTTATTACAGAGCACACACTTGTCATCCTCACAGTGTAGTCCCAATCTTGCTAATCTTTCCCTTGTGAGTAGCCTTTCCTGAAATCCACATTAGAAACCTGTGTTTTGGCAATAACAATTTGCTCCAAATTAACTCAGCTCCCTCAAATGTAGATCTCACTCCCTGCAATGCATTGTACCTCATGGAAACTGAATACATTTCATTAGAGAAGAGAGTATATCTATCCTGATCATACCAGCTAACCATTCCCAGCTTGATTTTGTGCTAGTGTTTCCAGTACAACTGCAGCTATTAGAAGGGTCTTGAGCCCAAAAATACTATGCACCCATTGTACCCCAAGCTACTCCTTTCTCTGCCAAAATCACCTAATCAGTTTGACCAGAGGATATATTCCACTACCTGCAATTTTTGACATTCAGTCCACCCTGAGCCTTAGGTGCACACACCTTAGATCATGCTACTAAGACAATTTTCCTTTTCTGCTCATTGCACCCCCATAAAAAATATCTACACTTCTTTTCTACCAACTTCAACACACTTTGAGGCAACAAGAACACTGAGCTCCAGAAGTTTTGCAGAGAAAACAACACAGAATTCACCACTTGTAATCGTCCATGGGATAAATGCCTGGCTGATGTAGCTCTAATCTTTTCGGTAATTCTCACAATTAGCTGGTGGCAATCAAGCTTGTTCCATTTTTGTGGGACAATGGAAGTCCAAGGTACCTAATTAGCAAGGTACCAACTGCAAATCCTGTGTTGTCTAACAACTTCTTAACTTCATCTTTAATCCCTGCGATAAACATATTGGACTTCTCATTATTAGCTGTCAACCGTGTAGTGTTCGAGAAACATCTAATAGCCTCCATAGTTCTGGTTATAGTCTGTTCACTTCCTTTGCAAAAGATCATTAAATCATCAGCAAAGTTGGTAAGATGAGTTAACTTCAAATATTTACACAAAGGGTGATACCTGAAATCAGGGACCTGTCTCATTCTTGACATTAGCCTAGAGAAATTCCATCACCATGACAAAAAGTAAAGGTGAGATGGGATCACCTTGTCTTAACCCTCTCCTCCCTTCAATATACCCACAACCTTTCACCATTTACCTTCACTGAAAAAGTAGTGGTTGTCACACATTCCATCACAATCTGCACAAATTTAGGTAGTGATGTGCACAAATTTAGTCAAATTTTAAGAATTTTCACATTTTAGTGATATGCATAACTTGGTTGATGACTGTGACAATACAACTACAACAACTAATTTATGTCTATCAAATACAATATATATACATTCTTCAAGTATGGTATCTGAATTTGGAACTTACCAATTCTCACAGTAACACTTATCACTACTGCAACTATTACAACAACATAATACTAGTGTTATTCCACAAGTGGGGTCTTGGGAGGGTAGTGTGTACGCAAACCTTACCGCTACCTCTTGTTTCTGGTAGACCTTTAGCTTAAGAAAAAACATAACAAAGCAGTCCATGAAAAGGAATACCAGAATTGTAGAAGCCACGACAAAATACTAAAGATAACATGACAAAGCATTTTGAAGAAAAGGAACGTCGTCTGTAAGAAAATAAAACTATAATTAAAGTACAAAAAATAACAAATAATAATAGCAATCGAAGAATAAGAAACTACATGAGTATTGCTACAATTACTAGCATGTAACGTTAAGAGACACAACACTCACTACCCATTTGCCTTATACCCTAATTTGTTTCCCCCATAGCCTTCTATCTAAGATATTGTCCTCGGTAAGATGAAGTTGACATGTATTTGACTGGAAGAAGCATGAGAAAGGTAGTCCAAAGAAGTATTAGAAAGAGAGGTGATTAGACACGACATGGATCAACTTCAGCTCACCGAGGACAAGATCTTAAGTTAGGAGGCTATAGAGGACACGAATTGGGGTATAAGGCCAATAGGTAGTTGAGTGTTGTGTCTCTTAACCTTACATTCAAGTTATTTCTTGTACTTCAATTATAATATTATTTTGTCGCAGAGGCTGTTCCTTTTTCTTTAGAATGTGTTGTTATGTTATCTTTAGTATTTTATCGTGGCTTCTACACTTCTGGTACTCCTTTTCCCAGACTGCTTTGTTATGTTTTTTCTTAAGCTAAGGGTCTGCTGGAAACATAAGGTAGGGGCAAGGTTTGCACACACACTACCCTCCTAAGACCCCACTTGCAGAATTACACTGAGTATATTGTTGCTGCTACTATTGTAGTATTAAGTGTTAAGGTGAGAAGTGGTAAGTTCCAAATTCAGATACCATATCTGAAGAACACATGTGTATTGTATTTGCTACAAATAAACTAGTTGTTGTAGTATTGTCACATCCATCAACCAAGTTATGCAATTCATTAGGATGCTAATGTAAAAATTCTTAAAACTCGACTATGGCATAAAGTATGAAAATACTTGTTTTCGTGGAAAGTTGTTCTGGCCATCTAGGACACACCTCAATAAATCCACGACCTGGATGCTACAACCTACAAGATTACGCTTTGGATAAACCTACCCACCAAGATTGAAACAAATTTGCACAAATCTATTGAAGCAGCTGAATTAAAACTTGGGATCTCTAATTGACTGCAGTATAAAGTGGAAAAGCGAATCTTTTGCATGAGCAAATAGGAAACCTCAATTGCTTTTTATGTAAAGATGGGATTTAGACTTTGTATGAAATTAGATGAACAACAGTAAGTTCTTTGTAGCTGACAAAACAAGACAGACATATCAACTTAGGAACTATAAAAAGAAAAGTTGCACCTTGGTATGGTCTAGCTGTCAATAAAGTAGGTTGAAAACAATAGGAGATGAGCCATATAGGGTGGCTCGTTCCACTTGGTATGGTCTAGCTGTCAATAAAGTAGGTTGAAAACAATAGGAAATGAGCCATATAAGGTGGCTCATTCCACTTGGTTAGCTGCTAGAGCAACTCTTTTTGACTCGGGAAAACCTTAGAAAGAGGCATATAAATTTGTTCAAGATGTTATCTGTGTGGACAAGAGACAATTAACCATCTGTTTTTACATTGTAAAAGCACTAGCCAGCTATGGGATATGTTCATAAACATGAAGGGTGTCAGATGTTCAATGCTAGATAGTACTGTTGAAGTTCTTGCAAGGTGGAATGAAGGAGACATTGGTAATAGAGACAGATGGAAAATTGTCCCAGCAACTGTTTGGTGGATAATTTGAAAGGGGAGGAATTGTAGATGCTTCGAAGATACAAATTGCACTTTACAAAAGATCAAATCAAACTATATTCTTAATTTTCCTTTTGGATTAAGTATGAATATATACAGTTATGATCTAATTTTAAAAGTGTTAGGATCCTTGTAAGAAGAGCAAGAATGTTGTGACTACCATTTTGGATTCCAGAACAATCGTGCTGATGTTTATATGTTTGTATTCTAACAACAAATAGGAGATGAGGGTTCAATCCTCAGTAGAGGCAAAAGTGTTTGGAATATTCCTAAGCCATGGTGGCCCAATAACCTAGTACTGGTGCTTGTGTGAGGTACCTGGTACTTCATGGCATAGTTGTGGTGCATGTTAGTTGGCCCACAAATTACTGTTATCCCATTTTTAGGGATTTATTTTCTCATACTGGATGAAGTGATAAGGTGAAATTTTGGTTTGTCTCTCTCTTGAAACCTATATTTTGGACAGCTTTTCTTCAATGCAGTGTTTAAATGCACGAAAGAACGGGTAGCTTATCTGCTGACTATGTTTGTGAAACAAGGCAGAGGTGAACACTTTGGCACCTATATAATGAAAATTATAGATTTAGGCAAGGAAAAGGTAAGAGAGATTTCAGAGGGAGTTTAAGGTTTCCAGGAAGGAAATGTTTTGTAATCAAATACCGTGTTTTTTTCATCCATGATATACTAGCATGCGAAGTTTTGCCTTATAGCATCTTTGATCCAAATTTCTGTTTGATCATGTGTTCTCTGTTTTCAAGGCCTTGAAAGGGGAGGAACTGTAGATGCTTTGAAGATACAAATTGCACTTTACAAAAGATCAAATCAAACGATATTCTTAATTCCTTTTGTTTTAAGTCCGAATATATACAGAGTCATGATCTAATTTTAGAAGTGTTAAGATCCTTGTAAGAAGAGCAAGAATGTTGTGAGTACCATTTTGGATTCCAGAACAATTGTTCTGATGTTTATATGTTTGTATTCTAAAAACAAATAGGAGATGAGGGTTCAATCTTCAGTTAAGGCAAAAGTGTTTGGAATATTCCAAAGCCATGGTGGTCCAGCAACCTAGTACTTGTGCTGGTGTGAGATAGCTGGTACTTTGTTGCATAGTTATGGTGCATGTAGGTTGGCCCACACACCACTGTTATCCCAATTTCAAGGGATTTATTTGCTCACACTGTATGAAGTGAGATGAGGTGAAATTTCAGTTTGTCTTTCTTGAGACCTATATTTTGGATTGATTGTTCTCTATAGTAGTGTTTACATTTCAAAATGCATGAAAGAACGGGTAGCTTATCCGACCTTACCAATTGCTAACTGTGTTTGTGACACGGAAGAGGTGAAGACTTTGGCACCTGTTTGATGAAAATTATGCTCATGGAAAAGAATCACTTTTGCAATTTATGCTGTAATCAAGTAGAGACCCCAAGTTTTAATCCTGCTACAACAATAGATGTGCGCAAATTTGTTTCAATCTTAGTGGGTAGGTTTATCCAACACTTAATCTTGCAGGTTGTAGTAGTTTGGTCGTGTATTTATTGAGGTGCGCCCTAGATGGCCAGAGCAACACTGTAGGGAAAAAAGTATTTTTTATACTTTATGCCATAGTCGAGTTTTAAGAATTATCACATCCTAGTGAGTTGCATAACTTGGTCGACTGATGTGACAATACAACTACAACAACTAATTTATATAGATCAAATACAATACGCATGCGTTTTTCAAATATGGTATCTGAATTTGGAACTTACCACTTTTCACATTAACACTTCAACACTACAATAACAACAACAATAACATAGTGTTATTCCATAAGTGGGGTCTTGGGAGGGTAGTGTGTACGCAAATCTTACCCCTACCTCCTTTTTCCGGCAGACCCTTAGCTTAAGAAAACACAAAACAAAGCAGTTCGGAAAAAGAAATACCAGAATTGTAGAAGCCTTGACAAAATACTAAAGATAACACGACAAAGCATTCTGAAGAAAAGGAACATATGCAAGAAAATAATAGTATAATTGAAGTACAAGAAATAACAAATAGTAATAGAAATCGAAGATAAAAAAACTACAAGAGTATTGCTACAATTACTAGCATGTAAGGTTAAGAGACACAACACTCAACAACCCACTGGCCTTATACCCTAATTTGTGTCCTCCATAGCCTCATGTCTAATATCCTGTTCTCGGTAAGCTGAAGTTGAGCCTGTTAATGTTAGAACAGGTAAGTTCCAAATTTAGATAACATATTTGAAGAATACATGTGTAATGTGTTTGACATGTATAAATCAATTGTTGCAGTATTTGACATGTATTTGACTGGACGAAGCAGGAGAAAGGTAGGCCGAAGAAGTAGTGGAAAGAGAGGTGATTAGACATGACATGGCTCAACTTCATATCACCGAGGACAAAATCTTAGATAGGAGGTTATGGAGGACACAAATTAGGGTACAAGGCCAATAGGTAGTTGAGTGTTGTGTCTCTTAACCTTACATTCTAGTAATTGTAGAAATACTCGTTTAGTTCCTTATTCTTCGATTTCAATTACTATGTGTTATTTCTTGTACTTCAATTATAGTATTATTTTGTTGCAGAGGCTGTTTCTTTTTCTTTAGAATGCGTTGACATGTTATCTTTAATATTTTGTCGTGTTCCTTTTCCTAGATTGCTTTGTTATGTTTTTTCTTAAGCTAAGGGGCTGCTGGAATAATGAGGTAGGGGAAAGGTTTGCGTATACACTACACTCCCTAGACCCCACTTGAGGAATTACACTGAGTATGTTGTTGTTGTTGTTGTTGCTATTGTAGTATTAAGTGTTAATGTGAGAAGTGGTAAGTTCCAAATTCAGATACCATAGTTCAAGAACACATGTGTATTGTATTTGATACAAATAAATTAGTTGTTGTATTATCACATCCATCAAACAAGTTATGCAATTCACTAGGATGTGAAAATTCTTAAAACTCGACTATGACATAAAGTATGAAAATACTTTTTTTTGTGTAAAGTTGCTCTAGCCATTTAGGATGTTCAATAAATCCACGACCAGACTGCTACAACCTACAAGATTAAGCTTTGGATAAACCTACCCACCAAGATTGAAACAAATCTGCACAAATCTATTGAAGTAGCTGAATTAAAACTTGGGATCTCTACTTGACTTCAGCATAAAGCGCAAAAGCAATTCTTTTTCATGAGCAAATTGAAAGCCTTAATTGCATTTTATGTAAAGATGGGATTTAGACGTTGTATGAAATGAGATGAACAACAGTTAGTTCTTTTTAGCTGACAAAACAAGATAGACATATCAACTTAGGAACTATAAAAAGAAAAGTTGCACCTAGGTATGGTCTAGCTGTCAATAAAGTGTGTCAAAAACAATTGGAGATGAGCCATATAAGGGGGCTCGTTTCACTTGGTTAGCTGCTAGAGAAGCTCTTTTGACATGGGAAAACCTTAGAAAGAGGCATATAACTTTGTTCAAGACGTTATCTGTGTGGTCAAGAGATACAGACAATTAACCATTTTTACATTGTAAAATCACTAGCCTTACATTGTAAAATCACTAGCCAGCTGTGGGATATGTTCATAAAATTGAAGGGTGTCAGATAGTAAATGTTAGACAGTACTGTTGAAGTTCTTGCAAGCTGGAATGAAGGAGACATTGGTAATAGAGACAGATGGAAAATTGTCCAAGCACTAAATGAAGTGAGATAAGGTGAAATTTCGATTTGTCTCACACTTAAGACCTTTATTTTGGACAGATTTTTCTTCATAACAGTGTTTACATTTCAAAATGCACGAAAGAACGGGTAGCTTATGTTTGTGTCATTGGGCAGAGGAGAATACTTTGGTACCTACATAATGAAAATTATGGATGTCGGCAAGGAAAAGGTCAGAGAGATTTCAGAGGGCGTTTAAGGCTTTCTAAGAAGGCAATGTTTTGTAATCAAATACCCTATTTTTTTCACCCATGGTATACTAGCATGCGAAGTTTTGCCTTATAGCATATTTGATCCAAATTTCTTTTTGATTATGTGTTCTCTGTTTTCAAGGTCTTGAAACTGAATTATAAAAATTGGATTTGATTAGATTGATCAGTGATTTTGGAGACACCTATCTTTTTTCCTCTTTATTGTTGCATCAGCTATTTACTCATTTCATTTTTGACGGTTTATACTGTAAATGCATATGTCATGTTGACTACCTCGGCGTATTATCTCCATTATTAGTGGCATTCATGGATCTTTATCATACCTTACTCAAGATACCTCTTCTAACATCTTTTACAGTGCTTTTTGTCAAAAAAAAAGATACCTCTTCTAACGTAATTGTCAAGCCAGGTGATGGAAGGAGTTGGCCTGGAATCACTGTTTATGGTGAATAATTTCAGACATTATCTTGTTTTCTTACTTTGCTTTAAGCTGCAGTATTGCATCGTGAACTGACGATCTTATGGTTATGGAAAAGCAGAAAAGGGAAGGAACCATCTAGTAGACAGCCTGCAACAGATCATTTGTATATCATTGCTGCGTTGATTACGTTCTTCCTTGCTAATAGTTTGGAATAATAGTTCAACATAGTTTTGATCAACTTTTTTTGTCACCTTTTACAAAAGAATAGTTCAACTTAGTCTCTAATATTCATCTTTCTTCATTGATAAGGTGCTCTTTAATCATCAAATTAAACAACAGGATGAACATGTCCTTGTAGCATAGTTACAATTTCTAATACTGAACTGTTACAAAGATGGTTAATAATACATTCATTGAATCCCAAAGCAAGAGGTCACCAACAAAACTGCAGAAATACAAAAATTCAGAAATTTCGTCAGTTGTTCTGGGATGTAACGGCATCTGATAAAGGGGCTGGCAGTGCATAACCATTCTTGGGAAACTTGGTTAAGACACACCTCTGTCCTGCTTCCTCCACCTTAGTCATAGCCTAAATATTGAATTTCTAAGAAGTCTTTATACCCTGCATATCATGAATAGTTGGATTTTCAAGAGCTCAGTGCATAGGGTGGTGTGACCTATGTTGCTCGAACTCTTAAAAAATACAGCCAAGTGCGTGTCGGATCCTCCAAAAGGCATTTCTGGAAGATCCGCATATCAACATTTTTGAAGAGTTTGAAAGTAACATAGCTGGTGAAAAACTAGCAAAACAAAGAAACATTTTGGTTCTTTCCTTTTGGAGGAATTAGACAAGCTGACAAGGAGAGTGGACCAGAAAAGCACCTTATCAATGAAGAAAGATGAATATTAAAGACTAAGTTGAACTATTCTTCCAAGCTATTAGCAAGGAAGAACGTCGACCAAAGCAGCAATGAGTATACAAATGATCTGTGTAGGTTGTGCTCAATATTATGCTAAATCTTCTATTTACATGATTTGGGGGCTTGATGAAAGACAAAATTGCCCTTGGGATTTAAAATCCCACCACTGGAACGCCGATTAAGGCCTCAACACGACAAGGTGAGAGGGTCATCGCGATACCCACCGTGACACAGTGGAATCGCGGTGACTCACTGGATTGCGGCAATTGTTGTTTCGGGGTTCACCGTGATGCGATGCCATTGCGGTGACCCTTTGGAAATTGACAAATGCCGATTTGGTCTCCACCGCGATGCGGTGGCCTCCTCATCGCGATACTCACCGCGACACGGCCTAATCGTGGTGAGCTACTGTTTTGTCAATTTTGAATGCGGTCCAATCCCTGTCCGAAAACCTTGAAACTTACCTGAGACATGCTATTTTCATTCCTGAATATAATTTAACTCAAAAACCATTATCTTGGAGCCCGGAGGGTAAATTTAGAAATCTTGGAAGTTTGAAGGGAGTCAAAATGACTAAGTCCCTCAACTCTTAACTTTACTTTTCAGATTCTAAGTGCTACAAGTACGTACTAAGGGCTGGACTGAGCTAGAAATATTTGGGGTATTACAAGAAGCCACGACAAAATACTAAAGATAACATGACAAAGCACTCCAAAGAAAAAGAACGTCTGCAAGAAAATAATACTATAATTAAAGTATAAGAAACAACAAATAGTAATGAAAATCGAAGAACACGAGACTACAAGAGTATTGCTACAATTATTAGCAAAGGTTAAGAGACAAAACACTCAACCCTAATTTGTGTCCTCCGTATCCTCCTATCTAAGATCTTGTCCTCGGTAAGCTGAAGTTGAGCCATGTCCTGTCTAATCACCTCTCTTCTCGATACTTCTCCGGCCTACCTCTACCTCTTTTGAAACCATCCATAGGCGGCTCCAAATTGGGACATTCGTGCATCTCCCCTTCCCATGCCCGAACCATCTCAGTCTCGCTTCCTCGCTTCCTGCATCTTATCCTCTCCCAAGCTTGGGAAGCTTCATCCTTAGTTAACAGAGCTTCCTTGACCCTATTTTTGGCATTAATCCTGGCTATATCGGCGACACTGTCAGAAATAATGTTAGCAGCGACAACCAATTGTTTAGCCAAATGGATGTTGATTTCAATCATGTTATCATGATTGGGAGTAGCAAAGAAGAAAGTGAAATTAATAAGTAACCTTGGGTGAAGGAAGCTGCATCAGGGATGCAAGAGATGTGTGAGATAGAGGTGCATTTTGACCATTGGAGACAGAGGGGAGGAGGAGGAGGGTTGTGGAGGAAGATATCAAAGCAAATAGGACAGAAGGAACCAGGGTGGGAGTTGAGTACGCAAGCGGTGCAAAGACGGCGGTAGACACCTCTGTAGGGGAGACGATGGAGGATGAAGGGGCGTTTGATGAAGCAAACAGCATATTCGCAGCCTTCGGACGACTGCTCTGCCACTTGCTGCGGCATCAGAACAATCAATTTTCTCTAACCCTAATGGCCTATCGTAATCTCAAGTTTATTAATACGGGCTGATATAAAAGAGTTGTTTAGATTCAAAGTATCCAACCCCATCTTTTGTTCTTTTATTTTATCTACATTCATTTATGACTGAAATAAATACATATTTTTTTTTTTTAGATGGAAATTATTAACACATAACACTCATACTTGCCATTTGGGAATTTTTGTAAGATAGTTGTCACTATTAATATATAACTCATTCAATTGTCATACTTGCGATTCGGGAAATTCAAGTTCCACTGGTATTTGGGTGAGCTGTCTTTGCAACGTGTTAGATGTTTGAAGGGTTCCATATCAATGTGTGATACTTTTGAGTTTTAGATATCTGCATTAACGAATCTGGACGATTTTATATCATTCCTTATGAACTTGCTCTCATATATCTGAAGAGAAAATGGGCCTC
Organism: Capsicum baccatum var. pendulum; assembly: GCA_030864225.1. Classification (NCBI taxonomy): domain Eukaryota; kingdom Viridiplantae; phylum Streptophyta; class Magnoliopsida; order Solanales; family Solanaceae; genus Capsicum; species Capsicum baccatum. Next base: position 27,185,532 of record CM061556.1, on the reverse strand, counting down.
TCATGATGGGCTATGGAATTAACTAGATCAATCTTTGAAGTCTATTATTTATCTATCCTTTCATAAAGATCTATCCCTACTATTGTAGAAGTTTAAGATAATGGTGGAAACTAGAATGGAAAAGTAAAGTATACTGCATTCTTTTACTTGCCATTTTATATCTACTTCAGAGAACTTCGGGTAGAGATTTGCATCTGACGGTAGTTTTGTTCCACTAGATGTCATTACTTAATGAATACTCTCCTTTTGGCTTTTGTAAATTTATTATGTATACATCAGCTATGAGACATTTTGGGTCAAGTTGACCTGGAACTAAATATTTGGTTACGTTGTTTATAATACTCCCTCCGCCCCATTTTATGTGGCACCATTTGACTTGACACGGAGTTTAAAAAAAAATAGAAAGCTTTTGAAACTTGTGGTTAAAAACAGTCCTTTGAAATTTGTGTGGTTGTAAATCATTTCATTAAAGGTAAAAATGGAATTTACCGTTAAATGGTTACTAATTATAGTAAGGTGGCATTCTTTCTTGGGTCAGACTATGAAGGAAAGTATGCCACATAAAATGGGACGGATGGAGTAGTAAATAGTTTAAGAAATGTTGCATCTATTGCATGGGACGCGTAACTGGCCTATGTTCCAGATCGGAAGCTTTCTAGAAAACTCATCCAAAATGCATGTTCAGTTTATTTTTGTTTTCCTTTCTTATGTCATAGAGAAAAGAACAAGGGGAAAATGGAATACCTTGTCTCAGCGTATTTTTTGAGGGGAAGAATTGGAAAACAGGAGTTCTAAACTTAAACTAAATCATTGTCGAAGCAGTTATGTATTTTATTGTTTGTGTATTTTATGTTGGATTGAATTTCTTTATACTTAGAAGATAACCTGGCGAATTGCTGTGTTTATTTGGCTCTTTAATATGCTCAATCTTGCCAAGAAGACATTTGATGATGAAGAAATTGTGATTATGTACAGATGATTGTATTAGCGAGGGATCGGAATCCTTCCTGTTTGATGATTTTCAGATTTTATGATCCTTCTTTATGATCCTTCTCCACTTATTATAATTTTCCCTGATTAGGGGCCTCATTAGCCTCGTTAAAAAGAAAAGTTGCACCTTGGTATGGTCTAGCTGTCAATAAAGTGGGTCAAAAACAATAGGAGATGAGCCATATAAGGTGGCATAGTTATAGAATCTCTTTTGACTCGGGAAAACCTTAGAAAAACACATAACTTTGTTCAAGACATTATCTGTGTGGACAAGAGACAAGACGCAGAGACAATTAACCATCTGTTTTTTCATTGTAAAATCATTAGCCAGCTATGGGATATGCTCATAAACTTGAAGGGTGTCAGATGGTCAATGCTAGACAATACTGTTGAAGTTCTTGCAAGCTGGAACGAAGGAGACATTGGTAATAGAGACAGATGGAAAATTGTCCCAGCAACTCTTTAGTGGATAATTTGAAAGGGGAGGAACTCTAGATGCTTTGAACATACAAGTTGCACTTTACAGAAGATCAAATCAAACTGTATTCTTTGTTTTTGCTTTCGGCTTAAGTCTGAATATATAGACAGTCATGTTCTAATTTTAGAAAAGTGTTACGATCCTTGTAAGAAGAACAATAATGTTGAGACTGCCATTTTGGATTCCAGAAAAATCGTGCTTATGTTTATAAATTTGTATTCTAAAAACAATAGAAGATAAGGGTTCAAACCTCAGTAGAGGCAAAAATGTTTGGTAATATGCCTGTAGGGCTACAGAGTGTGGAAGCGTGATAAATTCAACCAAAGATTCCGAGAAATTAATAAAAACAGTAAAATTGACACCAAGGTTTTAGGTGGAAAAACCCTCTTTAAATAGAGGTAAAAAACCACCGGCGAGAGAGCCAAAGATTCCACTAATATTGACGAGAGTACAAAATATTTTCTCGGGACTAACAAGACAAAATAGCCCCTTACAAATTCTCTACGAGTATAGAAATACTCAACCAAGAAGTAGAGAAAGAAGAAAATATAAAGGAGAGATTGGCTATTGAAATGTTGTGGAGGTGTCTTTGCAAATGAAGTAGCATTGGCTTTTATAGCCAAATCTGGACCTCAAAAGTCTTGCCTTCATGTGTGAATGCAGCCACCGATGTTGAAAACACAAAGTTAAAAATGTCTTCATCATCCACAATTGTTGAAATATGAGCAACAATTGTTGACAAAAGGAGAGCAACAATTGTTGACCAACAAATCTCCACCTTGATCTCCTTTTGACCGGAAATACTCTCTCGCCATGAAAACCTGTTAACAATGAATAATACCAGCTAAGTCCAAGCAATGATCGAACTTAGCGGCTGTAAGTGGTTTGGTTAACATATCTGCAGGATTTTCAGTTGTATGGATTTTTTCCACAGTAATTTCTCCTGCATCAACAATATCTCGGATAAAGTGGCGTTTAATATCAATATGCTTGGTCTTTGAGTGATGCTTGCTATTCCTGGCCAAGTGGACAGCACTCTGACTGTCGCAGAACATAACAAGAATGTGTTGTTGTAAACCAAGTTCAGCAACCAAGCCTCGGAGCCAGATAGCCTCTTTCACTCCTTCAGTAGCAGCAATATATTCTGCTTCAGTGGTGGACAAAGCCGCAATGGCTTGAAGTGATGAATACCAACTGATAGCAGATCCGTAGAGTGTAAAGATATAGGCTGAAAGTGATCTTCTCCGATCTAAATCACCACCGTAGTCGGCGTCCACATAACCAACTACGCCTCCTGGATCAGACCTTTGTCTATCAAATACCAAACCAATATCAGGAGAACCCTTCAAGTAACGAAGGATCCATTTGACAGATTCCCAATGCTGTTTTCCTGGGTTGTGCATGAATCTGCTAACAACACTAACCGCATAAGCCAAATCAGGCCTAGTACATACCATAGTGTACATAAGGCTTCCGACTGCATTAGAATACGGGACATGTGACATGCGCCTTTGTTACTCTTCTGATTGTGGACACTGATCTGATGACAACTTGAAGTGGGCAGCAAGTGGAGTATTAACAGCTTTGCAATCTCGCATTCCAAATCTGTCAAGCATCTTTATTACATACCTTTTCTGTGATAGAAAAAGTTTTCCAGCTTGACGATCTCTGTTAATCTCCATTCCAAGAATCTTCTTGGCAGGACCTAGATCTTTCATATCAAATTCACTGTTGAGCTGCACCTTTAACTTGTCAACAAGAGTTTTATCTCTTGCAGCAATTAACATATCATCAACATATAACAACAAGTATACTAGTGATCCATCAGATATTTTTTGAAAATAGACGCAGTTATCATAACTACTTCTAGAATAGCCATGTCCAGTCATGAAGGAATCAAACCTTTTATACCATTGTCTTGGTGATTGCTTCAAACCATAAAGAGATTTCTTCAGACGACATACATGGTTATCCTTTCCAGGAACAACGAACCCCTCTGGTTGCTGGATATAAATTTCTTCCTCAAGATTACCATGAAGAAAAGCAGTTTTCACATCTAACTGTTCCAGCTCCAAATCATACAAGGCAACTAGAGCAAGTAATACATGAATTGAAGAATGACGAACAACGGGAGAAAATACTTCGTTAAAGTCAATACCTTCCTGTTGATCAAAACCTCTTACTACGAATCTTGCTTTGTACCTTGCATTTTCAACACCGGGGATGCCTTCTTTTCTCTTAAAAATCCATTTGCAACTAATGACTCGCTTGCCTTCCGGTAACATCACCAAATCCCATGTTTTATTTTTGAGAAGACTCTCGACTTCTTCTTGCATAGCAGCAGTCCACTTTGCTGAGTCATCACCAGAGATAGCTTCAGAATAATTCTTGGGTTCACCATCTTCACCCATATCTTGTGCAACAGTCAATGCATAAGCAATGTTGGCAGATTCTGTGATCAGTCTTTGAGTCGGTTTTCTTGGCCTTTGTTGTGGAAGTTCTTGAGCCATAGACCATGGTTGTGGTAAACCTCGACGTTGAGGTGGATGTTGTCGTGGACTCATTTGTTCAGCAGTGACTTCATCTTCTTGAGTGGTGGAAGAATTAGGGATATTTGCTTCCAAAGTGGGAGCTTCAGTCTCAAACTCCACCTTCTCTCGAACATCCTCCTGATCACCTGTATCAGTGGAGGGAACAACAGTATCTTTTCCAGAAGATAGCATACCATTTTCATTAAAGGTTACATTCCGACTATGAAATATTTTGCGAGATTCAGGGTCATACAAACGATATCCTTTAACCCCTAGGCCATAACCTAAGAAAATGCATTTCTTAGCACGAGGTTCCAATTTTCCCTCGTTCACATGAGAATAAGCAGGGCAACCAAATATTCTAAAATTAGAATAATCAACAGGGTTACCTGACCAAACTTCTTCTGGAATTTTGCAGTCGAGTGATCGATTTGGTGAGCGGTTTATCAAGTAGCATGATGTTGAAGCTGCTTCTGCCCAAAATTCTTTCCCCAGAGTAGAATGGGAGAGCATACAACGAACCTTCTCCAAGATAGTTCTGTTCATCCTTTGAGCAACTCCGTTTTGTTGTGGAGTTCTTGGAACGGTGAAATGTCTGGCAATACCTTCTTTCTTGCAGAAATCATTAAACTCATTAGAACAAAATTCGAGGCCATTGTCTGTCCTTAGCCTCTTGATCTTCTTGCCAGTCTGGTTCTCAATTAATAATTTCCACTCTTTAAAGGTGGAAAAAGCTTCATTCTTTTGCTTGAGAAAATATACCCAGAGTTTACGTGAAAAATCATCAATAAATGTCAGCATATAATGACATTTACCTCTGGAGGGAACTCTCGATGGACCCCAAAGATCTGAATGGATGTAGTCCAAAGTACCTTTGGTCCTGTGAATGGCTTTTGAAAAGCTAACCTTTCTCTACTTACCAAAAATGCAATGCTCACAGAAATCGACCTTACCGGTACAATGGTTGCCAAGATAGCCTTTCCTTTTGAGAATTTGGATTCCCTTCTCACTCATGTGGCCCAACCTCAAATGCCACAACTTCGTGTTGTCTTTGTTGGATGAGGCGACGGCTGCAGAACCTATAACAGTTGAACCCTGAAGCAAATACAAACTACCAGATCGAATTGCCTTTAGTAACACAAGAGCTCCTTTGGACACTTTTAAAACTCCACCTTCAGCTGAGTATCTACACCCTTGAGATTCAAGAGTGCCTAGGGAAATGAGATTCCGTTTCAAATCAGGGACATGTCTGACACTGGTCAAAGTTCTAACGACTCCATCATGTGTCTTGATTTTGATTGTGCCTTTGCCGACAACTTTGCATTGAGCATCGTTGCCCATTAAGACAAGACCACCATTAAAAGATTCATAGGTGGTAAACCAGTCTCTATTAGGAGACATATGAAATGTACAACCAGAATCAAGAACCCACTCATTTTTTGACCTTTGTTCAGTACCAGAAGCAATAAAACACTCTCCATCAGATTCGGTTTCTACAAAACTAGCTTCGGCAGATTTTTCGGGTTGCTTACCCTTATCTTCTCTGTTTTGCTTATTTTTCAATTTGTAGCACTCAGAGATTTCATGATTTCTTTTCTTGCAATAACGGCAATACTTAGAGTTTTTACCTTTGGATTTGGATTGGTTTTTACCGCTAGCACCTACTTCGTGGTTTCTCCCTCTAACTACTAGTCCCTCACCCGAACTTTCAGAATGAATTTGGGTATCAAATTTTTCTTTGGACAGTAGGTTAGACTTGACATCATCAAAGCTCAAGGTAACATTATTACCATATAGCATAATTTCTTTGAAATGTCTATATGAGGGTGGCAAAGAAACAATAAGTAGTACGGCTTTATCCTCATCATCAATTTCGACATCCAGATTTTCCAAATCAATTATGATGGAATTAAATTCACCAAGATGAGATTGGATGGGTGTACCTTCAGACATACGGAGCGTGAAAAGTCGCTCCTTTAACCGGAGTTTATTTGCAAGACTTTTGGTCATGTACAGAGACTCCAATTTACTCCATATGCCGGCTGCAGTTTTCTCATTGATGACTTCGCGTAGCACCTCACGGGACAAGCATAATTGGATTGTGGATAACGCCTTTTCATCCGTCTCTTCCCACTGCTCCTCCGTTGTAGTGGCTGGCTTCGCCGATTTGCCGAACAGAACCTTCTTTAGGCCATTCTGGGTAAGAACAGCCAGCATCTGGACTCGCCAGATAGCAAAACTAATTTTACCATCAAATTTCTCAATATCGAACTTCGTCGACATTTTTAATAAAAAAAATCCCGGTTGAATTATCGTGGCTCTGATACCAATTTGTAGGGCTACAGAGTGTGGAAGCGTGATAAATTCAACCAAAGATTCCGAGAAATTAATAAAAATAGTAAAATTGACACCAAGGTTTTAGGTGGAAAAACCCTCTTTAAATAGAGGTAAAAAACCACCGGCGAGAGAGCCAAAGATTCCACTAATATTGACGAGAGTACAAAATATTTTCTCGGGACTAACAAGACAAAATAGCCCCTTACAAATTCTCTACGAGTATAGAAATACTCAACCAAGAAGTAGAGAAAGAAGAAAATATAAAGGAGAGATTGGCTATTGAAATGTTGTGGAGGTGTCTTTGCAAATGAAGTAGCATTGGCTTTTATAGCCAAATCTGGACCTCAAAAGTCTTGCCTTCATGTGTGAATGCAGCCACCGATGTTGAAAACACAAAGTTAAAAATGTCTTCATCATCCACAATTGTTGAAATATGAGCAACAATTGTTGACAAAAGGAGAGCAACAATTGTTGACCAACAATGCCTAAGCTATTGTGGCCCAGGAACGTAGTACTTGTGCTGGTGTGAGGTAGCTGGTACTTCATAGCATAGTGTGGTGTATATAAGTTGGCCCACACACCACTGTTATCCGAATTTCAAGGGATTTATTTGCTTACGCTGTATGAAGTGAGATGAGGTGAAATTTCAGTTTGTCTCACTCTTGAGACCTATATTTTGGACTGATTTTTCTTTATAACAGTGTTTACATTTCATAATGCACGAAAGAACGGGTAGCTTATCTGACCATACCAGTTGCTGACTGTGTTTGTGACACAGTGCAGAGGTGGACTTTGTTACCTATATAATGAAAATTATGGACGTAGGCTAGGGAAAGGTCTGAAGATTTCCGAGGGGTTAAGTCTTTCTACTAAGGGAATGTTTGTAATCAAATACCGTGCTTTTTTCATATACGATTCACTAGCATGCGAAGCTTTGCCTTGAAACATCTTTGATCCAAATTTCTTTTTGATTATGTGTTTCTCTGTTTTCAAGGTCTTGAAACTGACATAATAAGAACTGGATTTGATTAAATTGATCAGTGATTTTGGAGACACCTATCTTTTTTGCCTCTTTAATGTTGTGTCAGCTGTTTATGCATTTCATTTTTGAGGGTTTATCCCGTAAATGCATGCGTCATGTTGATTACCTCGGAGTATTATCTCCATTATTGGTGGCATGCATGAATCTTCATCATACCTTACTCAAGATACCTCTTCTAACATGTTTTACAGTACTTTTTGTCAAACAAAAAAAAAACCTCTTCTAACATAATTGTCAAGCCAGGTGAAGGAAGAAGTTGGCCTGAAATCACTATTTATGGTGAATAATTTCAGACATTAAGTTATCATGTTTTCTTGCTTTGCTTTAAGCTTGTTATCATAAATTGGAGCTCAAATTAGTTGGTGTTAATTGAAGTCCAAATTAGTTGGTTTTAAAAGTTAGTTAGATACAGTGCAGCTACAGCAGCATGTTTCCGGAAATTAGTTAGTATTATTAGTATAATAGACATATCATATCTGTCTATCAGATTTTCTGGACAGATCTTAGTGATGGACAGATCATATCTGTGCAGCTATCTGGACAGATTTCAGTTATAAATGTGTAATATTTGTAAATGTTTGTGTAAATAGTTATTAATACCTAGATATAGGAGATATTCTTAGAGATGTAATAGTTAGGAATGAAAAATATTAGGGGATACATGGCAGATATTAGGGTATTCATGGCAGATCTTTAGGGATGTACAAGGAGAAGTCTTTCTATTTAATGACAGAACTCTCAACTTGAGAGATCATTCAGCAAAATTGACATGGTATTAGAGCCTTCTTTTCAGCTTTGATTCTTAGTGTCTTTCATTTGTGGTTCCTTTCGAATTTTTTTTGAAAGTCTTGGTTTTGGTTATTGCTTACTGTTAACAGGCAATCCTAAGCATCATAGGAATTTCTTCTTTGTCATTCTGGTATCGTTGTGTTTCTGTCTCCCTTAGCTAGTCAAGAACATGACATCATATTAATTTGAGTCCTTCCATGTTCGTTTCACTGGAAAAATGAGAATTTCAATTTCAACTATTTGTCATCGGAAAAGAATTTTGGGGACATATAGATGGAAGTGATCCTGCTCTTACCGATCCTACAAAGCTTGGTCAATGGAAGATTAAAGATGCTCGAGTGATGACATGGATTTTAGGGTCAATTGACCCTCTTATTGTTCATAATCTCATGCATCAATTTGAGGGGGATGTTAGGATAATAGACATATTATATCTGTCCAACAGATTTTTTGGACAGATTTCAGTGATAGACAGATCATATTTGTCCAGCTATCTGGACAGGTTTCAGCACACGGATTTCAGTTATAAATGTGTAATATTTGTGTAAATAGTTTTTAATACTTAGATATTGGAGATATTCTTAGAGATATAATAGTTAGGAATGACAGATATTAGGGGATACATGTAAGATATTAGGGGATTCATGGCAGATCTCTAGGATATCCAAGGAAAAGTCTTTCTATTTAATGACAAAACTCTCAACTTAGAGATCATTCAGCAAAATTGACAAGTATTGATTAGTTGAGTCGGTTATCAAATAACTGTTTCATTAGATAGATTTGATCATTTCATTTACATCATTGTCTATAAATACTCATTGTAATCATCATTTACAGTGTGATGTGAAAATTGCAACTTTTGCCTCCTAAATTCTATTTTCTCCATTTCTTCTCTTTTGAAATTTTATAATTTCTCTTGATTGTATCTTCGAATCTCCATTCATGGGCAATCTTTCGATCCTCGAATCCTTGAGATTCCTGAAATCGAGCAACAGAGCCGTAGTACTACATTGTGAATTGATGATCTAATGGATATGGAAAACCAAAAAAGGGAAGGAACCCTATGGTAGACAATATGCTCATTGTTCATCAAATTCCTCTCAATTAAAATCCTAGGCTTGAACCTTCAACTTCTAGAATCCTCAAGATTTCACCATTCTTTTTTCAAATTAGTTCAATATACAAGGTTTCCAATTCAAGAACTTCAAGAATCAACCTTCAAGGGCACAAATAGGATCTCAAGACCAAGCTTGTTCATCTAGTTCGTCAATTAAGGTATGTGGGGTCTTGAACAAGGATAAATCTTTCATCCTTATGCCCAAAATCAGTTTTAAATTACAAATTTACATGGTTTTACATAAATTCAAATTACGGTTCATACCCATTTATTACTATTTGAAGATTTTGATGTTTTAAGTGTTTTTGATGTTGAAATAGATGTCTACTTTTGTAAATTAGTGCATATGGTTATAATTTTCAGATTTTGAGTTGAGATATGTATATTTATATTATCAAGCATGAACATTATGGTATTTTGACCCGAATTTGAAGCATGGTTTATAAAGCTCTAGTTGATTTTTGGTATTTCTAGAATGGTTATGTTTTTCAAACCTCCCATGATATGTTTATAGACAATTTTGCATAAAAATTTGATCTTTGATCTTTAGCCAGGATATAGAATCCACTTTACAACTTAAACTCAACTTTGAATGAAATGATGCATAGTTAGCTTTCAGTATGATATATTATGACTTTTAAAAGTGGATTTTTCTACAGAATGAGCATATAATTAAGGGAGTAATATTTAGCACCGTGTGACATCCCAGGACCAGTTTCGGGGTGTTACACTTCTACACTTCTGGTATTCCTTTTTCCAGACTGCTTTGTTATGTTTCTTTTTTAAGTTAAGGGTCTACCGGAAACTGGAGGTAGTGGTAAGGTTTGCGTACATACTACCCTCCCAAGACTCCACTTGTTGAATAACACTATGTTGTTGTTGTTGTAGTGTTGAAGTATTAGTGAGAAGTGGTTAGTTCCAAATTCAGATATAATATTTGAAGAATGCACATGTATTGTATTTTATACTTATAAATTAGTTGTTGTAGTTGTATTGTCACATCCATTAATCAATTTATGCAATTCACTAGGATGTGAAAATTCTTAAAACTTGACTTTGGCATAAAGTATAAAAAAATACTTTTTTTGTGCAGTAGTGCTTTGGCCATCTAGGGGGCACCTCAACAAAACCACGACCAGTCTGCTACAACCTGCAAGATTAACCGTTGGATAAACCTACCCACCAAGATTAAAACAAATTTGCACACAATTATTGTTGTAGTTGGATTAAAACTTGGGATCTCTACTTGACTGCAGCATAAATTGCAAAGAGATTCTTTTCCATGAGACAATAGGAAGCCTCAATCTAAGTTGCTAGGACTCGGGTGCAGGTGTCTAATACAGGTGCGGATCTAGAGGTTGGATCCTTCGTGAGCTAAATTTTAAGATTTGAAAATATGAATCTAGGTATGGATACAGGTGCGGGGACTCGGCTAAAAATAATTAAAATATCTAAAAACAGAGTTCTCAAACTTAAATTATGAGATATCATGAGGAGAATTTGAGGAGAAAATGTTGATTCAGAGAAAAATCGTCGTAGGAGACAAGGAGATAAAAGGAAAAGGAACGGCATTGAAGTTTCTATATACAAGGTATTCAATTTTCTTCAAATTACCAAAAACCGGTCACTCCTTTTTATTGAAGCAGACCGGAATTCCCTGTCGATTTTGATCAAAGCATCCAAAATCTGTCGACCAGATCTAGTACGGATCCCACACTCACACCCACACCCATGTCGTGTCGACAAAGGTACTGTACCGAAAGTGAAGAGTCCGAGTAACTTAGGCCTCAATTGCTTTTTATGTGAAGACGGGATTTAGATTTTGTATGAGATGAGATGAACAACATTAAGTTCTCTGTAGCTGACAAAACAAGATAGACATGTCAACTCAGGAACTATAATAAGATGCCTAAAGATAAAGTCTTGGTAGTCGGTAGATGCACTGTAACTGTAAATGATGATATAGATCTCATTTCTACTAGATCACGGACAAGTATCATAAGGATGCCTCCGACAATTTGTGGAAGAAAAAGGCAATCTGACAGCTTAAAAAGAAAATGAACTATGTGCGTTACAATGAAATGATAGACAGTATACTATCTCAATTGCTTACAGCTAATATGAATCCAGAAATCCTTTAGTTTTTGCATCTCAATTTTGCAGGGGAAACCCCTGGTTCAAGAGTAGATCAGGAAAAAAGCATCTGTTAACTATATGAGATGCTTGCTTCAAAAGGTACCTTCAAACATATGTAGTTTAGGAGCAAATTGACAAACTTGGCTGAGAAAGATGTCACATGAGGAATGCACAGTGATCAAAACTGTGTTAGTGTTAAGTGTTAATGTTAAAAGAGATAAGTTACATGATTGCTTGCCTTCATACGGATGTTGAATTACCAAATTGAGCTTCAGACTAGCTCGTCGACTTAAAGTTTACTAGTATGTGCAGAAAACAATTCCATATGAGAACTTATACGATATCAGAGAACTTGATAATCAAGTATTCACGACTAAAAGAAAAACTTCATTCTAAAGCATAAGAAATTCATTCTCACAGATTTTGTCTTAGCAATGTAACCCTCTCCAGAAGAAATAGCCAAACACAGAACTCTCATCTTCCAACATAAATACATGAGATACAGAATAGCTTATCCAGCAACAAATAGATAGATGTGAACTGAATTTCCATCCTAAACTACATTCTTCAACATCTGAAATGATAAATGTGATCAGTGTTTTCAAAGGCACGATTAAGCCCTAAAGTAAGGCTCAAAACATATTGAGCGCTTTGGCTCGCTTATTGTGTGCTTCAGTGTCATCAACAATGTTCTAAGACATACTTTTCCTTGCCAATGAACCTCTTCCAGAGGCTCCACTTAACAATTGACATTTCAATTTATCATAACTACATGCTTATAATTATAGTCTTGGACTAAACATATAAGTTGGTATTTTTTTTTTCTCCCTTAGAGCTTTGTTTCATTAAAGCCCACACTTTATTTGCGTTTGCGCTTAAAGCCCCAACAAACCTTGGAACTTTTTGCGCTTTTTACATTCCATAACAATGAATGTAAAACATATATGAAGAAGGATGGAAGGTTCTGGTTCTCCTGGCGCACACTAGCTTAACATACGCCAACCATGGTAGGAAGCCAAAAGCCTCGATTCCAGTATCTGAGGTTGAGGAAATTTCTCCGGCGAAGACGATGAAGACCGGTGGAGGAACAGGGAAGTGAATTGTGGCCGTACAAAGACCTGGAATGAACGATTCAGTGAAAATTGGTGACCTTATGACTACTGGGAACAAATCAACTGGCGCGAGTCCAGCAATGGTGCAATCGAAGAACGGTGAGGTATCGAAAAGCTCGACTGGAGCTAGCACTAGCTCTAGTGGACCTAGGGTTGGGGAGGAGAACGATCAAATCAGGGCGATGCAAGGGATAAATCAGCATAAATTAAGGCAACGATTGCTAAGGAGAATGTGCAGGAATGGATGAGCATTGTTGTTGAAAATATGTCTCAGAAATAAAGTAGGAATAGATAATTTTAGTAGTTTTAAATTATTAGAATCCTACGTGGCTTAGACTTAGGAATTAGTTGCCCCTTTATTTTTTGAATAGGAATTAATTATTCCAATTTAAATTGGAGTGTAGTTAGAAATTTAGCTATAAATATATGTTTTGAGTTATTAATAAAATAATTCTCTTTGACAATACTATTGCCGTATTTTATTTTTCTCCAACTCTTTCTCTGTTATTTCTCCAATTTCAAAGCTAAAAACCAACAATTGGTATCGGAGCCAGTTTCTTGAGGGATCTGTGAGACAAATGAATTCTGAAAATAACGTTTCCCAAATAGCTCCTCCTGTCTTTGATGGTGAGAATTACCATCTTTGGGCAACAAGAATGGAGACTTATCTTGAGGCTTTAGATCTTTGGGAGGCCATGGAGGAAGATTATGATGTTCCACTGCCCGATAATCCCATGGTATCCTAGATCAAAAGTTAAAAGAAAAAAATCGGAAAATCAAAAGCAAAAGCGACTTGTTTGTTAGTGTTTCTCCAATAATTTTCATGAGAATTATGACCTTTAAATCAGCAAAATAAAATTGGAATTATCTGAAAAAAGAATACACAGGAGATGAAAGAATACGAGGCATGAAAGTGTTGAATCTATGTAACGCCCCGTAAAAGTCATGCATGTATTAGACTGTAATTTCAAGGCTTTAGACTTAAGTTTTAAATTTTTTCTAAGTGTTGAAATGACTTAGACTCATTCTTAGCTGGCAACCTTCGGGATACAACTTCTCGACCTTCCTGACCTTAATTTTTAGATTTTCAAGTTGCGTTACGATCGGGAAATCTCATAGTACATCTCGGATAAGTTTTGGAATTTTTCGGAATGCATAAGGCTGCGTTTGGATTTCAAAACAGTAGCAAAACGCATACCCTATTGCCCAGTTTTTCAGCATTTCAGGGTCAACTTCAAACGATCATAACTCCCTGTATATAATGAACTGTGTGAACTATAATATATCAAACGAAAGATCTTTGCGTCCTCTTTCAAATTCAGTTGGTTTCATCCAATTTGAATATATGAGTAAAAAGTTATAATCGATTTACTCCAGCCTATCAAACTGTCAACTGAGGGACAGATTTGACCTTAAATGTTCCTTAGGGGTATTTTGGTCATCCTCCACCCCTATATATACCACCAACACGGGATTTAATCCCTCAAACACCATAATACACATGCTTTCCTCAAAATTGCTCAAGAATTCTCCTTAGGGTTTCAAAATAAAAACCCAAATAGTTCAAGATTCGACCGTAGGTTTTCAAAGATAATTACATATTCGGAATCACCAATCCGCAAGCTTCATGAAACATCTATTATCCATGGAAATAGAGGTACGCGGGGTTTTTCCTAAAATCTCATGGGCATAGAAATCATGTTTTAAGTATCGGATTTTCGAATTCATGTGCATACTCATGTTTTAGAAGCTTTAATGATATTGTTTTGGCCTTTTGGCTTTCCCCCAAAGTGGTTTGAAAATTATATATATATGTATATATGTGTTTGTCCTAAAATATATGAATTTAAAGCATGATTTTCATGGAACCCCCCTCTTAATGTAAATTCTTCCATGTTTCACGTAATATAAATTGTTTTGAAAGACATCTTGAAGAAAAGAAATTATGATATGAAGTGCTTTGACTTTTGCTATGTTTGGAATACGATTCTTGAACACGAAAGAGAGGGCTGTGAATGTTGAATATGCATGTAATGAAAGAATGCATGGTTTTGCCAAAATGCACATGACCACCATATGTTTGATAAAATTTCTACATGAATTGAACTTTAAGTTCGGAATATGAAATCCTTTACATCAGTTGCATGTTTTGGGTGGTCTAAACTATGTTTTGAATGAAAGCTTTTGCTTAGTACCTTATGGCTCAGAAAAATCATGACTTGCAAGGTCTTGGTATGACGATACCAATTCAGACTAATGCCATATCAGACTCAGACTAATAGACATTTCAGACTTTCATGATTTAGAAATTTCAGAACGATGCATGTTCAGAAAAGGTTAAAAATGGGCATACAGAGATGTTAGGTGGTTCCCCGAAGAGGGCTTGAGTTCAGACAACTCTTTGCCTAAAACCGTGGTTTGCCGACCCAGGTATATTATTATGCGCTGACTTAAATGTCCTGTGGCGTATCAGACTCAGAGACTCCAACCCTTGCGGCACACTTGGGTTGGGGGCTTCCCCGCCGAGTCAATGGCGGATTCCATACAGCTCGTGGAATATTCAGACTTGTAGGAGAATACCACCTAACTCAGAAGTAAAACACAGATCATGATTTGAAATGAACAGACAGGTTGCATGTTTTCAGAAAGTGCCCATGTATTTTTCAGAAACAGTTTTATACATGATGTCTTGATGAAAAAAATTTCTTTCACTTAATATATATATATATATATATATTTATGTATGTATGTATGTATGTATGTTCCATTATACTATTTTTGGATTGCTTTGCGTGCCAGTACTTTTGTGCTGACCCCCCCTCCTTCCAGGTTCTGAGACACAGTCTAGGGGTCCAGCTACTTAGTAGACATTCTCGGATTTGCAGACTTGATCTCACAGTGGTGAGCCTTCTATTATTCGGAAGGCCTAATTATGTCAGACATTATCTTATTTATTATATTTTTGGTTTACTGGGGGCCTTGTCCCAGTTTTTTTTCAGACAGATGTTTGTGTTCTTAGTAGAGATTTCGCATACTGATGTCAGATAGTATTATTCATAAATGTTGCAGAACTTGACCATGTATTTCGTACTCAGTTTCAATTCTGCATTTTATTATGATTACGAATGTTGTGCATGATAACCAGATAGAGAATGGGTGTTCCGGGCCTTCATGGTTCGGGATGCTTATCACGGCTAGGGACTAGGCTCGGATTGTGACAAGCTTGGTATCAGAGCATGGTTCATGGTCTCAGGGTGTCTGCGAAATGACGTCGGGTAGAGTCTTGTTTATGGGCTTGTAGCGCGCCACACTTATAAGCAGGAGGCTACTAGGCGTTTAGGAATGTCTCTTTTTCTTCATGTTCTAGTTCGTGCAATAGAGTCAGAATGTTCCTCTTTCATACTCTAATTCGTGGTATGGTGTCGCCCATACGAAAGTAAAAAGTCATCCCACGTTCTTTCCTTACTCTAATGTCCTCAAATATGTCTTATTATTAAGGTGAATCAAGTGCAGAAGTTTAGAGTGTAAATGGTATTGTCCCTTTGGATCGCGTCATATAAGATCTTAAAATTGTGCAAGGACTTGAGAAGAGTCCGTTATTGCTTCAGAGAGTGGATGGGTTCTAGTGTGAACCTTGATCTTGATGAAATCGTGCTTTTCAGCCTTCTGTATTGAGTATATTCGGCCCTTTTCAGAAATTTATGTTGTAGATGTCTTGCTTAAGGGGGGATGATGTGTAGTAGAATGTTGGAGCTGTATTTCCACCCAAATAGTAGTATGAGTCAAAGTTTTGTTTTCATGACCTATTGGTAAGGAAATTAGACCAAGAAGTTGGTGATGTAAAGTCACAAAGTTAGAAGTGAGAGTGAGGGTGATTTACCCCTTTATAGTGATAAACTAATGTGGTAGCTAGTAGCACGTGTGGATGGTATGGTAGTCCATGGGGGAAGTGTTTTACTCAGATTTTTATTTATACAGAATAAGATGTATATTCTTAGACCATTAAATATTATGTGTCAATTTTCTATCTCTTGTAATATGTAATCTTGTTATCATGGTCTTTTTGAAAAAAAAAATCAAAGTCTAGTGAAGCCGTGTGAGGCCTATTTTGATTCACTAGCAACTTTTCGTCCAACTTGTTGATTTTGTGTTGGTTTAATATATGTATAGCTGAATTTATTAACATGAGATTGAGTTGGTAATGAATTGATACGTCTTTGTGTGTGATTAGTAGAAGGTAGAGAAGGAGTTGTTAGTCAGGGTGATTTATCGGTTGCTTGATGTGTGAAGATGGTTGTATTAGCCATTAAGTTATAATTATAGACTCATGGTTGTAGTGGAAATTGAAGGTAGTCTAAATGTATGTGGTGAGAAATCCGTATAAGTAGAAAAGATTGTATGGGGTAATAATATAAGGATAAGGTTGACCATGTCTATTATGAGGCTTTAACCCCCTCGACCCTCTTTTCATTGGTAGTTGTAAACTAGTGCTACTTGTGAGAAGGTATGTAGTAGATTTTTGAGATATTTGGGTAGAATATCCCAATTTGATGGATTAGTATATTTATATTATGTTGCATTCTTCATTGGTGGTGAATGATTGATACTAAACTATAGGCTTGAATTTAAATGGTGTGGTGGTAAATAGTGGCACGAGTTTGATGATGTATGTTTTGTGGGATTAAATTAGTAGGCTTGATGTGTTGAAATAGTACATGCTAATGGATTATGATAAGGAAAACCGTTAGGTCATGATCGATTATTGTGGTTATGAAGTTCTAGTGCACTAGTGTTTCGTGATGTTTATTTCATAGTTTCCAAGTGAAAATTTCGTGTAAGGTTGGATTGTAAATCATGCATAGCACTAGATATTAAGTTTGAATAGTTGATGTCCATGAAGGTGGATGTGAAGATTTCTTGGTTAATGAATTCTAGTTGTATAGAAGTGATCTAATAGACTTAAACGGTGCATGCAATAGAGTAAGTTTATTTGATTCGTAGTGGTGTATGATATTGCATGTATGATGTAGAAGTATGCCTAAGGTGACATGAGGTTGCGGTATTTTTCTAAGGCTATTACTTGTTGTGCGTGGCTAGTGGTACCATTGAATTGTTAAGTGGAGAAAGACTAGTTAGATGGTACATGGTGATCTAAATAGCCATGCTAAGGTGTTTTAATTGATAGTGTTGGGCCTTTTGCGGTGATCTTGATTCTCATAGTAGAGGGATATAAATTTGGAGTCGCAATAATGGTATGCTCTATCGAAAGAGATATGGTTCATCAAAGGCTGGGTGATATCCATGTTAAGTGTTAGCATCTAAGCTTGACTTTTGAAGGTTTAACCGATAGAATAAGTGTGCAAGCGTTATACAATGACTATTGGTGGCTAGAGAAAGAGTGCATCCCGGAAGGTAGTCATTCGGGCTAAGTTCTATGATATGCATGTATTGTTATTTTTTTTTCAGACCCTAGAGTGTAGTAAGTGTAGTTCTGTTAGAATCTGGTAAAGGATCTCCCAAACTCTAGATGATGACTTGAAGCTAAGGGGGAGATGACAGAACGAATGACCAAGTAAGGCTCTCAGATTCTAGTAGTGATGCAGTATGATTTAGAACGTTAGAAAGTGAGGGTGAGACTCAACCCATTCTTATCTTAGTATTTTTCAGTGATCCCAATGCCTACTCAAGCTTTACGTTTTAGTTCCGTGATCATAGTTCATGATTCCTGTATATGATAGAGAGTCATGTACTCTTCTAGTTCCAAGATAATGAGTTCTACTTCATTCAAGTAGTCGGAATTACATTCCTTATGTTAGGAACCCTAGTTGAGGTCATGCAACTCATGACGCATGTACTCACTCTTTATAGTGTGTTCAGTCCCATATAAAAATCTTCTCATGCTTCAGGGTCTTATGTTTTAACCTTTTGGTGACCTCCCTATGCAATGATAGTGGTGATGATGTAAATGTTCTTGTTGATGGATGATCATAGTACGTTTGTTTAGATAAGGCCATAAGTATGAAGTGAGATTTGGGGCCAATCTTTGATACATGTGATGTTTAGTGGAAAAGTTTGTGTGTGTATGTTTTTAGGATAGCGCATGGGAGTTATGTTGATAATAGTTTAGAAACTATGTGAAGTATGTATTTATGGGTGTTTGCCTTGAAGTTAACATGTGGTTATAAATTAGGCTTGAATGACGTTTTGGGATTGTAGTGGAAGGTTGCAATATGCATTAGCGACTTCATATTAAGAGTTTAGAGTAGTCATTAATGTGGTAAGGCATGTTATGCTTAGAATACGATCTTTAAAAGAGATATAGAAGGTGGCGCCATATGGTTTAGAATAATAGCGTAGTGTAGCATGTTGTATTTTTGTGACTTAGAGTTAGGCTTGATCGCAGTGTAAGGATTAAGCTATTTTAGACATTAGTAGAAAAATTTTTCAATGCTCATATGAGAAATTTAAGCTGAATTGAATGAATATCATATTTATAGGGAATAGTATAGTTAAGGGATATTCGGGAAGGGCGCTAAGCCTGAAAGTAAGAAGTCGTATTGCCAAAGGTCTGAAAATTCTATCCTAATTTAGGAGTTATATGTCTATATTTCAGACTGCAGAGTAGAGTCAATGTTGTGATTTCCTCAGTTGGATGTCTTGTGTAATCCATACCCAAGATTCGTGGCTCCCTATTACTGTTAAACTTCCTTAGAGAGAGTGTTGAAGAGATACTCCAGTTAAGTATGAAAGTTCAGCTTAATAGTGTATTTAGTCCTACGTTCATGAGAACAACTCAAGGACAGATCCATGCATCAGATATGCATGTTCATTATGAGAATTCAGCCTATGAATAGCTTCAATCATGTATTCCATGCATCAGATATGCCTGTCCGATATAAGAATTCAAAATATCAGTAGTTCCAGCCATATGGTCATGTTTCAAATCAATGTATTCTTTATTAGAGGACATGTCATATCCGCGTTATTCTATATCTTTAAGGCTTCAACAAGTTCCTATCCATCATTCAAGGACGAATGATCCCAAGGGGGAGATAATGTAACGCCCCGTAAAAGTCATGCATGTATTAGACTGTAATTTCTGAGCTTTAGACTTAAGTTTTAAATTTTTTCTAAGTGTTGAAATGACTTAGACTCATTCTTAGCTGGCAACCTTAGGGATACAACTTCTCGACCTTCCCGACCTTAATTTTTAGATTTTCAAGTTGCGTTACGATCGGGCAATCTCATAGTACATCTCGGATAAGTTTTGGAATTTTTCGGAATGCATAAGGCTGCGTTTGGATTTCAAAACAGTAGCAAAACACATAGCCTATTGCCCAGTTTTTCAGCATTTCAGGGTCAACTTCAAACGCTCATAACTCCCTGTATATAATGAACTGTGCGCACTATAATATATCAAACGACAGATCTTTGAGTCCTCTTTCAAATGCAGTTGGTTTCACCCAATTTGAATATATGAGTAAAAAGGTGTAATCGATTTACTCCAGCCTATCAAACTGTCAACTGAGGGACATATTTAACCTTAATTGTTCCTTAGGGGTATTTTGGTCATCCTCCACCCCTATATATACCACCAACACGGGATTTAATCCCTCAAACACCATAATACACATGCTTTCCTCAAAATTGCTTAAGAATTCTCCTTAGGGTTTCAAAATAAAAACCCAAATAGTTCAAGATTCGACCGTAGGTTTTCAAAGATAATTACATATTCGGAATCACCAATCCGCAAGCTTCAAGAAACATCTATTATCCATGGAAATAGAGGTACGCGGGGTTTTTGCTAAAATCTCATGGGCATAGAAATCATGTTTTAAGTATCGGATTTTCGAATTCATGTGCATACTCATGTTTTAGAAGCTTTAGTGATATTGTTTTGGCCTTTTGGCTTTCCCCCAAAGTGGTTTGAAAATTATATATATATGTATATATGTGTTTGTCCTGAAATATATGAATTTAAAGCATGATTTTCATGGAACCCCTCTCTTAATGTAAATTCTTCCATGTTTCACGTAATATAAATTGTTTTGAAAGACATCTTGAAGAAAAGAAATTATGATATGAAGTGCTTTGACTTTTGCTATGTTTGGAATACGATTCTTGAACACGAAAGAGAGGGTTGTGAATGTTGAATATGCATGTAATGAAAGAATGCATGGTTTTGCCGAAATGCACATGACCACCATATGTTTGATGAAATTTCTGCATGAATTGAACTTTAAGTTCGGAATATGAAATCCTTTACATCAGTTGCATGTTTTGGGTGGTCTAAACTATGTTTTGAATGAAAGCTTTTGCTTAGTACCTTATGGCTCAGAAAAATCATGACTTGCAAGGTCTTGGTATGACGATACCAATTCAGACTAATGCCATATTAGACTCAGACTAACAGACATTTCAGACTTTCATGATTTAGAAATTTCAGAACGATGCATGTTCAGAAAAGTTTAAAAATTGGCATACAGAGATGTTAGGTGGTTCCCCGAAGAGGGCTTGAGTTTAGACAACTCTTTGCCTAAAACCGTGGTTTGCCGACCCGGGTATATTATTATGCGCTGACTTAAATGTCCTGTGGCGTATCAGACTCAGAGACTCCAACCCTTGCGGCACACTTGGGTTGGGGGCTTCCCTGCTGAGTCAATGGCAGATTCCATACAGCTCGTGGAATATTCAGACTTGTAGAGGAATACCACCTAACTCAGAAGTAAAACACAGATCATGATTTGAAATGAACAGACAGGTTGCATGTTTTCAGAAAGTGCCCATGTATTTTTCAGAAATAGTTTTATACATGATGTCTTGATGAAAAAAATTTCTTTCACTTAATATATATATATATGTATATTCCATTATACTATTTTTGGATTGCTTCGCGTGCCATTACTTTTGTACTGACCCCCCCTCCTTTCAGGTTCTGAGACACAGTCTAGGGGTCCAGCTACTCAGTATACATTGTCGGATTTGCAGACTTGATCTCACAGTGGTGAGCCTTCTATTATTCGGAAGGCCTAATTATGTCAGACATTATCTTATTTATTATGTTTTTGGTTTACTGGGGGCCTTGTCCCAGTTTCTTTTCAGACAGATATTTGTGTTCTTAGTAGAGATTTCGCAGACTGATGTCAGATAGTATTATTCATAAATGTTGCAGAACTTGACCATGTATTCCGTACTCAGTTTCAATTCCACATTTTATTATGATTACGAATGTTGTGCATGATAACCAGATAGAGAATGGGTGTTCCGGGCCTTTATGGTTCGGGATGCTCGTCACGGCTAGGGCCTAGGCTCGGGTCGTGACAATCTACTAAGGAAATTCGAATTGCAAAAGATGAAGGAATATGAGACCATCAAGGAGTACTTAGACCGACTTCTTAGCATTGTTAATAAGGTAAGATTGCTTGGCACAAAATTTAAAGATTCAAGAATTGTTGAAAAAATTCTTGTTACTGTGCCTAAAAGATACGAAGTATCAATAACTATATTGGAAAACACAAAAGACCTATCCAAGATTACCTTGGCACCCTAGACCCCACGCTGTGGGAATACACTGGGTTTATTATTGTTGTTGTAGTTGTTGTTGCAGGCGCAAGAGCAAAGGACGCTTATGAGGCAGGATGGTATGGTTGAAGGAGCTTTGACATCCAACCACAAGACTTAAAGCAAGGGTAATAATTCAATAAAAAATTACCCACCTTGCCAGCAGTGTGACAAAATAGGTCATCCTCCATTTAAATATTGGAAGAGACTAGATGCACAATGCAAGATTTGTAATCAACTTGCCCATGAAGCCATGATTTGCAAAAACAAATCTCAAAAATATGAAGTAGATGCCTAAGTCACTGATATAGGTACGACCACGAAGGTGGGTGAGTGCGAGAGTGAATTGACCCGAGACTTGGAGTGTACACGTGAAGTGCAAAGGAAGGCCTAAATAGGCTCCAAAATCAGTCTATACAATGCACTCCAAGGGAGCCCACTTGAAGACTTTGACTAAGGGGTCATTTTAGACATTTCACACTATTCTTGTAATACACTATAAATAAAACCTTCTAGGGTTTCATTCATTATACTTGGCTGAATATTGATGTTGTATCACACTTAGAAACATTTCTCTCTTATGAGAAAGGCTCTCATAGCCGAAATCCATGTAACTAGGATTTTCAACTTGAGGGTGGAATCTCTCGTGTTGGATTCATGCTCTGAAACGTTGGGTGCATTGAGAGATCAAGGTACCTCTTATTCCTACGTAGGAGATAGGTTAGTGTTGTGTGTAGTATTAAAGGTCCAAGAGTGCAACAATTCTTGGGTAGTTAATATTATTGCCTCATTTGGTCTATCTATCTATCTTTACATTTCAGATTTGTAGTGGACTATTTTGTGTCTTTGTTGAATCTAAATTTTGTAATCACTGTGTTCATCTTGTTCATTGTGTATTTTGGCTGTTTTGGTGTTGAAAACACACCTCTTTATCTTGTTATTGTGTGGTTGTAGCGAATCCGAGAGTGGTCTCCATCTTAGTCCTCAAATCCTTCCGATTAGTGGACTATTTTGGAGTTGTTTTGTTTTCCTCTTGTTTTCCCGCATCATTTGGTATCAAAGCCATCTTTGATTTTGTTCTAACAAGATCAATCTTGGGCTTGAGACTTGAAAAAAAAAAGGAGATTTCCAGAAAATAGCAATCTGTCCACTTTGAGTTCTTGGCCAAAAATTGTGTTCTTGTTGTGTCTTGGTCGAGATTTTTACCTGTCTTAAGTGTTTCTAGTGTTAGTATTGTTCTTTACTAACACTTTGAGTCTATATATTTATTTGAGCCTTTGTTGTTGATGTTGTTATTGTGAACTTGGACTTGACAGATTGTTGTTGGTATTGTTGTTGCGGATTTAAAGTTTGGACTATTTTGGACGTGTGGTATGTTGTTGGTTCAAGGTTTGAACGTGTATTGTAGAGATGGTGTCGTGAATTTTAAGCTTGAAAAGTGTTTTTGATGTTTGGGGTCCAACTTGAACTTTAGAACTTCAAGACTCAAAGTTTGTGTTCTTGGTCTTCTTCACCGTCTCTATATGTTGTTGAAGAAAAGGTGGTTATTGATATTATAAGTTGAAGAAAGAGAGTGTGAATTGATGTTAGTCTTGCAAGGCATAAATCCAAGATTTAAGGTGTAAGACTTGTGGCTCAAAGACTTTTCCTACCACCACAAAAGACTTTATCAACCATTTCCCTAGACTAGACTTCTACTTTTCAGCTTTTTCTTATTTCAAGAACCTTGTGTTTTGGGACAAACTAATTTTTCTTGTTTCAAGAACCTTGTCTTGTGGGACTAGTACAAGACAAAAGTCATCCTTTTAAGAGTGAACTTGTAGAGATTCAAGACTTGTGTTTTTCCTCCAAAATCAATTGTCATCCTTCCCAAATTACAATGGGACCAAGACTTGAAATTGAAATATAAAATTAAGAAACCGCAACCAATATGTGACTGCCACATCATCATTTTTTACTGTTCATGTAACAATTTTTGCTCAAATTTTAGATTTCCTAGTTTCATTTTATTGTCTATTAGTTGGTTTGTTGGTTCGAACACTAATTGACAACCTAGTAATCTCCTACTAGCTTGTAAGTTAGTTTTGTGTCCGTTTGTTCGTGTTTACGTTTGTTGTGTACTTTTATCTTTTTGAATTCGTTGTTAGCTCTTGACTCATTCCTACGAGATTTCGTTTGAGTTTCAAACAAAAATCCATTTCGAGACAAGAGTAGACTCGACACTCAATCACCCACGAAGTACAAGCCAGCTTTCAACACTTGTGAAATCAAGTGTGAGGTAAAACCGAGAGTGAGAGTGTGGTGAAGCATTTTTGATCTAACAAGTTTATTTGTTTTCTTTGTTTGTTATGTATTTTTGTTAGGTATAATGGCTGCCCATAATTTCAATGCCACATGTGATCGTATCAATGACAATATTGAAGATATGAAACGGCACATTGAAATTATACGCCAATTGCTACCTAAACTCTACCCACAAAATCTAATTGTCTAAGCACTTTGCATTGAGAGCTTCGTAAAACTTGCCCACCACTTGAGGATATGCGTGATGTGATTAATGAATCTCAAGTGAGTGAAGGATTTAAAGATGTTGGCCAAGGAAAAAGGAGTGAACCTATGAGCCTATGTTGTTGTAAAGATGCTAATGCTTGTTTGGATCATAGGGTTAATCATGTGCTTGACATATCTTTGAAACTTGATAATGATTCCTTAGAGAGTGGAAGTTCCAAATCTATCCACGGGTTAGATCATTCACTCTTTAGGCACAATGTCTTGTTTGAAGATAGTTTATTTACTCCTAATGAACCTAGTGGTGCAACTGATGTTAACGGCATGGCTTGTCTTGGAAGCTATAGCCTATATGCAAACCCACTATGGTGTGACAAAATTCCTCCTCAAGATGAAAAATCTCTTCTTGGAAGATGAGAGTACTCTTAAGGGTAGAGAATGTGTAGTCTTGAAAAGAAATAGTCAATCGGGTGAAGATGACCATGATTTGCTTGATTACTTAGGAAACCCAAAATGTGATTGTTCTTGTAAAAATGTTTTTGTGAATTATTCCTTTGCTGCCCATGGTGATTTATATCTATGTGGGGATTATTCTCTTGAAATAAAAGGTGGTGCATGCTTAGAAATTCCATCTATTTTTTTTTATGTGTTCCCTATGTTGAGCATACTAGTGGTGATGGACTTGAAGCTAGTGAGTACATGAATAAGGACACCATAGCTAACATTAGCTTGTGTGACACCTTTCTCTACCCTCTTTGTGCTCATGATATTTTCACTAATGATCTAGACTTTGAGTACGACACCTTAGGGGAAAGTGAGAGTGGCCGAAACCCATGTCTATGGCTACTTCTCCCATTCGATCCCGGTACCATCTTAGGGTATGGTAGGAGTTGTCTTGGCCCATGCTCATTATTTATTGATGTTCTTCATAACCATTTCCTTTGTGACATTTGTACTAAGCTTTTCACGATCAACCTAAAGAATTCTTGGTTGTACTTCAAGTGTTTACCACCTTGG
Organism: Capsicum baccatum var. pendulum; assembly: GCA_030864225.1. Lineage (NCBI taxonomy): Eukaryota > Viridiplantae > Streptophyta > Magnoliopsida > Solanales > Solanaceae > Capsicum > Capsicum baccatum. The sequence continues at coordinate 27,159,914 of CM061556.1, read as the reverse complement.
CATGATGATGTTATTTGTTAGATTGATTTTTGTTGCACTAACCCTAACCCTTATTCCATGAGTATGAGTACTTGTTTGTCTTCTCTTTTGATTTTGCAAGGTACGGAATCGAGGTCGAATCCTTTTCAAGAAGGGGAGGATGATACAGGTACGACCACGAAGGTGGGTGAGTGCGAGAGTGAATTGACCCGAGACTTGGAGTGTACATGTGAAGTGCAAAGGAAGGCCTAAATAGGCTCCGAAATCAGTCCATACAATGCACTCCAAGGGAGACCACTTGAAGACTTTGACTAAGGGGTCATTTTGGATATTTCACACTATTCTTGTAATACACTATAAATACAACCTTCTAGGGTTTCATTCATTAGACTTAGATGAATATTGATACTGTATCACACTTAGAAACATTTTTCTCTTATGAGAAAGGCTCCCGTAGCCGAAATCTATGTAACTAGGATTTTCAACTTGAGGATGGAATCTCTCATGTTGGATTCATGCTTTGAAACATTGGGTGCATTGAGAGATCAAGGTCCCTATTATTCCTACATAGGAGATAGGTTAGTGTTGTGTGTAGTATTAAAGGTCCAAGAGTGTAACAATTCTTGGGTTGTTAATATTATTGCCTCATTTGGTCTATCTATTTATCTTTACATTTCAGATTTGTAGTGGACTGTTTTGTGTCTTTGTTGAATCTGAATTTTGTAATCACTGTGTTCATCTTGTTCATTGTGTATTGTGGCTGTTTTGGTGTTGAAAACACACCTCTTTATCTTGTTATTGTGTGGTTGTAGCGAATCCGAGAGTGGTCTCCATCTTAGTCCTCAAATCCTTCAGATTAGTGAACTATTTTGGAGTTGTTTCGTGTTCCTCTTATTTTTCCTGCATCATTTAGTATCAAAGTCATCTTTGATTTTGTTCTAACAAGATCAATCTTGGGCTTGAGACTTGAATAAAAAAAGTTGTTGAAAAGCTGAAAATTTCAAGTGTGTGTGCAAGAGAATATGAGTGAGATCACGTAGATGGACTCTTGTGGGTGTGTATTGAATTCGTCCAACTGTGTGTGCAAGATAATTTCAATTAAGGGCCCAAATACACACCAAAATGGCCCACTACAAACACTTAAGGGGCAGCCCACTCTTGAAGGGCTATTATGGACATTTCACACTATTTTTGTAATATCTATAAATAGAACCTTTTAGGGTTTCATTCATTAGTTTTGATTGAATATTGAAATTTGTAACATTGAAACACCCTCTCTTGAGAGAATGGCCTCTTGGCCGAAACATAGTAACTAGGAAAATCAACTTGAGTGTGGAATCACCCGTGTTAGATTCAAGCTTGGAAATGTTGGATGCTTGGGAGATTGAGGTCACTCTTGTGCCAATGTAAGAGTTAGGTATTTGTTGTGTATGATGTTAAAGGTCCAAGAGTGGAATAGGCTTTTAGGTTATTAAGATTATACCTTCAATTTGTCTAACTATCTATCCTTTTGTTTCTTTGTAATCGTGTAGTAGTGTTGATGTTGTAACCGTGTGTTTGTGTTGTTAATATGCAATCCAAAATTTGTCTATTGTTCATCTTGTTCTTGTTGTGTTGCTACTGTTTTGGTGTCAAAAACACCCTTGTATTCTTGTATTCTTGTTGTTGTAGTGAATCCGAGAGTGGTCTCCATCTTGGTCCTCAAATCCTTAAGATTAGTGGACTGATTTGGAGTTGTTTTTTATTTATCTTGTTTGTCCCGTATCATTTTGTATCAGAGCATTGCTTGATCTTGTTCCTACAAGATCAATCTTGGGCTTCCTTGTTAGAAAATTAAAAAAAAAAAAGTTGTTGAAAAGCTGAAAATTTCAGAAATTTTTTTTTGCAATCTGTCCATTGTTGTTGTCTTGGCCGAAATTGTGTTCTTGTGGTGTTCTTGGCCGAGATTTGTTCTTGAGTCTAGTTCTAGGAGTCTTTTACTTGTCTTGTGTGTTTGTAGTGTTAGTTTTGTTCCTCACTAACACTTTGAGTCGATCCAAACTTGAGCTTGAATTGTTAATATTTTTGTTGTGAACAAAGTATGGCCGATTGAGTGTTGTTGTTGTTCTAGCCTTGACCGAGTTGAAAGCCTTTTATTGTGGTGTTGTTGTAGATCTTGAAAGATTGTTGTTGTTTTCTTTTTGTTCATCACAACCTTCATTTTTTGTAAAACCGAAAACACAACACAAAGGGGACTTAGCCGATTGTTGTTGCTATCCTTGTGGTCTTGGCCGTGATTTTGTTGACCTTGTTGTGGTGGACTTGTTGTTCTTGGGAGATTGTTGTTGGTTTTTCTTGTTGTGGTTGTTGTGTTCTTGAAGTTCTTCACCATATTCATCACCTTGTTAATATTAAAGTGAACTTAGATCTTAAAAAGGCGAAAGACAAGGTGTAGTATTTGTTGAATCTTAAAAGACCCCCAACCACCAAAAAGACTTTACATCACATCTCAACCTTTTTCCATAAAACAAGGGTCCATATTTTAAGGAGAAGTACAAGTCTAGTCAAAGATTTTTAAGTCTTGAAATTTGAATTGAAAAAGGAGCTCCAAAGACTAGTTTGTATTTCCCTCAATTGAATAATTTCCACCAAAGTCCAAATTGTGAAATTAAAATTTGTCAAGAACCGAACCACTAGTGGACTGCCATGTGGACCGCCACATCACCATATACACTGTTCACACAATAATTTTGGCTCAAATTTTAGATTTCCTAGTTTCATTTTTATTGTCTCGTAGTTCATTTGTTGGTTCGAACACTAATTGACAACCTAGTAATCTCCTACTAGCTTGTAAGTTATTTTTGTGTCCGTTTGTTCATGTTTACGTTTGTTGTGTACTTTTATCTTTTTGAATTCGTTGTTAGTTCTTGACTCAAGTCCTATAAGATTTTGTTTGAGTTTCAAACAAAAATCCATTTCGGGACAAGAGTAGACTCGACCCTCAATCACTCACGATGTACAAGCCAACTTTCAACACTTGTGAAACCAAGTGTGAGGTAGAAATCGAGAGTGAGAGTGTGGTGAGACATTTTTTAGCTAACAAGTTTGTATGTTTTCTTTGTTTGTTGTGTCTAGGTACAATGGCTGCCCATAATTTCAATGCCACATGTGATTGTATCAATGACAATATTGAAGATATGAAATGACACATTGAAATTATACGCCAATTGCTACCCAAACTCTACCCACAAAATCCAATTGTCCAAGCAACTTGTGTTGAGAGCTTCCCGGAGGAAGTTGCTGCCCAACTTATGAGTAAAAATTGCTCACCACTTGAGGATATGTGTGATGTGATTAATGAGTCTCAAGTGAGTGAAGAATTTGAAAATGTTTGTCAAGAAAAAAGGAGTGAACCCATGAGCCTATGTTGCTGTAAGGATTCTAATGTTTGCTTGACTCATAGGGTTAATTGTGTGCTTGAAATATCATTGGAACTTGATAATGATTCCTTAGATAGTGAACGTTCCAAATCTGTCCGCGGGTTAGATCATTCACTCTTTAGGTACAATGTTTTGTTTGAAGATAGTTTAAACACTCTTAATAGACCTAGTGGTGAAAATGATGGTATAACTTGCCTTGGAAGCTATAGCATATATGTTAACCCACTATGGTGTGACAACATTCCTCCTAAGAATTGAAATCTCTTCTTGGAAAATGAGAGTACTCTTAAGGGTAAGGAATGTGTGGTCTTGGAAACTACTTCTTCTTCTACTTTGTGTGGTTTTTTCGAGGACACCGTAGTAGAAGTAGAATTGAGTGCCATCTTTCTATACTCTCTCTTTACTTATGATGATATGTATGCCAATATAGAGAGTAGGCCGTGTGGTTGTGGTGAAGACTATGGGAAATGGGTGTGTTGTTTAGACCCGTGTCTATGGCCACTCTTTTCATTTGATCCCGGTGCCATCTTAGGATGGGGAAGATTTACTCTCAGCTTAGGTGCATTTATTTTGGGTGCTTATCATAGCCAAGTCCTTGGTGAATTTGTCGATGGCTTCATAGTATTTAACACTAAGAACTCTTGGTTATATGTCAAATATGAACCACCTTGGAATGTCAAGATTTGTTGTTGGCCGAGACTTGAACTCAAAGGGTCCTCGGTTTCTTTTTTTTTTTTGTGTGGGCTATTTTGAGTGTTTTGAGTGCATAATATTATTGTTTATTTTTGCTAATCCTAACCCTCATGCCATGAGGAAGTGTGCGTGTTTGTCTTCTCTTTTGATTTTGCAAGGCATGGATTCGAGGTTGAATCCTTTTCAAGAAGGGGAGGATGATACGAGTGAGATCACGTAGAGGGACTCTTCTGGTTGTGTATTGAAGTCGTCCAAGTGTGTGTGAAAGAGAATTTCAATTAAGGGCCCAAATACACACCAAAAATGGCCCACTACAAACACTAAAGGGGCAGCCCACTCTTGAAGGGCTATTATGGACATTTCACACTATTTTTGTAATATCTATAAATAGAACCTTTTAGGGTTTCATTCATTAGTTTTGATTGAATATTGAAAGTTGTAACATTGAAACACCCTCTCTTGAGAGAATGGCCTCTTGGCCGAAACATAGAAACTAGGGAAATCAACTTGAGTGTGGAATCACTCGTGTTGGATTCAAGCTTGGAAACGTTGGATGCTTGGGAGATCGAGGTCACTCTTGTGCCAACGCAAGAGTTAGGTATTTGTTGTGTATGATGTTAAAGGTCCAAGAGTGGAATAGGCTTTTGGGTTGTTAAGATTATACCTTCAATTTGTCTAACTATCTATCCTTTTGTTTCTTTGTAATCGTGTAGTAGTGTTGATGTTGTAACCGTGTGTTTGTGTTGTTAATGTGCAATCCGAAATTTGTCTATTGTTCATCTTGTTCTTGTTGTGTTGCTACTATTTTTGTCTCAAAAATACCCTTGTGTTCTTGTATTCTTGTTGTTGTAGTGAATCCGAGAGTGGTCTCCATCTTGATCCTCAAATCCGTAAGATTAGTGGACTGATTTGGAGTTGTTTTTTGTTTCTCTTGTTTTTCCCATATCAGTCACCAAAAAAGAAGAAGATCACTTATTTGTGACAACATATTCTTCAACCAAGAAATCTAATTTTTGGATGATTGATAGTGGTTGTACAAACCACATGACATATGGCAAAACTTTTTTTAAAGAGCCTTTGAAAAATAAGAAAATCAGAATTGGGAATGGTAACTATATTCCTGCAGAAGGAAAAGGGAATGTTGCAATCAAAATAATTTCAGGTACAAAAATAATTTCAAGCTTCCTTTACGTGCCCGATATTGACAAAAGTTTGTTAAGTGTTGGTCAACTAATGGAAAAAGGATTTAAAATATTGTTTGGAGATAAATATTGTCGAATTTTTGATTCCACTAATCATGAGATTTTGCAAGTTGATATGAGAGACAAAAGTTTCTTATTTAATCCAACAGAAGATGCACACAAGCCAGGCAAGAACAAAGATGAATTGACAGATTTATTTAAGAGGTCAAATTCAGCCGAAGCCGAGATAATTTTTGATCCAAGGAGGAGTATTGAAGATTTGTCTCAGAAATAAAGTAGGAGTAGATAATTTTTGTAGTTTTAAATTATTAGAATACTATGTGGCTTAGACATGGGAATTAGTTGTCTCTTTATTTTTCGAATAGGAATTAGTTATCCCTATTTAAATTGGAGTGTCATTAGAAATTTAGCTATAAATATATGTTTTGAGTTATTAATAAAATAATTTTCTTTGACAATACTAATGTCATATTTTATTTTTCTCCAACTCTTTCTCTGTTATTTATCCAATTTCAAAGCTAAAAACCAACAATTGTTGAATCTCCAAAATCATGGACAGATGAGGTTGAAGAGATGGAAACTCAGTCAAAAGCTGGTGCAGGTATGGGTGGGATAGCTTTGATGTCAGGAATCTTGCAAATGCTAGTTTCAAGTTAGACTATCTGAAACCTAGTATTGAGGGGGAACTATTGATGATTGTAATTGAGGATTTTAATTCAGAAGTAGAATATTGGAGGAATGTGGTGGTGTGCTATGTCTTGGGTGCTCACCCTCCATTCACAGTGCTCAATGGATTTGTGCAACGAAATTGGGGTAAACTAGGTATTAGAAAGGTAGCTATGTAGAAGAATGGAATTTTTCTGGTTTGATTCAATACTACTGAAAGGAAGGATGAGGTGTTGCAGGCTGGCTTTTACCACTTTGAAAACAAACCTCTAATTGTCAAAGCTTGGTAGAAGGACATGAAGTTTTCTAAGGAAGTTGTTCCCTGTACCTATTTGGATTAAGTTGTCTGGACTTGACTTCAAATATAGGAGTGCCAAAGGCCTTAGCAAAATAGGCTGTTTAATTGGGAAGCCCCTTTATGGTTGAAAAGAATACTGAGCAAAATTGGCCTTAACTTTGCTAAACTTTTGGTGGAGGTCAAATTTGGTGGAAACCCGCCTGATATGATAAATTTTAGAAACGAGAAAGGGGTGGTCATTAAGGAAAGAGTGACATACGACTGGAAACCTATAATTTGTGATGTTTGCCATAAATATGGGCATTCAACAGAAGTTTGTAGGATTAATAAGGCAGGGGATTCTACAAAAGATGATCATGTAACTGTAACTAAAGTGGAACAACGAGGAAACAAAGGAGTGGTACAAGAGATACAAAAGGGGTAAGGCCTTGGAATAATTAGAATATGAATAGGGGTGGATGGAAAGGGAACAGACCAAACAATAGAAATGGTCGAAAGAAGCATACAAATCAGCACAACCTGGTGCTAGTGTTTAGTAGAAAACTCATTTCATCTACTGGGGGAAGAGACGAGTCCACAAGCCACTAAAGCAGGCCAGAGAAGGATTATGCGTCCTCTAAATGGTCCTGGTTAGGATGATGAGCTGGAACACTAGGGCCTCAATAAGTAGAAAGGTTAAACTCTTTTGCAATAAATTGTGGAGGTGGAACTAATTGGTTTGCTGGAAACAAGGATAAAGGCTAATAAGCTTAATAAGGTTGCTGACAATATGTTTAGTGGGTGGCAGTACTATAGCAATCACAACTCCCACTATAATGAGAGGATATGGATTATGTAGAGAACTGACTGGTTTAAAATCAGAGTTAAGGAAGAATCAACTCAAGTTTTCTCTTGTGAAGTTAATTATGTACCTATGCAGCTGGAATTTATGGAGACATTTGTGTATTCTTTCAGCCTCAAGAAAGACAGGAAAGACTTGTGGGAACAACTCAAATTAACTAGTCAGGGATGTTAAATGCCTTGGTTAGTAATTGAGGACTGTATTTTTGTGTTAAAGGCTGATAACAGACCAGGAGCAAGTGTTATTACACTAGCTAAGGTGAATAAGTTTCAGGAATGTATTGATGAGTGTGAATTGAAGGAACTACCTAATATAGGGTACAAAACACATGGAGTGATAAGCAGGATGTCAGAATATTTTCAACGATAGACTGGGTGTTTGCTAATGGTGAATGGATGGATAGAATGCCTGACATGAAAGCTCATATATTAACACAAGGGGTTAGTAACCATTGTCCAATTCTTGTTCAACAATTGGTCACAGGTGAGAGTAGAAAGATAGCTTTTAGATATCGTAACATGTGGAGTACACACTCTTTGTTTGAAAATATGGTCTAGAAAGTATGGAACAAGCAAATTGAGGGATAGATTATGTTTCAGGTGGTTAGGAAACCGAAACTTCTCAATTATGAATTAAGAGGGTAGCATAAGCAGCGATTCTGCAACATCATAGCGCAACCTGATAGGGCCATAGATGAACTGAAGAGATTGCAAGCAAAGCTTCAACTAAAACCACTGTATTTGAACTTTTAGTTAGAAGAGAATAGGATGGGGAAGCAGTTTAAGAAATCTATCTTATTTTGCTGAGACATTATTACTCTAAAGGAGCAACGGCATATGGATCAGACAAGGAGATATGACACAAAGTACTGTTAATGTAGGTTGATATTACTCAAAGTATGCTCTGTGTATTTCATAATAAGATCACATCAGTTCAAGAAGTTAGGTAGTTTGTTATCCTAGTCAGTCAGTTAACTAACTCAGTCAGTTATCTAACTCAAAAGTTAGTTATTCTCTCTATAAATACCACCTCTTTGTACAGAATAATACACATTACTGAATAAATAAGATTACTATTCTTCTTCTATTTCTTAATCTACCTTCTGCTTCCTATTTTGCTTTTCTATTCTTGGCTATGAGATCTGTATCAATTATTGATTAACAACATGCTATCAGAGAATTGATACAGAGAAGTAAATTCTTCTAGCAGTTCACCATAAATCTGTAGAATCTATTCCAAAATTACTATATGCTTCCAATGTTCTTGTGTACTCAAGAAGGATGAGTAACTTGAATAATCAAACACCCAATACAAACCCAAATGGAGTGGCATCTGGATCAGGTCGGACTAGCAGTCAAGCTCCAGGAATCGATTACAATCATCCATTGATTCTGAATGCATCTGATGTTACCGTATACAAATTATCTCATTTCATTTGACAGGTATTAAGAATTTTTCTATGTGGTTTAGGTCAACAAGAATTGCATTATTAGGTAGAAATAAGTTGGGATTGGTTAATGGCAGTTGTGATAAAGAATCTTTCCCTGAAAATATATGGAATCACTGGGAAAGGGTTAATGCCATAGTTCTGTCTTGGATAATGAACTTAGTATCAAAAAAACCTGTTAGGTGGTATTATGTATGCTTCAAATGCTAAAATTGTTTGGATGGACTTGCAAGAAAGATTTACCAAGATTGATGGTTTAAGAACCTTCAATCTGCATAAGGAAATTTCCAGACTCACTCAAGGAAATGCATCTGTTTCTGTGTACTTTTCAAGACTGAAGAATCTATGGAAGGAATTTGAAGCCCTTGTTCCTGCCCCTACCTGCAATTGTAACAAGTCAAAAGAGCATGTAGTGCATCTGCAATAATTGACGTTGTTTCAATTTCTTATGGGCTTGAACGAATCTTACATCCAAGCTAGAACACAAATCTTGATGATGAGTCCTGAACATTCTGTCAATCAGGCCTATTCAACTGTAATCAGTGATGATAGTCAGAGAAATGTAGCCACAAATACAGGGATATTAGGTAGTAATCCGTTAAGTGGATCCAATCAGTTTGAGGGAGCAATGTATACTAGGTCAAATAGCTATACTGGTGGTTCAACTGGATATCAAGGAGTTAATACGTTCAAGAGAAATCAACATCTCTTTTGTGATATCTGCAAGATCAAGGGGCATAGTAGATAAAATTACTTCAAGATAATTGGGTATCCATCTGAAGTCCAGATACAAAAAGAAAGGCATTGCAGGATATGGAACACCTCATGGAAGGCCTCATGGAGCTGCTTACAGTGTTACATCTGATATTGATTCTAAAACAATAGGTTGTTCATGTATCTACAACCCAAATTTGCCTACTGATATATCTACTACTTCATCACAAAATGCTCAACAGTATCAACAACATACAACCAATGGAGCAATTGGTTGTAGTTATTCTAAAGAAAGTGTATCATTCACAAATGACCAATATGATCAAATAATCAAACTGCTCAACAAAACTACTATTGGATCAACTGAGGTATCTTCAAATGCAACAGGTATGCCCAAATATGTGGCCTTAATGGTACCTAAGTACCTTGAATGGATAGTGGACACTGGTTCCACAAACCACATGGCCTCAAGCCTCAGTTTAGTTGATCAAGCATCACTAACTGAGGTTCCTACTCCAAAAAGAGTACATCTACCTAATGGTGATGTTACTCTAGTTACACATACAGGTTCCAGTGCTATATCTATAATAAGCACTGTCTCTAATGTTTTTCCTGTGCCTGAATTTCAATTCAATCTGTTGTCTGTCTCGAAATTAACTAGGGAATTGCAATGTTATGCTACCTTTTATCCTGACTTCTGTCTTTTTCAAGATCTCTTCACTGGGAGGGTGAAGGATATTAGTAAAGAAGTGGATGGCTTGTACATTTTGCTAAATCATCATGCCAACAATGATCAAAATGTCACTTTAGCAGTACAACATTCAGAATCTTCTATGAAAGACAAATCAGATATTAGCCTCTGGCATATGAGGCTTGGACATACCTCTATATCAGTTCTCAAGAAACTATTACCATATAGTTTACAAGATATAGCTCATAGTATATCTAAATGTACCATTTGTCCTTGTGCTAAGCAAACCAGATATCCTTTTCCACTCAGCACTATTAAAAGTTCAACCTGCTTTGAATTAATTCATGTAGACATTTAAGGACCTTATAAAATTCCTACCTATAATGGAAACAAGTATTTTCTCACTATTGTTGATGATTTATCTAGAGTCACTTAGTCATTTTTACTCAAACAAAAATCAGAAGTCTATCTTACCTTGCAACACTTCTTTACTCTTGTTAAAACTCAATTAGCCAAACAAGTTAAAATTATAAGAACTGATAATGGCTCTGAATTCTTGAGCCACACATGTCAAAATCTCTTTAAGAGCTTAGGTATTATTCATCAAACTACCTGTGTGTATACTCTTTAGTAAAATGGAATTGCTGAGAGAAAACACAGGTATATACTTGAGGTTACTTGAGCTATAAGGTTTCAAGCTCATATTCCTATAGAATACTGGGGACAATGCATAGTAGCTGCTGTATACCTTATCAACAGACTGCTTAGTCAAGTATTAAATGGTCTATCTCCATAAGAAAAGATCCATGGCAGAAAACCATCTCTTTATCATCTCAAAGTTTTAGGATGTCTATGGTTTGCTAAGGACAATAATCAACAAGATAAAATGATGTCCAGATCAAAGATAGCCATTCATATGGGTTATTCTGAGTCTCAGAAAGGCTATGTACTTTTAGATCTTACTAACAAAACATTTTTTGTCAACAGGGATGTGATATTTCATGAGGATGTATTTCCATTCATCACTCAAGAAGACAAACACAATCCTATTTTCCTAGACACAAGTCCTCAGTTTCCTGATCTAGAAGCTAACTGCAGATTACCTACTCAAGTTTCAACAGAAGAATCACAAGTGTACCCTTCGTCTCAACACTGAAATTCTAATCATGTAACCACTCAACCTGCATCTATGCCTACTCAAGTACAAAATCAGTAAGAGGTTCAACATGTTCATGTGGCCCATCCTCCAAGAAGATCAACCAGAGGCACACAACCACCAAGTTGGATGAAAGCCTTTGTTTCTCTGAACATTCATCGTGATGTTCCTTACAGCCTTGACAAGTATGTATGTTATGACCATCTGTCTAACAAATATATAGCATATGTAGCAGCAATCACTGTTGGCTGGAAACCTTTAAAGGAAAATAATGCAGGAATTCAATAGTCAAAAGTTGGCCACTGAAATAGAGATGAGAGTTTAAAGAAGAGAATACACAGAATTGATTTTCTCTTGTAAAGCCATCTATATTGATCCTCAAATTAGAAACTTAAATAGTTACTATTACAACTAAAAATAGGATAAAGAAACAACCTATTTCTACCAAAATTAAAATAACTAATTAGTATCCTACCAAAGATAGGACTACTAATTTAACTAGGGTTGTACGTAAAAAAACTGCTGGAGAAAAAAAGAAAAAAAACAACTGCATTCTTAAAGCAACTTTCTACATTCCTCCTTGCTTTAGGAAACGCAAACACCAATTCTTTGCCTTAGTGATACAAGAAAAACAAGGAGAACACGAAACACACTCCAAATCAGTCCACTAATCTTAAGGATTCGAGGACCTTTTTGGAGACCACTCTCGGATTCTCTACCAACAAGAAGAATATAAGATTCAATGATGTATATAACACCCAAAACAACATCAACACGTGAAGAACAAGAGGATTAAAATAATAATAGCCAACGGTTTCAACAACACAAGAAACAACAACAAAATATTACACTAAACAAAGGGATAGAAAGATACACTACATGAAGGCATAATCTTAAGAACCCAAGAGAATATTCCACTATTGGACCCTTAACACTACACACTACAATTCACTTATCTCTTACGTGGCACAAGAGGGACCTCGATCTCCCAAGCATCCAGCGTTTCCAAGCTTGAATCCAACACGAGTGATTCCACACTCAAGTTGAAATCCCTAGTTACAATGTTTGGCCATAGGGGCCTTTCTTATAAGAGAGAAATGTCTAAGTGTCTACAACTTTCAATATTCATCAAAACTAATGACTAAAAACCTACATCATTCTATTTATAGTGTATTAAAAATAATAGGTAAAATGACCAAAATGTCCCTTTAATGAAATGTGACCAAGGGTGCCCTTGGAGTACAAGTTTAGGATCGGTTTTGGTGTGATCCAAGGCCTTCTTCACACTTTACTTGGACACTTTATTGGGCGGGTCCAACGCATTCTCACATATATGCATCCTCGTGGTCATACTCGTATCATCCTCCCCTTCTTGAAAAAGGATTCGATCTCGAATATGCTCCTTGCAAAATCAAAGAAGGACAAACAAGCAAAAAATCCTCATGACATGAGGGTTAGGATTAGAAAAATACACACATCACATGCCATGCCAAGGTGAGACAAACTTGGAGTATACCCACGGGTCCTTTGTGTTGAACATGAAAACCTTAGTACAAATGACACAAAGGAAGAGGTCATCATCAACAAAAAGATACAAGGAAGAACCTTTCCTTCCTTCATTATCACCCACAATCAAACATTGCTTGTCATCTTGACCAAGCATCATGTGGGAAGGGTAGAAATTCCTATATTCCGGGAGGGTGCCGGGGTCAAATGGGAGAAGTAGCCAATGGTCTAAGCTGAGGTTAGCCCTTCCTTTCTCTACTTTGTCACTCACACAACCATGCATGGCATTTGACTTTAAGAGAAGACTAACATTTAAGAATAGAGAGACACGGCCTTGAAGTCCTACCTCAGAAAGACATATTCCATCATTTACAACATTTTCGTACACATGATCTCTATGAACAAAACTACTAGCAAGGCTTTTACCACACAAGATGTTCAAAGAGTCACGTGCACCATCAAGATCAACTTTATAAACACCATCACTAACTTGAAAATTTTTAAGCACGCCACACATATGCTCAAGTAGTGGAATACATTCATGAGTAAGTTGATCTTCATTCATATCTTCACTAGTTGTTGGCAACTCACATACCAACATGGACTCACTTTGGTTCGCAAAAGGGTCAGCTAGTATGTGAGTACTTTTGTCAATTGGTAATAGAACCTTGTTCAAGTTATAAGGGCTAGCACTAGATGGACATAAATCATTCTTACAAGAAGAATCAATTTCATCATCTAAAGGATCAACTAGTTCTTTCATACTTACAACAAGAGTTTGGTTCTCACGTAACCTAACATCACCATGAGTATCACCATAGGGAGACTCAAACACCTCTACTCTAGGTAAATCTGCAACTACATCCAATTGGACACTACTAGCCACAACACAATATTTTAAGTTCATAGGAGTGTAGGGAATAGTGTTTTTACCTCATAGCTCACATGAGTTATGGCCTTTCTTTTGACGTGTATCCGTGCAGCCCACTTCTTCCCTTTGACCTACCATACGATCCAACCTTTCATTTGCCATAGCTAGGTCTTGGGACATAGTGTCAAGGTAGGCCAAAATGACATTGGTGGTATTATTGTCCATGGGTTGAGAGGTGGAAGCCGTGGGTTCCCTTGTAATTGTACCCAAAAAAAGAAAAGAAAAGAATACACCTACAAAACAAAACACAAGTTAGTTCGAAAGTACCTCACCACACTTTCAGACACTTGATTATCTCTCACTTGGTTTCACAAGTGTTGAAAGCCGGCTTGTACTTCACGAGTGATTGAGGGTCGAGTCTACTCTTGCCCAGAATAGATTTTCATTTGAGTTGACTCAAGCAAAATTTGTTAGGGACATTAACCAACAAGATACAATGAATTCACAAAAGAGAAAAGCACACAACAAACCCGTAACATGAATGAATGAACACAAAAACTAACTAACAATCTAGTAGATAAGTACTAGTTTGCCAATTAGTATTGGAACCAACGAAATTGAAACTAAGAAACAACAAACGAAAACTAAGAAATCTAAAATTTGAGCTTAAATATGTTGTGTGAACAGTAAAACATGATGATATGGTAGCCACGTATTGGTCTCGGTTGCACACAACTTTTGTTGTCCAATTTCAAGTCTTGGTCAATTTTTCAATTTGGAATTTGGTGGAACTTGTTTAATGGAGGGAAACACAAACTAGTCTTTGGAGCTTTTTTTTCAATTAAAATTTTAAGACTCAAAGTCTTGGACTAGACTTGTACTCCTCCTTAAAACATGGATCCTTGTTTTATGAAAAAGTGGTTGAGATGTGATTGACTTGTTGGTGAGTGATGGTAAGTCTTTCAAGACTAACAAAGTTCTCGTACTTTTTCTGCACCTTTTTTGATCAAACTTTCACTTTATTTTAACAAGGTATGAAGGTTTGGAATAACATCAAGAACACTTCAACAATCACCAAGAAAATCATCAACAATCTCCCAAGAACAACAACAAGGTTGACTACAAACTTTCAACAAACGACCAAGTCCTTTAGTGTGGTGTTTTGGTCTTAACAAGGGGTGAAGATTGTGATGAACAAAAAGAATACAAAAAATTTTCAAGAACAATAATAACACCAACAACGTCCAGCCTAAGTCTACAAGAAAGGTCACCACACGGCCAAGAACAACAATATCAATACACGGCCATTAACTTGTCACAACAACAATCTCAACAATTCAAGCTCAACTCAAGATATAGACTCAATGTATTAGTGATGAAAAAAATCTAAAACTTAGAGACAACAAAGAAAAGTAAAAATCTCGGCCAAGACACAACAAAATCACAATTTTTGGCCAAGAACACAAAATGGACAGATTGCTCTCTTTTCTAGAATTTTCAGTTTTCAACTATTTTTTTTTTGAATTTTCAACTCTCAAGCCCAAGATTGATCTTGTTAGAACAAAATCAAAGATGGATCTGATACCAAATGATACAAGACAAACAAGGAGAACACGAAATACACTCCAAATCAGTCAACTAATCTTAAGGATTCGAGGACCTTTTTGGAGACCACTCTCAGATTCACAACCAACAAGAAGAATACAAGATTCAATGATGTATATAACACCCAAAACAGAATCAACATGTGAAGAACAAGAGGATTACAATAATAATAACCAACGGTTTCAACAACACAAGAAACAACAACAAAAGATTACACTAAACAAAGGGATAGAAAGATAGACTACATGAATACATAATCTTAAGAACCCAAGAGCATATTTAACTCTTGGACCCTTAACACTACACACTACAATTCACCTATCTCTTACGTGGAACAAGAGGGACCTCGATCTCCCAAGAATCCAACGTTTCTAAGCTTGAATCCAACACAAGTGATTCCACACTCCAGTTGAAATCCTTAGTTACAATGTTTGGCCATAGAGTCCTTTCTCACAAGAGAGAAATATCTAAGTGTCTACAAATTTTAATATTTATCAAAACTAATGACTAAAACCCTACATCATTCTATTTATAATGTATTACAAATTATAGGTAAAATGACCAAAATGTCCCTTTAATGAAATGTGACCAAGGGCGCCCTTGTAGTACAAGTTTAGGGTCAATTTTGGTGTGATCCAAGGCCTTCTCCACACTTCACTTGGACGCTTTATTGTACGGTTCCAACGCATTCTCACATACGTGCATCCTCATGGTCGTACCCGTATCACTTAGCAGATGTGTTGCAAGGAGTGACATCTGATCCTTGATTTGTCATATCAACTTCCACTGTTGGTTTACCAGATTCTTTTCCACTGGAATCTTGTATCAACACATCTCCTTCATTGATATCTACTGCATGACATTTTTTTTCATTAGAACATCGCTTTGGCAGTTCTAATTTCTCAACCCCATTGCAGGAAACATCATTCATGTTGCTTTTAGATCCATCTCCAAGTGGTCCTCCAATCATATTTGATGAGGATGGAGATTCTTTGGACACTTTCTGACTCATAATTGTGTCCCAGCGAGATGAATGACGCTGGCAATGACGAGCATTTTCCCTATAAGAGTCATAACTGTCAACGCTATAGGCTGCTTGTCATTCTGCTGGTGAGTTATAGGCAACTTGTCAAAATGACCCAGAGGAAGGGGAAAAAGAGTTTCCTATGATCCCAGCTAAGTGGGGATGTGCAACAAATATTTCCCTGTCAAGGCCAAGATTAACAAAAGCCCTATATACACCCTGCATTGCTGGGAGGAGGTAAGACTATAGCTGTATATCAATCCCCATCAAGACCTCATTACCAACAGTAATACAAGTGATTTTAGTCTGAGTATGGTAAGGTTGAATATGTTGTTCAATCCAAGCCTAAGCTTGTTATGGATCAGCCATCCTCTATAGGTACTCATTACTAAGTCCAGTAACGAATTCAACATCTGTGTTCGCAAACACACTTAACACATTTGGATCAGCATCATAGAGTTTTACTCTCATAACATTGAGAGAACTGAGAAGATATGAGACTCACAAGAGTGTTGGTAGATTATTGGAAATCTGGCCATAGTTAATTCCAATTCCAAGGCTGAGGGTGCTGGCAAATAAATTTGTAAGAGAAAGAAGAAGAAGGAGAATAGGCTTAAAGAAGATGGCCATTCTCCTTTTTGACAGCCTAGCTAGTTGAATCTCACCCTCACCACACCTCTCTACCTGCCTTTTGGCAGAGACAAGAGGGCTCATAGACTGTATAAGATTTGACAACTCATTCTTTAGTAAATTCATTTTAGCTTTGCCAACTTTAGATTTTTCCTTTTGGGAAGAAAAATTAGGCATAATGTTATTTACTGAACTGAAAACCCCTTTCTCATCACCTTGTAACCTATCAGTATCAACTATCAAACTAAAATCCTCAGAGTCGGAAGTAAAATTAGAACTTGAACTTTCTGTTTTAATAGACTCATCCTTATCTGGATCATTGGGATTAAATTCATAATCTTTTGAGTCTTCAGAAGAAAGCCCCAAGATCCCATCATTTTTAGGAAGGGCTTCTGCCAAGTCTTCAGATGCAGAGTAAAAATTAGATTCATCAGCCTCAACTTCGAAATCATTTTTTTCTACATCTGGATTTTTAGGGTTGCAGTCATCATCCTCCAATAAAAGTCCATAAATATCTTCTAGCTTCTCCCCAGATGCAGCAACAGCTTTCTTGGGATATATTTTTTCCCATCTGTCAGTGGCGGAAAAGTCTGTTCCTTGAAGATCATTAAGCAAGTCAATGCAGTCAACTTTGCAATTGTAACCAGGACAAAGCCAGCCTTTATCATCAGGTGGAATGTATTATTTTAGCAGAGGTATCTCCACACATAACTGGTGAAATCTACGCTCTTCTTCCAATGGATTTAATGAGAAACTTCTGCCTTTCATTTTGATTTTAAATTTATCTTGTATAGATGCTTCCTTGATCAAGCAGTGTTTATCTTCGAAATACAATTTGAAACCTTTTTCTAATAACTAAACAACACTTAACAAGTTTTGGTCCAAATCGAGTACATAAAGAACATCAAAAATTGTTTTACTGCCCGATTGTGTTTCAATAGTAATGGTTCCCATTCCTTTTGTTGGAATATAACCACCATGGCTGATTCTAACTTTTGTAACTTTAGTAGGCGTCAAATCCTTAAAAATATCTTAACCGCAAGTCATATGATTTTCGCATCCGCTATCGATCAGCCATGACTCGCTTGAGACACTGCTTGTAAAACATGATGCAACAAAGAGTTGATTTTCTTACTGTTTATCAACAACTTGAGCCTCTGCATCTTGCTGTTGAGTTTTTTTCTTGCAGATGATTTCTTCATGCCCAAGCTGATTGCACTTAGTGCACTTAGCATCAGGCCTCTCCCAACACTTGAAAGGTGCATGTCCAAGCTTGCCGCAATGCTTACAAGGAGGGTAGTTTCCTTTGAAACCACCTGTTTTGTTTTTGTTGTTGTGCGCTGCACCTTCTTCATCTGTTGGTTGGTACTTCTTATTCTTCTTCTTCTTAGAACATCCATAATCATGATGCTTGGCTGGTAAGGCACCTTTGACAGCTTCTCCTTGTCTCATTACACGTCATTGCTCTTGTGCTTGAAAAGCACTTAAGAGCTCTGAAAGTGTGATCTTGGATAAGTCCTTAGTATTTTCTAAGGTTGTTATGGTAGCCTCAAATCTTTCAGGTACCCTTACTAGGATTTTTTCAACAATCCTTGAATCATTGAAAGTGGAACCCAACAATCTGATGTGATTTGCTAAATTAAGAAGTCTTTCAGAGTACTACTTTATGATTTCACTTTCTTTCATCCTTTGCAGCTCAAACTCACATACCAGATTCATCATTTGCATTCCTCGAATCCTTTCATCTCCTTCATACTTAGTCTTGAGATAATCCTATACCTTTTTCGTTGATTGCAGAGACATGATACGAGTTATGATAATAGATGAAACTGTAGTAAATAAGTATTCCATTGCCTTTGATTTCCTAGTTTTCCTCTCCTTGTGAGTTTTAATCTGCGCCACCGTGGGATTGTCCGACAAGGAAGCTATGTCGTATTAGTCTTCAACAGCTTCCCAGAGATCCAAAGCTTACAGATATATCCGCATTCTAACTGCCTAGATTTGATAACTTTCTCCATCGAAAGTTGGTGGTGCCATTGAAGAAAAATTTGTTTCTCCGTTCATGGTATCCAATAGATCAGATTGATGCAAACACTCATAGGTCCCTTAAGATTAAAGCTCTGATACCAATTTTGGTTGGAAACCTTTAAAGGAAAATAACGCAGGAATTCAATAGTCAAAAGTTGGTCGCTGAAACAAAGATGGGAGTTTAAAGAAGAGAATACGCAGAGCAGTTGATTTTCTCTTGTAAAGCCGTCTATATTGATCATCAAATTACCAACTTAAATACTTACGATTACAACTAAAAATAGGACAAAGAGACAACCTATTTCTACCAAAATTAAAATAACTAATTAGTTTCCTACCAAAGATAGGACTCCTAATTTAACTAGGATTGTAGGTAAAAAAACTGCTGGAGAAAAAAGAAAAAAACAGATGCATTCTAAAAGCAACTTTCAACAATCTCTAATAGTACTGAGCCTAAATCATATAATGAGGCTATCAAGGACCCAAGATGGGTACAAGCTATGAAACAGGAAATACAAGCACTAGAAACTAACAACACTTGGAAAGTTGTGCCTCTATCTCAAGGAAAATCTACCATTGGATGCAAATGGGTTTACAGAATCAAGTACAAGGAAAGTGGTGAAATAGATAGGTTCAAGGCAAGACTTGTCACAAAAGGTTTTAGTCAAAAGGAGGGGATAGATTACCAGGAAACATTCTCTCCAGTTGTGAAAATGGTAACTGTAAGATTAGTATTGGCTTTGGCTGCATCAAGGAACTGGCACATCCATCAAATGGATGTGTACAATGCCTTTTTACAAGGGGACTTACATGATGAAATCTACATGGATATGCCCCAAGGATTTCAAAGTTAGGGGGAGAAGCAAAGCATGTAGACTCATGAAATCCTTGTATGGGTTGAAATAAGCATCACGATAATGGAATCTTAAACTATGTGAAGCACTGATGAAGTCCAAATATAGAAAAAGTCAATTTGATCACTCACTCTTTAGTAAAAGGTCTGATCAAGGTATGATTGTGATGATTATATATATGGATGTCATGATTATAACTGGTAGCAACCTAGAACTGATTAAGGAAACCAAAACTTTACTTCAACAAGCTTTCAAAATGAAAGACCTTGGGGAGTTAATGTATTTCTTAGGGATTGAGTTTTCCAGGTCAAAACAATGTATTACAATTCACCAAATGAAGTATGCACTTCAGCTTATCTCTAAAACAAGATTATCTGCAGCAAAACCTTTCACTACTTCTATTGATTACAACATCAAGCTCACTTCAAGACAATATGGTCAACATATTGGTAACAAGTGTGATGATGATCCACTGACCGATCAAGAGAGCTACCAAAAACTAATAGGAAAATTGATCTACTTAACAGTCACAAGACAACATATTGTATATCCAGTGCAAACTCTCAGTCAGTTTTTACAAACTCCTAAGCAATTTCATAAGAATGCAGCTCTTAGAGTTGTAAGATATATTAAGTCATAACCAGGACAAGGTCTACTAATGTCAAGCAAGAATATTGATAAAGTAATGGCATACTGTGATGCAGATTAGGATGCATGCCCTTTAACCAGGAGATCTGTGACAGATTTTCTCATTATGATAGTTGATTCCTTGGTGTCCTAGAAATCTAAGAAGCAAACAACTGTATCTAAAAGCTCAACAGAAGCTGAGTATAGAAGTTTAGCAACTACTACTGCTGAACTAACTTGGCTATTGGGATTACTAAAAGACCTTGGTATCACTATCACTGAACCTACCACAGTTTTTAGTGACAGTAAAGCTGCTTTACAGATAGCATCCAACCTTATGTTCCATGAGAGAATAAAACACATTGAGATAGACTTCCATTTTGTACAGGAAAAAAATCAGCAAGGGTTGATAACTACTCGATACATTCATGCTAAGGAACAACCAGCAGATCTTCTAACCAAGGGTCTAACTAAGGTGCAACATGAATATCTCAAGAGAAAACTAGGTGTTATCGACATATTCACCACACCTAGCTTGAGGGAGAGTGTTAACATAGGTTGATATTACTCAAAGTAGCATCAATTACAAATGCCATTCACTAACCAGGAAATTAAGAAGGCAATATTCAGTATCAATGTTAACAAAAGCCCTAACTCTGATGGATATGGTAGAGGGTTCTTTAGAGCAGCATGGGGGATAGTGTAACACCCCATAAAATTCGTGCATGGATTAGCCTTTAATAGAGTGCCCTTAGACTTAAAACTTGGAAATTTTCCTATGTGCAATGAGGACTTAGAGTCATTTTAGCCGACAATCTTTGGGATACAACTTTTCGACCTTCTTACCATCCGTTTTTAGATTTTCAAGTTGTATTACGATTGGGAAAGATCATAGTACATCTAGAATAGGTTTCGGAATTTTTCGAAACACATAAGGCTGCGTTTGGATTTCAAAACAGTAGCAAAATGCATAGCCTTCTTGCCCAGTTTTCAGCATTTCAGGGTCAACTTCAAACAGTCATAACTCCCTGTATATAATGAAATATGTGAGCTATAATATATCAAATGAAATATATTTGAGTCTTCTTTCAAATAGAGTTGGTTCATCCAGTTTGAGTCTATAATTAAAAATTTTAATCTATTTACTCCAGCATATCAAACAGGACCTTAATTGTTCCTTAGGGGTAATTTGGTCATCCTCCACCCCTAGATATACCACCAAAATGGGATTTAATCCCTCAAACACCAAAATATTATCATATTTATCAAATTATCTCAAGAACACTCCTTAGGGTTTCAAAATAAAAACCCAATTAACTCAAGATTTAGCCATGGGTTTCTGAAACCAATTACATATTTGGAATCCTCAGAACGTAGGCATTAATAACCACCTATCATATTCGCATATAGAGGTACGTGAGGTTATCCAAAAATCTCATGGGTCTTTAAATTCATGTTTTACAAATGGGAGTTTTGAAACTACGAATATAATTATGTTTTGAACGTTTCTATAATATTGAATTTGGTCTTTAGACCTACTTCCGAACGATTTAATATATTAAATATGCATATGCGTGTGTTTCAAAAAGGTGATATTTTGAGAGCATGAATTATATGAAATCCCTCTCTTGATGTGAATTTGTTTTGAATGTGCATATGATGTAAATTGTTTAAAAACATCTTGAAAAGCATGAAATGAAATATTTTGAGAATTGATATGATTTTGAATTGAAAATGAGATGGTTATTTGTGTTGAAACATGTTGAACACAATGGTTGAATGAGGAGAATAATGTGATATTGATGGCTTGAAAGTCGGGTATGACGATACCCTACAGAATATGATATGTGATTGAATCAGATGAAATTTGAATGCATTGATTTTACATGAGATAGGTGGATTCCCGAAGAAGGCATTTGAGTGTAAGGGCTCATCGCTGGAAACTGTGTTTGCCGACACGGTAATTTAGTACCAGGCTAAGTGATCTGGAGTACTTGACTTTATGTCATTCCCAAATTGGGATTATAGGTAGGAGCCCGGGCTAAGTGACCTTGGGCACTACCATTGGGTCAAGACACCATGCTCTGTGATCTTGTGTGTCTTCTCATCATGTATACTCTAATGTCGGTGGCAATCGGGGTTTGACAGTTGGTGTAAATTATGTAGGGTATTCCACCTAGCTCAGCTGCATTTCATTGTTATTGAAAACAATTACATTATTCCCATGTTTTTTCAAATGATTTGATATGAAACGGCTTTACAATGGCTCTCACCTATATTATGTAAAAATATTATACTTCTGTTTTGATTTCTTTGCGTACCAGTACTTTTTAATTGACCCTCTTCCCTCCCAGGTTCGGAGGCACAGTCTAAGGGTCCAGATAACCAGTAAATTTCTATCGACAGATCGCATAATCAAGTGATGAGCCTTCTATATTTTGAAAGGACTGATGTCTGCTATTTCATTTATCATTTATTAGTTTTGGGTCTGCTGGGGGCCTTGTCTAAGTTTTCAAATAGACATTGTTTCAGTCATGTAGTAGAGATTTCGCAGACGGTTTTAGAGATGTTGATTTAGATTTTGGGACACTATTCCTCATTTTCATTTTCATATGATTCTTGACCATGTTTTCGTTATATTGTGTATCTTTCGTATTTCTTTTGTCATGAATTATGTGCATGATTATCAGACAGATAGGGGTGTTTCAGGCCTTTATGGTTCGGAATGCTCATCACGGCCAGGGCCCCAATCTGGGTCGTCACAAACTTAGTATCACAATACGGTTCATGGTCCCACGGTGTCTGCAAAATTGTGTCGAATAGAGTCTCATTTATGCGTGTGTAGCGCGCCATACTTATAAGCAGGAGGCTACTAGGCATTTAGGAATGTCTCTTTCTTCATGTTCTAGTTTGTGCAATAGAGTCAGAATGTTCCTCTTTCATGCTCTAATTCATGCTATGGTGTCACCCATATAAAAGTAAAGTTATCCCAAATTCTTTCCTTACTCTGATGTTCTCAGACATGTCCCATTATTGGGCTGATTAAAGTGCAAAAGTTTAGAATATACATGATATAACCCTTTCCAATTGAGTCCTATAGGATTTTAAAAACTGTGCAAAGACTCGATAGGAGTCTGTTAGTGCATCAATATGTGTTGATTCTGATGTAAATATTGATATGATGGAATTGTGCATTCCAGCTTAAGGTATTAAGTGTATCTTGTTCCTCTCAAAATCTTGTTACAGATGTGGACAATGTATAGCAGAATGTTGGAACTGTATTTCTACCTAAATAGTAGCATAAGTTAAAGTGTTGTTTTCATGACCTATTGGTAGTGATATTGGACCAAGGAGTTGGTGATGTAAAGTCACAACGTTAGAAGTTAGAGTGAGAGTGATTTTCTATAAATGAATATTTCAGTTGAATAACTGATGTTTGAGGATGATTTACCCCTTTATAGTGATAAACCAATGTGGTAGCTAGCAACGTGTGTGGATGGTATGGTAGTCCATGGAGGAAGTGTTTTACTCAGATTTTTATTTATACAGAATAATATGTATATTCTTAGACCATTAAATATTATGTGTCAATTTTCTATCCCTTGTAATATGTAATCTTGTTATCATGGTGTTTTTGAAAATAAAAATAAAAATTTAAAGTCTAGTGAAGCCGTGTGGGTCTCTTTCGATTCAGTAGCATAGTTGCCTTGTCATCCATCTCATTTTCTTGTTCAAAATACAAAACGAAAGTCTAGTGAAGCCATGTAAGGCCTGTTTCGATTCACTAGCAACTTGTTGTCCAACTTGTTGTTCTTTCGTTGGTCTAATATATGTATGGCTGAATCTGTTTGCATTAGATTGAGTTGGTAAAGAGTTAATTCATCCTTGTGATTTAGTTTAGTATAAGGTAGAGAAGTAGTTGTTAGTCAGGGTGATTTGTTGGTTACTTGAATGTGAAAATGGCTATATTAGCGAGTAAGTTATGATTATAGACTCATGGTTGTTTAAGGAATTTGAAGGCAGTCTAAATGTATGATTGAGTGAGTAATTATGAGGTGAGAAATCCATATAAGTAGAAAAGATTGTATGGGGTTATAATATAAGATTAAGGTTGATCATGTCTATTATGTGACCTTACCCCTTGACCTTCTTTTGTTGGTAGTTATAAACTAGTACTACTTATGAGATGGTATGTAGCAGATTTTGAAGTATTTGGGATAGAATGTTCCAATTTGATGGATTAGTATATTATGTTGCCCTCGTCACTGGTGGTAGATGATTGATGCTAGACCATTGGATTCAATCTAATGTAGGATGTGGATGTAAGAATAGTGGGATGAGATTAATGATGTATGTTTGTGGAAATAAATATTAGTAGGCTTGATGTGTTGAAATAGTACGTGCTAATGAGTTATGACAAGGAAGACCGTAAGGTCAAGGTTGATTATTGTTGTTATAAAGTTCTAGTGTATTGATGATAGGCGAATTTACACGCCTATAGTGCTATATTTTACCCATATTTTAGCCTAGTTTCAAGAACAAATTAGATATTTCATGCACTTTTAGTCCTTTTTCCTATAAGTGAGCTAACGAACATGATTAGCAAGTTTTCAGGTATAAATGATGCAAAATTCAGCATTTCATGGATAACTTGACACCAAAGAAAGCTTCACGAAAGGAGAAAAGCCAAGCTTGGACGCCTAAGGACCAAAAGTGATGCATGGAAAATCTGTCCCGGGCTAAAACAACATTTCTGAAGACTTTGGGGACTTGCAGTAAATTATTTGGATTTGGATAATGTTACATTAACCTAGTACAATTGGGTTAAGTATTTCATTAGTTTAGTAGGATTTGGTTAAGTATTTCATTAGCTTAGTAGGAATAGGATATGAGTATTATAAATACCCTATCTTGCTAGAGATTTTTATGCATTCCTCCCTTAGTGGAGAGATACATTCTACTTCTCAATTCCGAATTCTTCCTTTAATTCTATTTTCTTCTCCTATTCATCTATTGAATTCTTAATTTCCGCAACAAGAGAAACGTTACTTTGCTAAGGAATTCACGCCTAAACGCCTACCACTTTTGTGCTACACGAAATTCATCATTATTGTGGTATAACAACAATGCCAATTGTGATTTCCTACGCACTTATGGGTAACTAAACCTCTCTGTTGGGGTTATGGAGGCCGAATGAGATACTATCTATTACTATGAGTTGGTGAGTTCGTGACACGTATGCTGCTTATATCATTATTCTCTTTATCTTAATCTAAATTCTTTGTGGTTGCAAACGCAAGAATACGCCAGTATAACATTTAACTTGTTCGAAAGAAAGGATATTTGTCTGGAAAAGAGATAGTGTCAAGGTAGTAGGGTCCCATCCCCTATTAAACAGTTAGTGCCGTAACTGGATTAACCTCTTGGAGAATTCGTACCGTTAGACACGCTTTAAGCTCGAAAGATTTAAAGTGAAATAATCCTCGAATAGGTCGAAAGACGCCTGGATTTACCATCGAATACAATTCTTTATAAGCACATGCATGTCGGAATTCAACACACTCATAGCCAATAGAGACGTATAACTCAGAAGGTGGACATAACCCCAACGCCTCAATTCTCATTTTTTACAACTTAATATCTATTCTTTCTGTTTACTTTGCTATTTTCAGTTTTTACATTAATACTTTTGTTACACATTACAATCCCCCCTTTTTATGAGACTTGCAGTAAAAGTCTAGTAATCGTTGCTTACTTGTTGACCAAGCTATTCCCTGTGGGATCGATACCCAACCTAGGTTGGGTTCTATATTTGCTAACGATCGCTTTACACTCCTACGAGAGCTGTAGATTGAGCGTTATAAACAATTGGCGCCGTTGCCGGGGAATACGAGTGTCAATTAAGTTTGTGATAATTACTAGACCCTTTGGTCAAAGATTCTCGTACTTTTACTTTTAGTTTTTGTTTTTGTTTACTGCAGGTTTTTATTTAGTGCATGCCCCATACTCAAAGTTCTGGTCAACCGTTATTACCTATCAATCCTGAACCACAACGTATTGGCAGAATGGATGCACAAGCAGTAATCGAAAGGATGGCTGCTCAACAGGAACAGGCGAGATTAGATGCTCTTGTCGCCGCCCAAGTACACCAACAAAACATTGATAAACCTGGGCGAGCAACAAATCCTGACGATGAGGATTTAGGTGATGACGAGTTACTAAACCCAAGGCGTGATGCTGAAATCATAACACCTGCCAACAGAAGAGGTCGTCAAGCTCGGTTTAGGTATGATCGCCAACCCATGCAACCAGCTTTTGACGACGATGATGATGATCTTGATGGAGCCGGAGCCACAGGAGCCATTATTCCTCCACCATTAGCGCCCGGAGCCAAGTTCAACATCACAAACACCATGATTCAGTTATTGCAACTCAAGGGATTATTTGGTGGACTAGCAGGAGATGATCCGAATATTCATCTCATCAACTTTATTTCTATATGCAAGTCGTTTGACAATCCTGGTGTTGGTCAGAATGCAATTTGATTACGTCTATTCCCATTGTCTCTGTCTGGGGAGGCAACTCTATGGTTAAATGGGCTGACTCCTAATTCTATTACAAATTGGAGGCAATTGAGAGACGCTTTCCTAGAAAGATTCTTTCCGCCATCCAAAAGAGCACAATTGCGAGATGAAATCAGCAACTTTCGTCAGCTTCCCACTGAAGCTCTTCATGAAACATGGGAGAGGTTCAAGACAAAGCTAGCGAGATGCCCAAACCATCATATGACTAATGTTCACCTAATGGAGATATTATATAGAGCCTTGAATTCAATAACTAAACCAGTGGTGGATAATGCAGCTGGAGGATCTTTTATGGACCTCACCTTTGGTCAAGCAAGCAATATGCTAGATCGTATGACGAAGCAAAGTAGAGCTTGGCATACCAGAGATTCTGAGGTAGCAAGCCCCACTTTATCTATTGGCATGACTGCAGACCAAAGAAGAAGAGAAGAAGAACGTGATCAAGATATGACGCATATGAAAACAAAAATGGATCTTCTTACAAAGCATTTATTATCAGGGAAGACCGAAAAAGTGAAAGCTATTGCGTCAAAAGGAAGAGACGAATCTGATTCAGAAGAAGAGGCCAACTACTTGAACAATCAGGGGGGTTTCCGTGGGAATACCCAAGGAAACCAAGGTCGGAACTATTATGATAAATCTGGAAACAAGGACCAAGGTAGTTGGAAGAACAAGAATGAAAAGAGTGGTTTGTACGTTCCCCCTAGTAGACGTGACACGACCACATCTAATTCTGGAAGAATGAAAGACATGATGGCTAAATTATTAAAAGGAGTGGAAGCAATAAGCGCGGGAGTAATAGAGGTAATTAATGATTTGTCCTCCATGAAACAATTAGTTGATTCACATTCCACTTCAATCAAGGAAATAGAGCAGCAATTGAGCCAACTTTCAGCAGCACTCAATCAAAGGAAGGCCAGCACTCTACCTAGCGATACTGTGCAAAACCCAAGGAATGATGGGTCATGCATGGCCATCACTACCCGAAGTGGTAAGGTGCTTAAAACTTTAGCAAAAAGCAAGCAAGTGGTTGACGAAGTAGTGGACATTGATGATAAGGCGAAAGGAGAAGATGCCGCTGCAACTAATCCTATCGTCAATGACGTCAACCCCAACAATTTGCAACCTGAAAAAGCTGAAAAACGGAAGCAAGAGGAGAAGAAAGCCGTGGAGAGAACAGTTCCATACCCACCACCACCTTTCCCTCAAAGATTGAAGAAGGTGGTGGATGATACAAAGTTTAGCAAATTTATGACTATGTTAAAGCAACTGTCCATTAATGTTCTATTGGTGGAAGCACTTGAACAAATACCTGGGTATGCAAAATTTATGAAGGATCTTTTGACGAAAAAGCGGGCAGCAAGCTATGAGTTGAAAGATGATGTTCATCACTGCAGCGCAATCGCTACCCGATCAATAGTTCAGAAGAAGGCTGACCCTGAAGCTTTCACTATTCCTTGCACCGTTGGATCTTTGAATTTTGCCAAAGCATTATGTGACTTAGGCGCCAGCATCAATTTGATGCCATTATCAATCTACAAGAAGTTGGGGTTGGGTGATCCTACTCCAACCAATATGAGGCTTGTCATGGCGGATAGGTCGGTAAAACGACCTGTTGGT
This sequence comes from Capsicum baccatum var. pendulum, assembly GCA_030864225.1. NCBI lineage: Eukaryota > Viridiplantae > Streptophyta > Magnoliopsida > Solanales > Solanaceae > Capsicum > Capsicum baccatum. Next base: position 27,131,459 of record CM061556.1, on the reverse strand, counting down.
ATTCTATGTGATGTATTGGTAAAGGTTTCTTCATTCATCTTTCCGGAAGACTTTGTTATTTTGGATTGTGAGGCAGACTCAGAAGTTCCCATAATCTTGGGACGCCCTTTCCTTGCTATAGGAAGTGTGCTCATTAATTTGAGAGCTAATAATCTTTCATTCCGAATAAATGACGAGGTAGTTCGCTTTGATGTTTGCAAATCAATGAAGCAACCCAAAGATCTGAGTGTATTTTCGGTGGCTGATGTTTTCTTTGAAGATAAGAAAGAATTACTTGAAGAAGAGCAAATTATTGATGACCCTTTGGCGGTTGTGCTCATGAATTGAGAGACTGAGGATTCTGAAAATTGTGAAAAAGCTATTTGTGCTCTATCGGGATTAGGGGCATATCACTATGCTCCCAAGAAGCTGGACCTTGATCTCAAGAATCGACCCACACCACCAGCTAAGCCATCTATTGAAGAGACACCCACATTAGAATTGAAGGAGCTGTCAAGGCATTTAAAGTATGCATTCCTAGGAAGCAGAAACACACTTCCAGTCATTGTTGCAACAGATTTGGATGAGCAACAAGTTTCAACTCTCATTGCTATTTTACGGAAGTACATTAGAGCCATTGGATGGACCATTGCAGATATTATTGGTATTCCACCTGGGATTTGTACACATAAAATTCAGCTTGAAAAAAATTTCACACCCACCATTGAGCATAAAAGACGTCTAAACCCACCTATGCAAGAAGTGGTGAAGAAAGAAATTATCAAGTGGTTAGACGCAGGAGTTGTATATCCAATCTTTGATAGTACATGGGTAAGCCTGGTACAATGTGTTCCCAAGAAAGGAGGCATGATGGTGGTCGCGAATGCGAAGAATGAGCTTATTTCACTCAGACCCGTCACTGGATGGAGAGTATGCATGGACTACCGAAAGTTAAATTCTTGGACACTCAAAGATCACTTCCCAGTGCCATTCATGGACCAAATGCTAGATTGATTAGCGGGGAAAGGATGGTTTTGTTTCCTGGATGGTTATTTAGGCTATAATCAGATTTGTATTGCACCCGAAGACCAAGAGAAGTCAACGTTTACATGCCCATATGGTACGTTTGCCTTCAAACCTATGCCATTCGGGCTATGTAACGCACCAGCCACCTTTCAGTGATGTATGATGTCAATTTTTTCTGATATTGTTGAAGACACTTTGGAGGTATTTATGGACAATTTTTCAGTTGTTGGTGAGACTTTTGAAGCGTGCTTGGCAAACCTAAGTATGGCATTGCAAATATGTGTAGAATTCAACCTATTGCTGAATTGGGAGAAGTGCCACTTCATGGTAAAAGAAGGAATCGTTCTTGGGCACAAAATCTCCGAAAGAGGAATTGAGGTTGATCGAGCGAAAATCGAAGTCATTGAGAAGCTACCACCTCCAATATCGGTGAAGGGAGTTCGTAGTTTTCTCGGCCATGCAGGTTTCTATCGTCGGTTCATCAAAGACTTCTCCAAAATTGCTAGTTCATTGTGCAAAATCTTGGAGAAAGATTCGAAGTTTGACTTCAATGAAGATTGCTTAAAGGCATTCGAATGCCTCAAAAGAAAACTCATTGAAGCCCCTATCATGGTAGCACCAGATTAGTCTCTCCCGTTCGAAGTCATGTGTGATGCTAGTGGTGTAGCCGTTGGAGCTGTGCTTGGTCAGAGAAAGGAGAAATTATTTCATCCTATCTACTATGCGAGTAAGGTCCTAAATGAAGCCCAAAGGAACTACACTGTGACAGAACAAGAGCTCCTAGCGGTTGTGTATGCGTTTAAGAAGTTTCGTGCCTATCTATTGGGTACGAAGGTGATCGTTCATACAGACCATGCATCTCTTAGGTATCTAATGACAAAGAAGGATGGAAAACCAAGATTAATTCGATGGGTATTGCTGCTGCAAGAGTTCGATTTTGAGGTCAAAGATAGAAGAGGTTGCGAGAACCAAGTGGCCGACCACCTATCTAGACTCGAGAATGAGCATGTGGCGCAACCTGAAATTCAGATTGATGATGCATTCCCTGACGAGGAGATATTAGCAACAACAATGGGAAAATTACCATGGTATGCCGACTTTGCAAATTTCGTGGTGAGTAATGTGATACCTGCCAATTTATCTTACCACCAAAGGAGGAAGTTTATGCATGACGTACAACACTACTATTGGGATGAGCCATATTTGTTTCGATGATGTGCGGATGGTATTATTCGACGATGTATATCCCATGTAGAGGTGCCTAATATTTTGGAAGCATGCCACACTTCCCAAGTTGGAGGACATCATGCTGGCAATCGGACGGCAAGGAAAGTATTGCAAAGTGGTTACTATTGGCCTTCGATATTTAGAGATGTCTATGACTTTGTTAGAAGGTGCGACCAATGCCAGCGTCAAGGTGCTATTTCGAAACACCATGAGATGCCCATGTCGAAAATTCTTGAGGTAGAACTCTTTGATGTGTGGGGTATTGATTTCATGGGTCCATTCGTGAATTCGTTTGGAATGAAGTACATCTTAGTTGCTGTAGATTACGTCTCGAAATGGGTTGAAGCTGTAGCGTTGGCTGACAACGAAGGAAAGCGTGTTGTATAGTTCTTAAAGAAGAATATATTCTCTCGCTTTGGAGTACCACGTACTATCATAAGTGATGGAGGATCTCACTTTTGCAATAAGCTATTCAAATCCGTGTTGGCCAAGTATGGTGTCAAGTAACATAAGGTAGCCACGCCTTATCACCCACAAACTAGTAGACAAGTAGAGGTTTCCAATCGGGAGATCAAGCAAATCCTTGCGAAGACGGTCAATGCTAATAGGAAGGATTGGTCTCGGAAGCTAGATGATGCACTATGGGCGTATAGGACTGCATTCAAAACATCCATTGGCATGTCCCCTTATCAACTAGTTTATGGGAAGGCTTGTCACTTAACCATCGAGCTCGAGCATAAGGCATTGTGGGCATTGAAGCAATTGAATTTGAATTGGGATGATGCGATGAATCTGAGGATGGAGCAGCTGAACGAATTAGATGAGTTCCGTCTCCATGCATATGAAAGGTCAGACTATACAAGGAGCGGATGAAGAAGTATCATGATCAGCGGATTGTTCGATGAAACTTTCAAAAGGATGATATGGTGCTTCTCTTCAACTCTAGATTGAAGCTGTTCCCAGGTAAGTTAAAGTCTAAGTGGTTTGGTCCATACAAAGTTATCCATGTCTACTCGTCTGGAGTAGTTGAATTGGAAGACAATAATGGTGTTGTCTTCAAGGTGAATGGTCAACGTGTTAAACCTTATATCAGTCCTCTTGACTCGATGAATTATCTGGCCATCACTTATCTCGACGAAGTCTAAGTACTCGAGGTAACTATGTTGAGCCACGACAATAAATAAGGCGCTAGATGGGAGGCAACCCATTGTTTATCGTTTTTCATTTTTTTTATGTGTTTTGCATTTGATAAAAGAAAATCCAAAAATAAGAGTCGTGCCACGACCAAAACCAAGGCGCTTGGTGGGAGGCAACCCATCGTACTAATTGTTTTCATTGGTTTTGAGCAAATATAGGTGCAAGAGGTATTCAACGAGGAGATTGGTTTCAAATAACGATTTGGACGTAGTGTATGGTAAAGGTGGTAAGTTTGGAATAAAGATGCATAAGGCTATGGATTGAGCATTGCTCATGACAAAATAGGCATCGAGCAAGGCTAGGCCTAGGTAAAACTAGGCCACGAACAAGGCAACGCCTATACTATAGCCTAAGGTCTCGGAATCTAGTGTGCAAAGACATCGGCGCCGCCCATGCTCAAGTATGCTATAGCATAGGCGCCGCCTATGCAAAAGCATTTGGTCTCGGAATCTCATATGCCATGCACTAGGCACCGCCTATGGTCCCTTTATGCATTACACTAGGCGCCGCCTATGCTAGCTTATGCATTGCATTAGGCGCCGCTTATACCATGCATAGGTAAAGCTAAAGGCGCCGCCTATGGTCCCTTTTTGTCTCCAAAACCGATTTTAAATGGGTTAAAACCCGACCCATTCTTTTCCTATATAAAGGGGACTTAGTCTTGCAACATAAACACATTGAAAATTGACCTAAAGGCGCCGCACATCCACTCCAAATCATCTCAAAATTTTTCTTTTTGCTCTTTCAATTCACAAGAACATCTCCAAAGGCTTCAATCACGTAAGTACTCTTTTACTCTTCATCTATTTCTCGTAAGTACTACGTTACTATGACTATCATGAATTGCTACATCTTGAAGAAATATTGGTGATGTTAAAGTATTTGAATTATTGATGCAAAACCATGTGAGTGAACATGTACGTTAGGATAATCTTAACTTGTTTCCGACTTGAATTTGGTTTTAATTGCATTGTCATACTCTTTGCGGAATTACTAGGGTTATGAATATTGCATAGTCTTGTCACTTGTATACCTACATGTTAGGCTATCCCGTTCATCTGGATAAGACTTATAGTTGCCTACCGACATAGGAGGTTGTAATTGTTGATAGAAACTATACCATGATGAAACCCCTATGTAGTAGTCTTGATTTACCTAACATGAACATATTGCAAAGGTTGCAAGAAGTGATACATCACTGATTTTCTTGTTAGAATATAGCTCCTTAAACGTATGTCGACAAAGTCTAAGTAATCGACCACTTTTACTTCACTGATTTTATCAACGAACCTAAGTGTGGGGTGGTACCCCGATGGCTTAGATTGTTTCCATTGAGTTGATGCTAACATGAAATATCGTTTAAATCTCAGGAACAATGGCACCTAAAGCGAGACAAGATAAGGCTACCACATCCCAAAAGGGCAAGAGGTCGCAAGGACCAAGGAGAATCATCCTCAATGCAATTACCCTGCCGAATGTTTGGAATAAAATGGGTTCTTGAGGAGGAAGCCAAAGAATGGTATAGGAACAATAAGGAAAACAAATATGTTCATGTTGACTTGATCAACAAGGACAGCCTAGCAAAGAAGGAACCGCGTATGTTGGAAAAAATCATGGCATTGAATCTGGATTTCATCTTCTGCGACATGGGAGAATGTAATCTTGATTTGACAAGAGAATGCTACGCCAACTGGTCGCCGAAAACCACAGACAGCGAAGTCAAGATTTGGGGCCAAGTTTTACAGCTCAACGCGGATTTGATCAACTCCTTTCTTGGCTTACCTTCGGTCGATCCAGCACCATTCAAAGAGCTGTACAGCAGACCTCCTTATAGAGCAATTCGGCACACACTTTGTGGAAGTAGATCCATGGCAAGGTGGAGCAGACACCAAGACACCAGACGACACAACACCTTCCCCTATGCTCCTTTGAATAAGGAAGCAAGAATCTGGTTGTGCATCGTCAACTCATGCCTTATTCCTGGGACTCAGTACACCAAAATAACAAGAGATAGAGTGTGTTTGGTCTATGCATTGATGACGAATGTCCCTATCAAAATTGGGGCAATCATTCGCTCTACAATGCGGAAGGCCAGACTACACAAGAGGTCCCACTTCACTTTTGGTAATCTGTTGACAACAATTTTTCGGAAGGAGGATATCGAAGAGGAACCAGCTGATCATAAACTCCCACATAACCCGAAGAAGGTTGACCTTACAAAGGTCAAAGATGTTGAAACAACACATGGTGTCAACCTTACTACTGCGGAGAGACATGCTTGAGATGAGAGTTTCTTTCGTCATCTTTATGGCATAACACGGTTCACAATGATGAGTGGAGGTCGTGTTCCAATTGCTGCAGAGCTCCAACAGCTGGACCATGACTATCCAATGAATATGCATGCACGGGAGATGTGTGGAGTAGGCACATACTTTGAGGAACCTCTAGACGATGATGTGCCGACCGATGATGATCGACGCTTGCCAGATTCCGACGTAGAGGAGAACTCTGACGACGACTCTTATGATGATTCCGATGAAGGGGGTATGACCCCCGACATTGAGGAAGAGTCCGACTGACCAGGTTCTTGGTATTTACTTTCCACTGAGGGCAGTGTCCCATTTAAGTGTGGGGTGACGGTATTGCATGCTATACTTCTCTACCGCATCTATGTTTGTTCACTTTGTTTGTTCACTTTGTTTGTTTCGTTTTTTTTGTGTTTTTTTTAGTTTAAGTTAATTTTTTTTTATTTAGCTTCGCATGAAATTATTCTAATAGGCAGCATGAGATTATAACAAGAGTTTGTGCTAACATCATGACTATTGAGACGTTTAGGCTCTAATTGTGACTCATTATGTGATATTGTGTAGTTCAATTCCTTCACTTGTTGGGTCGAGAGTCTATACTACTTCCTATAAAGTCGACCATATGCCTTGTGTGTGTGAGATTAATAGTATATTCTATGTTCGTAGCTGATGCTAGAACTTGCCTGGTATGTATGCAAAGCGAAAATAAGGAGTGTAAGTTTAAGGAGATGATTTAGGCATTTCTTTGGCAACCTATACATGTTTACCTTCATTTTACCTACCCGTGGACATCATCCTAGTTAAACCCTTTTGAGCCTTTAGCCTGCTTCTTTGACAAACCTCATACGAAAGCCTAATCCATTTTTTTTCAAGACCATAATTTGATCCAAATTCCTAAGTGCTTTAAATTGAAAAAGTCATGTGACAAAATAAGAGGAAATTGGATGAGCATGATGCCTTAGAATTTATTGGTACTTGAATTTGTTATGAAAAAGAATTGCTATCATAAGAGGTATGTTATGAAAAGAAAAAGGAAAAGAAAACTAAAAAGTTAGTTATGTTCAAAAAAATTGAAAAACAAAAGAGGTGACAAAGGGAGGTAGATTAAAAGAAAGCAAAAAGGTTGTAGGTTGTTTGAAAGAAAGCATAAATGGCATAATGTGATGAATTAAAGCGCTTAGGAACTTAGTCACTATTTCTAGCCAAAATAGTCCTACCCGTCCCTTAGCCTACATTACAACCATCAAAAGACCTACTTGATCCTAATCTTAGCATTCTGACATTTAGTGGAGCATTACACTAAGGGCAAGCCTATGGTCATTAGTTGCTGCATATGAATTCTTTGTGAGAGCGAGAGCAAGGATATTTGATACCCATGTTTGAAAAATATGCTATACTTGTGAGTGATTATGGGTAATATATTGTGAGACACACATGGTTGATGAGTTTTGGGTAGTTGTATATGATTCCTTGTGCCTTAAATTTTGAATATGAGTTGACCACCATCACGAGTCTATGCTCGAGGTTAAATTGGTTCTACTAATGATCGGAAAGCTACTCTTTGTTGATAATTGTTGTGCTTGTCTTGATGAATATTTTGTGTTGTTACTGTGAAACCCTAAGTTAATGTTTAGAGGGACATGATATTTCGTTCGAGGACGAACAAAGCTTCAAGTGTGGGGTGTTGATAATAGGCTAATTTACACGCCTATAGTGCTATATTTTACCCATATTTTAGCCTAGTTTCGAGAACAAATTAGATATTTTATGCACTTTTAGTCCTTTTTCCTGTAAGTGAGCTAACGAACATGATTAGCAAGTTTTCAGGTATAAATGATACAAAATTCAGCATTTCATGGATAACTTGACGCCAAAGAAAGCTTCACGAAAGGAGAAAAGCCAAGCTTGGACGCCTAAGGACCAAAAGTGATGCATGGAAAATCTGTCCCGGGCTCAAACAACATTTCTGAAGACTTTGGGGACTTGCAGTAAATTATTTGGATTTGGATAATGTTACATTAACCTAGTACAATTGGGTTAAGTATTTCATTAGTTTAGTAGGATTTGGTTAAGTATTTCATTAGCTTAGTAGGAATAGGATATGGGTATTATAAATACCCTATCTTGCTAGAGATTTTTATGCATTCCTCCCTTAGTGGAGAGATACATTCTACTTCTCAATTCCGAATTCTTCCTTTAATTCTATTTTCTTCTCCTATTCATCTATTCAATTCTTAATTTCCGCAACAAGAGAAACGTTACTTTGCTAAGGAATTCACGCCTAAACGCCTACCACTTTTGTGCTACACGAAATTCATCATTATTGTGGTATAACAACAATGCCAATTGTGATTTCCTACGCACTCATGGGTAACTAAACCTCTCTGTTAGGGTTATGGAAGCCGAATGAGATACTATCTATTACTATGAGTTGGTGAGTTCGTGACACGTATGCTGCTTATATCATTATTCTCCTCATCTTAATCTAAATTCTTTGCGGTTGCAAACGCAAGAATACGCCAGTATAACATTTAACTTGTTCGAAAGAAAGGTTATTTGTCTGGAAAAGAGATAGTGTCAAGGTAGTAGGGTCCCATCCCCTATTAAACAGTTAGTGCCGTAACTGGATTAACCTCTTGGAGAATTCGTACCGTTAGACACGCTTTAAGCTCGAAAGAGTTAAAGTGAAATAATCCTCGAATAGGTTGAAAGATGCCTGGATTTACCATCGAATACAATTCTCTATAAGCACATGCATGTCGGAATTCAACACACTCATAGCCAATAGAGACGTATAACTCAGAAGGTGGACATAACCCCAACGCCTCAATTCTCATTGTTTACAACTTAATATCTATTCTTTCTGTTTACTTTGGTATTTTCAGTTTTTACATTAATACTTTTGTTACACATTACAATCTCCCCTTTTTACGAGACTTGCAGTAAAAGTCTAGTAATCGTTGCTTACTTGTTGACCAAGCTATTCCCTGTGGGATCGATACCCAACCCAGGTTGGGTTCTATATTTGCAAACGACCGCTTTACACTCCTACGAGAGCTGTAGATTGAGCGTTATCATGTACTAGTGTTTCTTGATGTTTATTTCATGGTTTCCAAATGAGAATCATGTGTAAGGTTGGGTTGCAAAATCATGTTTAGCACTAAGCATTAAGTTTGAACAGTTGAAGTTCATAAAGGTGGATGTGATGATTTCTTGATCAATGATGTTAGTTATATGAAAGTGATCTAATAGGCTTGAACGGTGTATGAAATGGCTTAAGTTTAAATTGATTCGTAATGATGTATAATATTGTAGGTATGGTGTAGAAGTATGCCAAGGTGATATGAGGTTGCGACATATTTTTCTAAGACTATTACATAATTTGTATGGCTAGTGGTACCATTTAATTGTTAAGTGAAGAAAGACTAGTTAGATGGTATATGGTGATCTAAATAGCCATGTTAAGTGTTAGAATCTAAGTTTGAGTTTTGAAGGTTGAACTAATAGAAATAAGTGTGCAATCATTATACAATGACTATTGGTGGCTATGGAAAGATAGTGTATCCCAGAAGGTAGTCATTCCGGTTAAGTCTACGATATGCATGTATTGTCATTTTTTTTTCTTTCCGACCCTAGAGTGTAGTAAGTGTAGTTCAGTTAGAATCTGGTAAGGGATCTCCCAAACTCTAGATGATGACTTGAAGCTAAGGGGGAGATAATAGAACGAATGACCAAGTAAGGCTCTCAGATTCTAGTAGTGATGCAGTATGATTTAGAACATCATAAAGTGAGGGTGAATCTCAACCCATTCCTTCCTCAGTATTTTTTCGCATTATTCGGATGCTTACTCATGCCTTACGATCCAGTTCTGTGATGGTAGTTCATGATTCCTGTATATGATAGAGAGTCACGTACTCTTCTAGTTCCGAGATAATGAGTTCTAGTTCATTCAAGTAGTCGGAATCACATTCCTTATGTTATCAACTCTAGTTGAGGTCATGCAACTCATGACATTTGTACTCACTCTTTATAGTGTGCTCAGTCCTGTATAGAAATCTTTTCATGTTTCAGGGTCTTAGTTTTAACCTTTTTGTGACCCGCCCTATGCAATGATAGTGGTGATGATGTAAATGTTCTTGTTGATGGAAGATCATAGTATGCTTGTTTAGATACGACCATAAGTATGAAGTAAGATTTGGGGCCAAGTCTTTGATACATGTGATGGTTAGTGGAAAAGTTTGTGTGTGTATATTTTTAGGATAACGCGTGGGAGTTATATTGATAATAGTTTAGAAACTATGTGAAGTATGTATTTATGGGTGTTTGCCTTGAAGTTAACATGTGGATATAAATTAGGCTTGAATGACGTTTTGGGATTGTAGTGGAAGGTTGCCATATGCATTAGCGACTTCATATTAAGAGTTCATAGTAGTCATTGAAGTGGTAAGACATGTTATGCTTAGAATGTGATCTTTAAAAGTGGTATAAAAGGTGGCATCATATGGTTTATAATAATAGCGTGGTGTAGCATGTTGTATTTTTGTGACTTAGAGTTAGGCTTGATCGTGGAGTAAGGATTAAGCTATTTTAGATATTAGTAGAAAAATTTGTCTATGCTCATATAAGAAATTTAAGCTGAATTGAATGAATATCATATTTATAGGGAATAGTATAGTTGAGGGATATTCGGAAAGTGCGCTAAGGCTGAAAGTTAGAAGTTGTATTGCCAAAGGTCTGAAAATTCTATCCTACTTTAGGAGTTATATGTCTATATTCCAGAATGCAGAGTAGTGTCAATGTTGTGATTTCCTCAGTTGGATGTCTTGTGTAATCCATACCCAAGATTTGTAGCTTCTTATTACTGTTAGAACTTCTTTAGAGAGAGCGTTGAAGAGATAATCCAGTTAAGTATGAGGGTCCAGCGTAATTCAGTCTGTATAGCCAGTAAGTCAGTTTAGCAGTCAGATTTGCATGGCTTGTTTTCTCGTCTTTTCATTTATTCATGCTACCCGAAATATCAGACATGTTACTATTCCAAGATAGAGTATACTAGTAATTGAGAGTATAGATCAGTTCATGCGTCATGCATTAGATTCAGATTCCAGGGATTCAGTTATGATTCAATTCGTAGGTGCCCTGTGCATCGCCTCAGTTCTCCGAATATCTTAGTGAATTGAGCATTCATAGAGGGACATAGGATCCCAAGGGGAAGATACCTCATTCAGTTGCATGCATAGATTCTTATTACAAGCCTCGCACCAGTTATCATTGCGTAATCAGTCATACATTCATACGTTAGTCCAGTCAGATATGCGTGCATTAGAAATGCATGTTCAATAGAAAAAGTTCAGCTTATCAGTGTATTTAGTCCTGCGTTCATGAGAGCAACTCAGTCACAGATCCATGCATCAAATATGCATGTTCATTATGAGAATTCATCTTATGGATAGCTTCATTCGTGTATTCCATGCATCAGATATGCGTGTTCGATATAAGAATTCAGAATATCAGTAGTTCCAGCCATATGGTCATATTTTAGATCAGTGTATTTTTTATTAGAGGACATGTCGTGTCCGCGTTATTCCATATCTTTAAGGCTTCAACAAGTTCCTACCCATCATTCGAGGAAGAATGATCCCAAGGTGAAGCTAATGTAACACCCCGTAAAAGTTGTGCATGTATTAGCCTTTAATAGAGTGCCCTTAGACTTACAAACTTGAAAATTTTTCTAAGTGCAATGAGGACTTAGAGTCATTTTAGATGGCAATCTTCGGGATACAACTTTTCAACCTTCACGACATTCGTTTTTAGATTTTCAAGTGGCGTTACGATTGGGAAAGCTCATATTATATCTCGGATAAGTTTTGGAGTTTTTTGGAACACATAAGGATGCATTGGGATTTCAAAACAGTAGCAAAACGCATAGCCTTCTTGCCCAGTTTTCAACATTTTAGGGTCAACTTCAAATGATCATAACTACCTGTATATAATAAACTATGTGAGATATAATATATCAAACGAAAGCTATTTGAGTCTTCTTTCAAATATAGTTGGTTTCATCCAATTTGAGGCTATGACTAAAAATTTATAATCTATTTACTCCAACCTATCAAACTGTCAACTGAGGGACAGATTTGACCTTAATTGTTCCTTAGGGGTATTTTAGTCATCCTCCACCCCTATATATACCACCAACACGGGATTTAATCCCTAAAACACCAAAATATTATCATATTCATCAAATTATCTCAAGAACACTCCTTAGGGTTTCAAAATAAAAACCCAATTAACTCAAGATTTAGCCATGGGTTTTTGAAACCAATACATATTTGGAATCCCCAGAACGTAGGCATCAAGAACCACCTATCATATTCACATATAGAGGTACGTGGGGTTATCCAAAAATCTCATGGGTCTTTAAATTCATGTTTTACAAATGGGGGTTTTGAAACTACGAATATAATTATGTTTTGAACGTCTCTATAATATTGAATTTGGTCTTTAGGCCTACTTCCGAACGATTTGACAAATTATATATATATATGCGTGTGTTTCAAAAAGGTGATATTTTGAGTGCATGAATTATATGAAATCCCTCTCTTGATGTGAATTTGTTTTGAATGTGCATATGATGTAAATTGTTTGAAAACATCTTTAAAAGCATGACATGAAATGTTTTGAGAATTGATATGATTTTTGACTTGAAAACGAGAGGGTTATTTATGTTGAAACATGTTGAATACAATGGTTGAATGAGAATAATAATGTGATATTGATGGCTTGCAAGTCGGGTATGACGATACCCTACAGAATATGATATGTGATTGAATCAGATGAAACTTAAATGCATTGATTTTACATGAGATAGGTGGATGCCCGAAGAAGGCGTTTGAGTGTAAAGGCTCATCGCTAGAAATCGTGTTTGCCGATACGGTAATTTGGTTCCAGGCTAAGTGATCTTGAGTACTTGACTTTATGTCATTCCCAAATTGGGATTATAGGTAGGAGCCCGGGCTAAGTAATATTGGGCACTACCATTGGGTCGAGACACCATGCTGTGTGATCTTGTGTGTCTTCCCCTCACGTATACTCTAATCTCGGAGGCAACCAGGGTTTGATAGTTGGTGTAAATTATGTAGGGTATTCCACCTAGCTCAGCTGCATTTCATTATTATTGAAAACAATTACATTATGCCCATGTGTTTTCAAATGATTTGATATGAAACTGCTTTATAATGGCTCTCACCTATATTGTGTAAAAATATTATACTTCTGTTTTGATTTCTATACGTACCAGTACTTTTGTATTGACCCCCCTCCCTCCCAGGTTCGGAGGCACAGTCTAGAGGTCCAGATAACCAGTAAATTTCTTTCGACAGATAGCAGAATGAAGTGGTAAGACTTCTATATTTTGGAAGGCCTGACGTCCACTATTTCATTTATCATTTATTAGTTTTGGGTCTGTTGGGGGCTTTGTCCCAGTTTTCAGATAGACATTGTTTCAGTCATGTAGTAGAGATTTCACAAACGGTTTTAGAGATGTTGATTTAGATTGTGGGACACTATTCCCTATTTTCGTTTTCATATGATTCTTGACCATGTTTCCGTTATATTGTGTATCTTCCATATTTCTTTTATCATGAATTATGTCTATGATTATCAGACAGATAGGGGTGTTTCGGGCCTTTATGGTTCGAAATACTCGTCACGGTCAGGGCCCCGGTCTGGGTCGTGACAGATAGTAGGTGCTGATGTTTGTAAGGCCATCGAGGAGTTCTTTCTTTCAAACAGGAAAATTGCTGATATAGGTAAATGCCACAATGATCTCTTTAATTGCAAAGGTTGACAATCCGGAGAATGTAAGTTAATACATATCAATTTATTGCTACAATACACTTTATAAGTGCAATTTGAAGTTGTTGTATAGTAGAATAAAGAGTGTATTTTCCTATGATAGTGAGTAGAGGTCTCTAATACAAAATGTTCTAATCTGACATGACCTACATAGAAATATAGAAGGAAGACAACTCCTAGGTATCTTATGAAAATAGACCTTAGAATGGAATATGATATGGCACTATGGGAGTTTGTTAGGGAAATGCTACGAGGTTATGGTTTCCCACCTAAAGTTGTGCAGATTGTAATGGAATGTGTGAAAACCACTACTTTTTTAGTGAAGGTAAATGGTGAAGGGTGAGAGGGTTCTGAAAGAAGGAGAGGGTTGATACAAGGTGATCCCATCTTACCTTTACTTTTTGTGATGGTGATGGAATATTTCAGTAGGCTAATGTCAAGAATGAGACAGGTCCTTGATTTTAGGTATCACCTTTGTGTAAAATTTGAAGCTAACTCATCTTACCTTTACTGATGGTTCAATGATCTTATGCAAAGCAAGTGAGCAGGCTGTGACCAGAACTATGGAGGCTATTAGATGTTTCTCAGACATTACAGGGTTGATAGCTCATAATGAGAAGTCCTATTGGTTTTTTAAAGAAAAGATGGGGCAGCGAAAACAGGGTTAAAATGAGCTCTCTTTAGATTGAAATAGCTTTCAAGCTTTCAATAAGCTTTCAATAACATTCAATAGTATTCAATGATTTTATTGAGCATCAAGGGGCTTTAAATAGCCACCTTACAATAGAAAAAATAGGAACATTCAAAATTTAAACTCACTAAAATGTCTCAACAAATCAAGCAACCTAACTTAAGTTCAAAATTCAAATTTATCCTAAATTAACTAACTTGTTTTGCTAAAAACTAGTGCAGTAACTTAAAGAAATTTCCAACACTCCTCCTTGCTTTAGTTACTGCGATTTAAAAAAGGAGTTCCTCCTTAATTTCCGCTTCCGCAAATTGTGCTTGAGGATTGTTTTTAAGCTTGCACAGTTTTGTAACATGACATGCTTGTTTGAAATTTCCACAAATTGCATCAGGTCTCCACCAACAAAAATTCTCCAAGTGTGTTTTCTTTTTGCAGTGTCTGCAAGGAGGATAATTACCTTTTCCTTTTTTGTTTTGTGCATAAAAGGCACTCTCAGTAGCATTGTCTTGTCTAAAGGCTCTTCTTTGCTCTTGTGCTTGAAGAACACTTATTAGTTCTTCAACAGAGATAGTAGAGAGATCTTTAGACTCTTTCAGAGATGAGATTTTAGACTCGAATCTCTCCGGAATTGTCACAAGAATTTTTTCTACTATTCTTTCATCTTTGAAATCCTCGCTAAGTAACCTGATTTTACTGACAAGCAAAGAAATCTTTTCAGAATACTTAGCAATAGTTTCATCCTCTTGCATTCTAAGAGATTCAAAATCTCTTTTCAAATTCAAAATTTGCATTTTTCTAACTCGATCACTTCCTTGATATTATTTTTTTTAGCTTTTCCCAAGCTTCATTTGCTGTCTCACAAGCAATGATTTTAGAAAAAATCGAATCCGCAACTGAAATTTGAATTACAGTTTTGGCTTTGAATTTTTTGAGCTTTTCATCTGAATGAGATTTAATTTGAGCAACAGTAGGATTTTCAGGGAGTGTTGTAATAGTGTATCATCCGCTACAACTTCCCACAACAGATCATAGGCATGAAGATATGATTTCATTTTCATTGACCAAATTTGGTAGTTTTCGCCGGTGAAAATTTTTGGGCATTCAATGAGAGACTGCTGCTTAACATCTTTTTGGTTGAAAAATAGCCCTACGCTTTGAAAATAAGCACGGGTTGAAAATGGTAGCCCTGACGGGTTAAAATGGAGCCCTTACGGGTTAAAAAGGTAGGCCTTGTGGGTTAAAAATGGTAAGGTAGCGCTTTGGAAGAACTCACAAATCCCGTAAGATCAATGAGGCTCTTGATACCATTGTTGGTTTTTTAAAGAAAAGATGGGGCAGCGAAACAGGGTTAAAATGAACTCTATTTAGATTGAAATAGCTTTCAAGCTTTCAATAATCTTTCAATAGTATTCAATGATTTTATTGAGCATCAAGGGGCTTTAAATTGCCACCTTATAATAGAAAAAACAGCAACATTCAAAATTTAAACTCACTAAAATGTCTCAACAAATCAAACAACCTAACTTAAATTCAAAATTCAAATTCATCCGAAATAAACTAACTTATTTTTCTCAAAACTAGTGCAGTAACTTAAAGCAATTTGCAACAAGTCCAATATGTTTATAGCAGGGATTAAAGATGACCTTAAGAGGAAGCTGTTAGACATCACAGGATTTTCTGTTGGTACCTCGCCTATTAGGTACCTTGGACTTCCATTGTCCCACAAAAAATGCAACAAGCTTGATTTCCACCAGCTAAGTATGAGAATTACAGGTAGAATTAGAGCTACATTAGGCAGGCATTTATGCTATATTGAACAATTACAAGTGGTGAATTTTGTTCTATTTTCTCTACAAAACTTCTGGAGCTCAGTGTTTTTGTTGCTTCAAAGTGTGAGATATTTTGTGGGTGTGGAATGAGGAGAAAAGGAAAATTGTCTTAGTAACATGGTTTAAGGTGTGTGAACCTATGGCTCAGGGTTGACTAAATGTTAAAAAGTGCAGGTTGTGGAATATTGCCTCTGTGGGCAAACTGATTCGGTGGTTATGGCAGAGAAAGGAGCAGCTTTGGGTACAATGGGTGCATAGTTTTTATATGAGAGGGATGGCGATTTTTTGGCTCATAAACCTTCAAAAAGCTGCAGTTGGTACTGGAAATGGGAAAGATATACTCTCACCTCTAATGGAATGTATTCAGCTTCCATGAGCTACAATGCATTGCAGGGAGTAAGATCTCCGTCCGAGGGAGCTGAATTAATTTGGAGCAAATTGTTATTGCCTAAGCACAGGTTTCTAATGTGGATTGCAGTGCAGGAAAGACTTCTCACAAGGTAAAGATTAGAAAGATTGGGACTGCATTATGAGGATGACAAGTGTGTGCTCTGTGATAAGCAGGTGACTGAGAGTGCTAGGCACTAATTTGCAGAATGTGAGTGGTCCAAAGAGGTATGGTATGGTCTCACTGTATGGCTTGGTATCACTGTCAACCTGGAAGATGTGCAGATGGCTATAGAAACACGAACACCGGAGAAAGTTTAAGAGAGAGGTGGTTTCTGCAAGTTATGGGGCTTTGTTATACCATATATGGCAGGCACGGAATGGGAAAATTAAGGGACAGTGTACATACAGATTTTGTTTTGCGGCAAATATAAACAAGTGTTCTGGAGAGAACTCATATGTATAGCGGGTCACAATTAGCTAGGAGGTGTACTTGGTTTCTCAACATGCTTTGTAGCTAGTTTTCTCTGAGGCTTAGGTTGCCTGGACACTCTTCCTAGAAGGTGGTTGAGGAACTTAGGTGCTCTTTAGGTGTATTAACTTGTATTGGTATGGTAATATTTACATTTTATTACCCAAAAAAACAGAATGTAACTGCATCAAAAGTCACTCTCCCCACGCAAATCCTAAAATATCAAAAGCACAACTAACGTCACAGGTTAAAATGTTTATAGTTCTTTTGATGGTCTTACAACTCAACCCCTAACCCCAACTCCAAAGTAGAATTAGTCCTTCTCTTCAGACTTCACTTTAAATGACAGGATGAGCATGTTATCATGAACAATGGAATTTTCAAGAGCTCGGTGCACAGGGTGGTGACCTATGTTGCTCAAACACTTCAAAAATACTGCCAAATGCATGTTGGATCCTCCAAAAGTAGTGCATTTCTGGAAGATCCGGATATCAACATTTTTGAAGAGTCTGAAAGTAACATACCTGGTGAAAAACTAGCAAAACAAAGAAACATTTTGTCTCTTTCCTTTTGCAGGAAGTAGACAAGCTGACAAGGAGAGTGAACCAGTGAAGCACCTTATCAATGAAGAAAGACGAATATTAAAGACTAAGTTGAACTATTCTTTTGTAAACGGTGACAGAAAAAATCGATCAAAACCATGTTGAACAATTATTCCAAACTATTAAAACGGAAGAAGGTAATCAACGAAGCAATGATAAACAAATGATCTGTGTAGGTTGTCTACCAGAGGGTTCCTTCCCTTTTCTGCTTTTCCATAACCATAAGATCGTCAGTTCACGATGCAATACTGTAGCTCAAACCAAAGCAAGAAAACAAGATAGCTTAATGTCTGAAACTATTCACCATAAAACATGATTCCAGGCCAACTCCTTCCTTCACCTGGCTTGACAATTACGTTAGAAGAGGTATCTTTTTTTATTTGACTAAAAGTACTGTAACACATGTTAGAAGAGGTCTCTTGAGTAAGGTATGATGAAGATCCATGAATGCCACTGATAATGGAGATAAACTCCGAGGTAGTCACCATGACGTATGCATTTACAGTATTAATCCTCAAATATAAAATAAGTAAACAGATGATGCAACATTGAAAAGGCAAAAAGATAAGGTGTCTCCAAAATCACTGATCAATCTAATCAAATCCAGTTCTTAAAATGTCAGTCTCAACAGAAATTTAGATCAAAGATGCTATACGGCAAAACTTTGCATGCTACTATATCATGGATGAAAATATCACGGTATTTGTTATAAAACATTTCCTTTCCTGGAAAGCCTTAAAATCTCTCTGAAATCTTGTTGAGAGTTGCTTTAGGAATGCACATCTTTCTCTTTTTTTTCTCTCCATTTTTTTACGTACAATCCTAGTTAATTTAGGAGTCCTATTTTTGGTAGGAAACTAATTAGTTATTTTAATTTTGGTAGAAATAGATTGTTTCTTTGTCCTATTTTTAGTTGTAATAGCAACTATTTAAGTTGCTAATTTGATGATCAATACAGATGGCTTTTCAAGAAAAAATCAACTGCTCTGCGTATTCTCTTCATCAATCTCCATCTCTGTTTTAGCGACTAGCTTTGAATTGAATTCTTGTTATTTCCCTTTAACGATTTTAAACCAACAACTGGTATCGGAGCTTTCATCTTAAGGGTTCTATGAGTGTTTCCATCAATCTGATCCAGTGGATACCATGAATGGAGAAACAAATTTTTCTTCAATGGCACCACTAACTTTCGATGGAGACAGTTATCAAATCTGGGCAGTTAGAATGCAGATATATCTGCAAACTTTGGATCTCTGGGAAGCTGTTGAAGATGAATAAGAGATATCCCCCTTGCTGGACAATCACACGGTGGCGCAGATTAAAACTCACAAGGAGAAGAATACTAGGAAATCAAAGGCAATGGCATGCTTATTTACTGCAGCTTCATCTAATATCTTGACTCATATAATGTCTCTGCAAATAGCGAAAGAGGTATGGGATTATCTCAAGACTGAGTATGAAGGAGATGAAATGATTCGAGGGATGCAAGTGATGAATCTGGTACATGAGTTTGAGCTGCAAAGGAAGAAAGAAAGTGAAACCATAAAGGAGTACTCTGATAGACTTCTTAATTTAGCAAATCGCATCAGATTGTTGGGTTCCACTTTCAATGATTCAAGGATCGTTGAAAAAATCCTAGTAACGATAACTAAAAGATTTGAGGCTACCATAACAACCTTAGAAAATACTAAGGACTTGTCTAAGATCACACTTGCAGAGCTCTTAAGTGCTTTTCAAGCGTAAGAGCAACGACATGTTATGAGACAAGGAGAAGCTGTCGAAGGTTCCTTACCAGCCAAGCATCACGATGATGGACGTTCTAAGAAGAAGAAGAAGAATAAGAAGTACCAACCTAGTGATGAATAAGGTTCAACGCACAACAACAAAAACAAAATAGGTGGTTTCAAAAGAAACTACCCTCCTTGTAAACATTGCGGCAAACTCGGACATGCACCTTTCAAGTGTTGGAAGAGGCCTGATGCTAAGTGCACTAAGTGCAATCATCTTGGGGATGAAGAGATCATCTTTAATAACAAAACTCAGCAGCAAGATGCAGAGTCTAAAGTTGTTAATGAACAGGAAGGAAGAAGATTAACTTTTTGTTGCATCGTGTTTTACAAGCAGCATCCCAAGAGAGTCCTGGCTAATTGATAGTGATTGTACAAATCATATGACTCATGATGAGGATATTTTCAAATATTTAGACAAGTCCGCAATCTCTAAAGTCAGAATCGGTAATGGCGATTATCTTTTAGAAAAGGAACAATAGCTAGTGAAAGCCGCTCAGGTACAAAGTTAATTTCAGATGTATTTTTTGTTCCATAACTTGATCAAAACTTGTTGAGCATAGGACAACTTTTGGAGAATGGTTTTAAGCTTAATTTTGGGGAAAAGAAGTGTGTGATATTTTCTTCAAAGGGTCAAGAAATCTGCCAAGTTAAGATGAGAGGAAACAACTTTTCGTTTGATCCAATGGAGAAGAAGTCGGCTGCCTATCTGAGCCAAGAGATGATAGGAGATGTATGGCATAAGAGACTCGGAAATTTTCATCACAAGGCACTCTTACATATGGGGAAGAAAAATATGGTTCTAGGACTACCATCTATGGAGGAAAAACACACAAGCTGCAACACATGTCAATTTATAAAGCAAAGCAGGATGCCTTTTTCCAAGGCAACCTGGAGAGCATCAGAGAAACTTTAGTTGGTCCATACTGATTTAGTTAAGGGGTATGCACAAATTTTTGGTGTTGATTATTCTGACACGTTTTCTCCAGTTGCTAGGCTCGACCCAATCAAGTTGCTTCTTACTATTGCTGCACAATGTGGCTGGAAAGTGCACCATATGGATGTCAAATTTGCATTTCTTAATGGAGTTCTTGAAGAAGAAATATATATCGAGCAACCTGAAGGTTTTGTTGTGGATGGAAAAGAAGAGAAAGTCTACCGACTACATAAAGCTCTTTATGGTCTAAAACAGGCACCAAGAGCTTGGTATAGTCGAATAGATGATTATTTTCTTAGCCTTGGTTTTGAGAAAAGTGTTTCAGAATTCACAATATATGTTAAACCCAATAACAATGGGATTCTTGTTGTTTCTCTTTATGTTGATGACCTTTTGATTACAGGAAGCAACACCAAGTTCATTGATGAGTTCAAGTAGGCTATGATGCAAGATTTTGAAATATCTGATCTTGGTCTGATGACTTATTTCTTTGGAATGGAAATTACACAGGGAAAAGATGATTTTTTCATTTTCCAGAAGAAGTACGCGAAAGAAATTCTCAAAAATAAAAAATGGAAAATTGCAAAGAGATGAATACTTCCATGAACCCAAAAAAGAAACTAAGCATGGATGATGGAGCCGAAAAGAAGGAGGAAACATACTTTAGAAGTTTCATTAGATGTTTAATGTAATTTACAGCAAAAAGACCCAATAAATTGTATGATGTAAGTATTCTATCAAGGTTCATGCATTGTTCGAGTGAAGTACATCTGAAGGTAGCAAAAAGAATTGTGCAATACATCAAAGGAACTATCACCTATGGAGTCATGTTTCGAAGGAGTCAACCTGTGAAGCTTTTTGGGAGTCTTGGTTCTAGGATTTTTTCAAGGAGTTGTAAGAAACAGGACATTGTGGTTCAATCTACTACCGAAGTTGAGTTTGTGGTAGCTACAGCAGCGGTAAATCAAGCATTATGGCTGAATAAAATTCTGATTGATCTACATATGGAACCAAAAGGAAGCACTGAAGTGTTCGTGGACAACCAAGAAACAATAGCTATTTCTCAAAATCCTGTGTTTTATGGAAAATCTAAGCACTTCAACATCAAGTTTTTCTTCGTTAGAGAAGTTCAAAAAGATGGAGGGTTGATTCTTGTCTACTGCAAGATGGAAGAGCAATGGACTGATAAAAGTAATTTGTGGGCCTTATCTCACTTCATACAGTATGAGAAAATAAATCCCTTAAAATGGGATAAAAGTAATTTGTGGGACAACGTACATTCACCACAACTATGCCACGAAGTACCAGGTACATCACACTAGCAGTAGTACTAGGTTGCTGGGCCACCATGGCTTAGGAATAGTCCAAACACTTTTGCCTCTACTGAGGATTGAACCCTTATCTCCTATTTGTTTTTATAATACAAATATATAAACATCAGCACGGTTGTTCTGGAATCCAAAATCGTAGTCACAACATTCTTGCTCTTCTTACAAGGATCCTACCACTTCTAAAATAAGATCATGACTTTGGGAATGGTTAGATGGTATGATCAGGATAGATATACTCTCACCTCTAATGGAATGTATTCAGTTTCCATGAGCTACAATGCATTGTAGGGAGTGAGATCTACATTTGAGGGAGCTGAGTTAATTTGGAGCAAATTGTTATTGCCAAAACACAGGTTTCTAGTGTGGATTGCAGTGCAGGAAAGTCTACTCACAAGGGAAAGATTAGCAATTTTGGGACTGGACTGTGAGGATGACAAGTGTGTGCTCTGTGATCAGCAGGTGATCGAGAGTGCTAGGATCTAATTTGCAGAATTTGACTGGTCCAAAGAAGAATGGCATGGTCTCACCAGATGGCAGATGACTACACATAAGATCCAACATGAAAAATGGAGAAAAATTAAGAGAGAGGTGGTTACTTCTAGTTATGGGGCTTTGTATTACCATATATGGCAGGCACGGAATTGGAAAATCTTTAAGGGACATAGTGTACATACAGATTTTGTTTTGAGGCAAATACAAACTAGTGTTCTGGAGAGAATTCATATGTAGAGTGGGTCAAAATTAGCAAGGAGGTGTACTTGGTTTCTCAACATACTTTGTAACTGACACGACCCAAACCGGGGCCCTGGCCGTGATGAGTATCTCAAACCATGAAGGCCTGAAACACCACTATCTGTCTGGTAATCATGCACATAATTCAAATGATAAAGAGATGCGGAAGACAATAACATTATGGAAAACATGGTCAAGAGTCATATAAAAGCAATAATAGGGAATAATGTCCCAAAATCTCAAATCAACACCTTTATAACGTCTGCCAAATCTCTACTACATGACTGAAATAAATGTCTATCTAAAATCTGGGACAAGGCCCCCAGTAGACCCAAAACTAATAAGTGATAAATGACACTGTCAGATAATCAGGCCTTCCGAAATATAGAAGGCTCACTAAGTGACTCTGCAAATCTGTCTGAGGAATCTACTGATTTTCTGGACCCCTAGACTGCGCCTCCAAACCTGGGAGGAAGGGGGTCAATACAAAAGTACTGGTACGCAGAGATATCAAAACAAAACATAATATTTTTACAAAATATAGTTGAGAGCCATTATAAAGCAGTTTCATATCAAGTCATTTGAAAATACATGGGCATAATGTAATTGTTTTCAACAACAATGTAATGTAGCTGAGCTAGGTGGAATACCCTACATATCATATTTACACCAACTGTAAAACCTTGGTTGCCGCTGATATTAGAGTATACATGAGGGGAAGACACACAAGATCACACAGCAGGGTGTCTCGACCCAATGGTATTGCACAAGATCACAGGACTCCTAACCATAGTTCTCATTTGGGAATGATATAAAGTCAGGTACACAAGATCACAAAGCAGGGTACCAAATTCTCATGTCGGCAAACACGGTTTCCAGCGATGAGCCCTTACACTCAAACGCCTTCTTCGGGCATCCACCTATCTTATGTAAAATCAATGCATTCAAATTTCAACTGATTTGATCACATATCTTATTGGTAGGGTATCATCATACCCGACTTGCAATTCATCAATATCACATCAACATATGCATAATCATGTAAAAATCAAGATGTTTTCATCATTTACAAGTAGTGGACAATAATTATTTCAAATTCATGCTCTCTTATTGTTGGTCACAATATAATATGGGGTATCAAAACATTATCATGGGAATTTGAAAGAAATTTATCATTCATATTTTTCAAACTTTCATGGAAAATCTCAAATCACATATACATGGTTTCAACCATTGAAGTATATAGGCAAACAATTCCCATGACCTAAAAAATGACTTAGAATTCATAATAAAAGAAAGTTATTAGTATTTTATTGAAAACCCCCATTTAAAAGTATGCATGTTCATAGAACTACACCCATGATATATTTGGATAACCCCAAGTACCTCGATTACTATGAATATTAGATGCTTCTTGAAGCCTACGTTGAGAGGATTCCAAATATGCAATTAGTTTTCTAAAACCCACGGTTGAATCTCGAGTTGGTTGGGTTTTTATTTTGAAATCCTAAGGAGAATCCTTGAGCACTTTTGATGAATGAAGGTGTATTTTGGGGTCCTTGGAAATGAATTTCGTGTTTTAGGGCTAAGAAAGGGTGGAAAGGACCATTTTACCCTAGAAATAGAGTGTTTAATTCACTTGAAACCATTACATAGGCGCCGCCCATTCCATCACCTATGTTTACATGGGTGCCGCCTAGGATATCATCTATGTTTACATAGGCGCTGCCTAGGCTATCGCCTATGCTTTCCAGTGGCCATGGGCGATTGGTTAGGCGATGCATATCACTTTGAAAGGCCATAACTTCTTGCTCGGGTGCCGGATTTTAGCTAAATTGGTATCGTTGGAAAGCTAACTCGGAAACCTATCATTTTACACATAGTAGGCTTTCTAATTTGACATATACAAAGAGTCATGGTCAATAGAAGTTGATACAAGTTATAATGTCCACTTAAGCTTAATCGGTCAAAGTAGGTTTCAACTCGTCCTTGAGTCAGATGACCCCTATGGTCTAAATTCAAGCTTGAATGGATTCACATGCTACACAAATAATTAATATGCCGTATTGGCATAGGATTTATGGATTAAAGATTTATCAACACATCGGAATCATGGTCTATATTGTAGCCCAAAATGCGGGGCGTTACATTATCCCCCCCTTAGGATCATTCATCCTCGAATGATGATACGGGACACAGACAGACACGATTTCAAGTATAATAAAGGACTAGGAAAGATAAGATAGGAATAGTACTTTCTGATTCCTCCATAGTACCTTTACTGAGGCTATTTCTTTGCTCCTCAGCTTTCAAACTTAGCGATCTAAAATTTCAACGGGCTCTTCTTCGTAAGACAAGGAATCTGTCACTTTGATACCCTCTACTGGGAATACCAGAGAATGATCTCTAATGAATTTCTTCAACATGGACACATGGAATACCAGATGAACGAAGCCCAAACTTGCAGGCAATTGTAGCTCATAAGCAACTATACCAATCTTTCTCAAAATCTGA
This sequence comes from Capsicum baccatum var. pendulum, assembly GCA_030864225.1. Classification (NCBI taxonomy): domain Eukaryota; kingdom Viridiplantae; phylum Streptophyta; class Magnoliopsida; order Solanales; family Solanaceae; genus Capsicum; species Capsicum baccatum. Next base: position 27,106,591 of record CM061556.1, on the reverse strand, counting down.
TATGGCCCTATATAACGAGGGCTCAATTTACCCCTTTTTCCAAACCGCATAACTCCTTTTATAGGAGAAACCTTGAGAAATACCCAATCATTAACATCAAACTCTAGTTTTCTTCTCCGAACATCTGCATAGGATTTCTGATGACTCTCAGTAGTCTTGAGTCGTTCTCTAATAATCTTCACTTTCTCCATCGCTTGATGAACAAGATCAGGCCCATAAAACTGAGTCTCACCCACTTCATACCATCCTATCGGAGACCTACATCTCCTTCCATACAAAGCCTCAAAAGGAGCCATCTTGATGCTGGCATGGTAACTATTATTGTAAGCAAATTCAACCAGTGGTAGATGATCTACCCAACTACCTTTGAAATTAATGATGCATGCCCTCAACATATCCTCGAGGGTCTAAATGGTATGCTCAACTTGCCCATCAGTCCGAGGGTAGAAAGCTGTGCTCAAATTCACATGTGTACCTAAACCATTCTAAAATGATCTCCAGAACTAAGATGAAAACTGCGTACCTCTGTTGGATATAATGGACATAGGTGCCCCATGCAACCAAACTGTCTCTTCAATGCAAATCTTAGCATAACCCTCTCCCGAATAATTAGTCCTTACAGGAAACAAGTAGGCTAACTTTGTCAACCGATCTACAATCACCCATATAGAATCATACTGGTTTCGGGATCTTGGAAGTCCTGTAGTGAAGTCCATGTTTATCATCTCCCACTTCCATAAAGGCAGGGCTATCTCTTGGGAAGTACCACTTGGCCTCATGTGTTCTACCTTCATTTGTTGATAGTTCAAACACTTGGACACAAAATCAGCTACATCACGCTTCATGTTATTCCACCAATAAAAGGTTTTCAAATCATGGTACATCTTAGTAGAGCCTGGGTGAATGACATACCTCAAAGTGTATGCCTCATCAAGGATTCTTTCCCGCAGTTCATCAACATTCAGAACACACAACCTACCCTGAAATCTTAAAATACCTCACCACCAATTTCAAACGACATAACCTTTTGTTGACCCACATCTTTCTTGATTTAGATCAAGATAGGATCTTCAACCTGCTTCTCTTTAACTTCAGCACAAAGGGATGACTTAGCAAACTCATGAACAATCACCCCTCCATCTTCAGAATCTAAGAGTCGTACTCCCAGATTTGCAAGGTGGTTACTATCCTTCACTATATCTTTCTTCCCTTTTTCAACATGAGAAAGGCTGCCCATAGAAAATATACTGAGGGAGTTGGCTACAACATTTGCCTTGCTGGATGGCAATGCAGACTTATATCATAGTCTTTCAATAGATCCATCCAACGCCTCTGCCTGAGGTTCAATTCTTTCTGTGAGAAAACATACTGCAAACTCTTATGGTTAGAATAAATATCAATATGCACTCCATAGAGATAGTGCCTCCAGATTCTAAGTGCAAACACCACGACTGCTAACTCCAAGTCATGAGTGGGGTAATTGCACGCATGCACCTTTAACTGCCTAGATGCATAAGCTATCACCTTACCACGTTGCATCAATACACAACCAAGTCCCACACGGGACGCATCACAATAAACCATAAAATTATCTACACCCTCGGGAGGGGTCAAAACAGGAGCAGTAGTCAGCTTGTTCTTCAACTTCTCAAAACTATTTTCGCACAAGTCAGACCACACAAACTTTATCTTTTTCTGAGTCAGTTTAGTAAGCGGAGCAGCTATGGAAGAAAAACTTTCTATGAACCTTCTGTAATACCCCGCCAAACCCAAGAAGCTCTGAATATCGGTTGGAGTAGTGGGTCTGGGCTATTTTCTCACTGCTTCAACTTTTTAGGGATCCATTCTTGTCCCTTAACTGGACACAATATGCCCCAACAAGGAAATAGAATCTAACTAGAATTCACACTTAGAAAATTTGGCATACAACTAATGATCCTTAAGGGTTTGAAGAATAATTTGGAGATGATTGGAATGGTTCTCCTCACTTTTGGAATAGATCAGAATATCATCAATGAACACTATGACAAACAAGTCTAGAAACTAAAGGAATACTCTATTCATAAGATCCATGAAGGCTGCAGGGGCATTAGTCAACCCAAAGGACATGACTAAGAACTCATAGTGACCATATAGGGTTTGAAAGGCTGTCTTAGGAATGTCTGACTCCCTAACTTTCAGTGATGATAACCCGAATGAAGATCTATTTTTGAAAAACACTTAGCACCCTGAAGCTGGTAAAAAAGATCATCAATCCTAGGAAGAGGATACTTGTTTTTAATCGTGACCTTATTCAGCTGACGATAGTCTATGCACATACGAAGGGAGCTGTCTTTCTTTCGAATGAAAAGTATAGGTGTGCCCCAAAGGGACATACTAGGAGATCTGCTAACTATTTTTTCAACTCTTTTAGTTTTGCAGGAGCCATTCTATATGGGTAAATAGAACTAGGATGAGTGTCTGGCAATACATCAATACCAAACTCAATCTCCCTATCTGGGAGATCATGTGGAAAGACTTTTGGAAATTCTTTTACCATAGGAATAGATTGAAGAGGAAGACTCTCGGCATTGGAGTCCTTAACTTGGATAAGGTGGTACAAGCAACCTTTAGAAATGAGTTTGCGGGCTCTGAGATAGGATATAAAATGCCCTCTGGGTGCTTAAGAATGTCCTTCCCACTCTATCACTGGTTCCTTTGGGAAAGAAAAAGTGACCCTTTAAGTCCTACAATCTAATGTGGCATAGCACAAATGTAGCTAATCCATTCCCAAGATAGCATCAAAAGCAACCATATCTAACTCTATGAGATCTGCTAGCGTATCCCGGCTACTAACAGTCATATCACAACCCCTGTACACCCTCCTAGCAATAATAGAATCCCTAACCAGGGTGGAAATAGAAAAGGGTTCAGAAATCACACTGGGCTCAAACCTGAAACCAACAGTCACATAAGGGGTCTGATGATAGGCGAATTTACACGCCTATACCAATATATTTTGCCCATATTTGTGCCATGTTTTGAGAACAAATTATATATTTCATGCACTTTTAGTCCTTTTTCCTGTAAGTGAGCTAAAGAACATGATTAGCAAAGTTTCAGGTATAAATGATGCAGAATTAAGCATTTTGTGGATAACTTGACACCAAAGAAAGATCACGAAGGAAGGAGAGGGAGCTTGTACGCCTAAAGGACCAAAAGTGATGCATGGAAAATCTGTCCCGGGCTAAAACTACATTTTTGAAGACTTTGGGGACTTGCAGTAAATTATTTGGATTAGGATAATACATTAACCTAGTACAATTGGGTTAAGTATTTCATTAGTTTATTTCGATTTGGATAATGTTACATTAACCTAGTACAATTGGGTTAAGTATTTCATTAGTTTAGTAGGATTTGGTTAAGTATTTCATTAGCTTAGTAGGAATAGGATATGGGTATTATAAATACCCTATCATGCTAGAGATTTTTATACATTCCTCCCTTAGTGGAGAGATTCATTCCTCCCTTAGTGGAGAGATTCATTCACTTACTATTCCAACAATTCTAATTCTTCCATTAATTCTATTTTTATTCTTCTTCTATTCTTCTATTAAATTCCACAACAAGAGAGACGTTACTTTGCAAAGGACTTCACGCCATCCTCACCCTTACACCTAACGTGCAAATCTTTATTGTGGTACAATGATCATGTTTATTGTGACTTCCTTCGCACTCATGGGTAACTAAACCTCTCTGTTGGGGTTATGGAAGCCGAATGAGATACTATCTATTGCTGTGAGTTTGTGAGTTCATGACACGTATGCTGCTTATATCATTATTCTCTTCATCTTAATGCAAATTCTTGTGGCTGCAGACGCATAGAATAACGCCAGTATAACATTTAACTTGTTCGAAAGAAAGGTTATCTGTCTGGAAAAGAGATAATGTCAAGGTAGTAGGGTCCCATCCCCTATTAAAAAGTTAGTGCCGTAACTGGATTAACCTCTTGGAGAATTCGTACCGTTAGACACGCTTTAAGCTCGAAAGAGTTAAAGTGAAATAATCCTCGAATAGGTCGAAAGACGCCTGGATTTACCATCGAATACAATTCTCTATAAGCACATGCATGTCTGAATTCCGCACAACTCATAGCCAATAGAGACGTATAACTCAAAAGGTGGACATAACCCCAACTCTTCAATTCTCATTGTTTCACAACCTACGAAATATTCTTTCTTTTTACTTTGCTATTTTTAGTTTTTACTTTATTAGTTTGGTTACACATTACAATCCCCCCTTTTTACGAGACTTGCACTAAAAGTCTAGTAATCATTGCTTACTTGTTGGCCAAGCTATTCCCTGTGGGATCGACACCCAACCCAGGTTGGGTTCTATATTTGCTAACGATCGCTTTACACTCTTATGAGAGCTGTAGATTGAGCGTTATCAAAAATTGGCGCCGTTGCCGGGGAATACGAGTGTCAATTAAGTTTGTGATAGTTACTAGACCCTTTGGTCAAAGATTCTCGTACTTTTACTTTTAGTTGTTGTTTTTGTTTTATTCAGGTTTGTTCAGTGCATCAATGGATGCACAACGTGATATTGAAAGGATGGCTGCTCAAGTGCATCAATAGAATATTGATAATCCAGGTCGGGTAACAAATCCTGATGATGAGGACCTGGGCGATAAGGATCTACTAAACCCACAGCGTACTGCTGAGATGGCGTCACCCATGCAGAGGAGAGATCGTCAAGCGAGATTGAGGCCTGATCGCCGAGCTATGCAAATTCCTTTTGATGCTGATGAGGACGATCTGGACGGACCTGGTGCCACCGGAGCTATTATTCTTCCGCCATTGGCACCCGAAGCAAAGTTTAATATCACTAGCACCATGATTCAGCTTTTGCAACTCAAGGGATTATTTGGTGGACTAGCAGGCGATGATCCGAATATGCATCTGATCAACTTTATTTCTACATGCAAGTCATTCGACAATCCTGGCGTTGGACAGAATACAATTCGACTACGCTTATTTCCATTGTCTCTGTCTGGGGAGGCAACTCTATGGTTGAATGGGCTGACTCCTGATTCTATTATTAATTGGAGGCAATTGAAAGACGCTTTCCTAGAAAGATTCTTTCCGCCATCCAAAAGAGCACAGTTGAGAGATGAGATCACCAATTTTCGACAGCTTCCAACTGAAGCTCTCCACGAAACATGGGAGAAGTTCAAAATGAAACTTATGCGGTGCCCAAACCATCATATGACCAATGTCCACTTGATAGAGATATTATAAAGAGCTTTGAATTCGGTGACTAAGCCAATGGTTGATAATGCGGCTGGAGGATCATTCATGGACCTCACCTTTGGTCAGGCAAGCAATATGCTAGATCGGATGACGAAGCAAAGTAGATCTTGGTATACCAGGGATTCTGAGGTAGCAAGCCCCACTTTATCTATTGGCATGACTACTGAACAAAGGAGAAGAGAAGAAGAACGTGACCAAGACATGGTGCACATGAAAACACAAATGAATCTTCTTACATAGCATTTATTATCAGAGAAGACCGAAAAATTTAAGGCCATGGTATCACATGGAAGAAATGAATCTGATTCAGAAGAAGAAGCCAACTACATGAACAATCAGGGGGGTTTCCGAGGTATTACCCAAGGAAACCAAGGTCAGAGCTATTATGATAAATCTGGATACAAGGACCGCGATCAAAGTAGTTGGAAGAATAATTCAGATAGGAGTGGTTTGTATATTCCTCCTAGAAATCATGAGGCTGAGGCGTCTGATTCTGAAAAGATGTCTATGGAAGATATGATGGTCAAGCTACTGAAAGGAGTGGAGGCAACCAATATGGGCGTAACTGAGGTGAAGAACGATTTGTTTTCAATGAATCAGTTGGTTGACTCACATTCCATTGCAATAAGACAACTAGAGCAGCAATTGAGTCAACTTTCAGCAGCAATTAATCAAAGAAAAGCCGGCACACTACCCAGCGACACTGTGCCAAATCCAAGGAACGAAGGATCATGCATGGCTATCACTACCCGAAGTGGTAAGGTGCTGGAAACTTTAGTAAAAGGCAAGCAAGTGGTTGATGAAGTAGTGGACATTGATGATAAGGCGACAAAAGAAGCATCCACAGAAAAAGGCCACAACGGCCATGACGTCGACTCCAACAGATTGCAACCTGAAAAAACTGAAAAACGGAAGCAAGAGGAGAAGAAAGCCATGGAGAGAACAATTCCATAACCACCACCACCTTTTTCTCAAAGATTGAAGAAGGTGGCGGATGACACGAAGTTCAGCAAATTCATGACTATGTTGAAACAGCTGACCATTAATGTTCCATTGGTGGAGGCACTTGAACAAATGCCTGGGTATGCAAAATTTATGAAGGATCTTTTGAAAAAGAAGTGGGAAGCAAGTTATGAGTTGAAAGATGATGTTCATCACTGCAGCGCAATTGCTACAAGATTGCTAGTTCAGAAAAAGGCCGACCCCGGTGCTTTCACTATTCCTTGCACTGTTGGATCTATGAATTTTGCCAAGGCATTGTGCGATCTGGGTGCTAGCATCAATTTGATGCCACTATCCGTCTACAGGAAGTTGGGGTTAGGCGATCCGACAGCAACCAATATGAGGCTCGTGATGGCTGATAGGTCGGTAAAATGACCTGTGGGTATCTTGAATGATGTGTTGGTGAAGGTTTCTTCATTCATATTTCCTGCAGACTTTGTTATTTTGGATTGCGAGGTGGATTCTGAAGTTCCCATAATCTTGGGACGTCCTTTCCTTGCAATTGGAAGTGTGCTTATTGACATGAGAGCTAATGAGCTTTTGTTTCGGTTGAATGACGAAGTGGTCCGCTTTGATATATACAAAGAAATGAAGCAACCCAGTGATATGGATGTGTTCTCCATAGCTTATGAGGATAAGAAAGCATTATCTGTAAAGAAACATCTTACTGTTGAGCCATTGGCTGCTGCACCGCTGAATGTTGTGCATGAGGATGATGAAGATTATGAAGAACTTATGGGTGCTCTAACAGGAATAAGGTCCTATTCTCATACTCCTAAACAGCTGGACCTTGATCTTACGAATCAACCATCACCAACAGCAAAGAATTCTATTGCAGAGCCACCAATGCTAGAATCAAAAGAGCTCCCCAATTACCGAAGGTATACATTCTTGGGATATGGAAATACACTTCCGGAGAGTGTTGCGGATGATTTAAGTGAACAGCATGTAGAGGCTCTCATCTCTGCTCTGATGAGGTACAAGAGAGCTATGGGTAGGAAGATTGATAATATAATTGGTATCTCTCCTGAGGTATGTATGCCCAAGAGTCATATCGAAGAAGATTGCATGCCTACAAGTAAGTATCAGCGTCGTCTGAATCCATTCAGAAAACGATGCCCCATCTATCTCGATGAAGACTAAGTAATCGAGGTAACTATGTCATGCCGTGACAATAAATAAGGCGCTAGATAGGAGGCAACCCATCATTTATCATTTATTGTTTATCATTTATCGTTTTACATTTTGTTTTTCTTTCGTTCTAAGTACTTGTTTTGCTTTTGATAAATGAAAAATCCAAAAATAAGAGTCGTGCCACGACCAAAACTAAGGTGCTTGGTGGGAGGCAAGCCATCGTACTAATCGTTTTTATTGGTTTTTAGCAAATGTAGGTACAAGAGGTATAAAACGAGGAGATTGATTTCAAATGTCGCTTTGGACGTATTGCATGGTAAAGGTGGTAAGTTTGGAATGAAGATGCATAAGGCTATGGATTGAGCATTGCTCGGGACAAAATAGGCATCGAGGAAGGCTAGGCCTAGGTAAAACTAGGCCACGAACAATGCAAAACCTATCCTATAGCCCAAGGTCTCGGAATCTAGTGTGCAAAGACATAGGCGCCGCCCATGCTCAAGTATGCTATAGCATAGACGCCGCCTATGCTAAAGCATTTGGTCTCTGAACCTCATATGCTTTTCAAAATGCGCCGCATATGGTCACTAAATGCTTTTCAAAATGCACTGCATATGGTCACTAAATGCTTTTCAAAATGCATGGCATATCCTATGGCATTCTGCTCAACTAGGCAAAGCATTAGGCACCGCCTATGGTCACTTTTGGTCTCCAAATCCGATTTTAATGGGTCAAAACTCGACCCAACCTTTTCTTATAAATATGAGACTTAGTCTTGAACCATAAACACATTGGAAACCTAGCTTATGCACCACCTGTAGTCTCCAAAACCTATCAAAAAGTTTCCTTTTGCTCTTTTTCGTCACAAGAACATCATCCAAAGGCTTCAACCAAGTAAGTACTACTTTGTTCTTCATTTATATTTTGTAAGTACTACATTACTACACCTATTATGAATTGCTAAATCTTGAAAAAGTATTGGTGATGTGAATGTGCTTGAATTAATGTGATACAACTAAGTGAGTGAATGAATACGTAAGGATGATCTTCACTTACTTCCGACTTGAATCTGATTTTAATGCATTGTTATACTACTTGCGAAATTGCTATAGTCATTAAAATTGCATAATATTGTCACTTGAATACTTGCATGTTAGAAGATCCCATTCATCGGAATAAGACTTATAAGTGCCTACCGACATAGGAAGTTAAGATTATTGATAGAAACTATACCATGATGTAATCCCTATGTAGTAGTCTTGTTATACCTAACATGAAAGTATTGCAAGGGTTCCAAGAAGTGATACATCTCTGATTTTCTTGTCGGAATTTAGCCCTTAAAACGTATGTCGATGAAGTCTAAGTAATCGACCACTTTCACTTCACTAGTTTGTGCCAACAACCTAAGTGTGGGGTGGTACCCCTACTGCTTGTTCATAGATTGTATCCATTGAGATAATGCTAACATGAATCTATTGAGATTTCAGGTACAATGGCACCAAAAGACAAGGCAAAGATAAGGCTACCACTTCACAAAAAGGCAAGAAAAGAGGCCAAAAAGAGCAAGGAGAACCCTCCTTGATGCAAACACCTCGACTCACTCTTGGAATTAAGTGGGATACTTATGAGGAACTTCTAAGGATGACGAATCTGATGATGATTCCGATGCAAAGGGGTATGACCCCAGACATAGAGAATGAGTCCGACTAACCAGGTTCTTCTTATTTATTTTCCACTGAGGACAGTGTGTCCCGTCTAAGTGTGGGGTGATGGTATTTGCATGCTATACTTCTCTATCTGCATTTGCATTTATTCATGTGTGTTTACTTAGTTTTCTCGTTTTTTTTTTAGTAGTAAAATTTTTTTTTAACGTAGATTCGCATGAAATTATTCTAATAGGCATCATGAGATTATAACAAGAGTATGTGCTACAATTGTGACTATTGAGACGTTTTAGGCTCTAGTTGTGACTCATTATGTGATATTGTGTGGTTCAATTCCTTCACCTGTTGGGTCAAGAGTCTATATTACTTCCAATAAAGTCGACCATGTGCCTTGTGTGTGTGAGATTAATAGTATATTCTATGTTTGTAGCTGATGCTAGAACTTGCCTGGTATGTATGCAAAGCGAAAATAAGGAGTGTAAGTTTAGGAGATGATTTAGGCATTTCTTTGGCAACTTATATATGTTTACCATCGTTTTACCTACCCATGGATATCATCCTAGTTAAACCCTTTTGAACCTTTAGCCTATTTCTTTGACAACCTTGTATGTAAGCCGAATCCATTTTTTCAAGACCGTAATTTGATCCAAATTCCTAAGTGCTTTAACGTATAAAGACATGTGACGAAATAAGAGGAAATTGGGTGAGTATGATGCTTTAAATTGCATTGATGGTTGAATGCATTATAAAAAAGAAAGTGCTATCATAAGAGGTATGTTATGAAAAGAAAAAGGAAAAGAAAGCTGAAGAGTGAGTTATGCTTAAAATTGCAAAACAAAAGAGGAGAACAAGGGTGGTAGAATAAAAGAAAGAAAGGTTGAAAGAAAAGTGTCAATGATACAATGTGATGTATTAAAGCGCTTAGGAACTTACTCACTATTTCTGGCCAAAATAGTCCTACCCGTCCCTTAGCCTACATTACAACCATCAAAAGACCTATTTGATCCTAAGCTTAGCATTCTGACATTTAGTGGAGTATTACACTAAGGGCAAGCCTATGGTCATCAGTTGCTGCATACGAATTCTTTGTGAGAGCGAGAGCAAGGATATTTTGATACCCGTGTTTGAAAAATATGCTATACTTGTGAGTGACTATGGGTAATATATTGTGAGACACACATGGTTGATGAGTTTTTGATAGTTGTACATGATTCTTTGTGCCTTAACTTTTGAATATGAGTTGACCACCATCACGAGTCTATGCTAGAGGTTAAATGGTTTCTACTAATGATCGGAAAACTACTCTTTGTTGATAATTGTTGTGCTTGTCTTGACGAATGTTTTGTGTTGATGCTGTGAAACCCTAAGTTGATGTTTAGAGGGACATGATATTTTGTTCGAGGACGAACAAAGCTTCAAGTGTGGGGTGTTGATGATAGGCGAATTTACACGCCTATATCAATATATTTTGCCCATATTTGTGCCATGTTTTGAGAACAAATTATATATTTCATGCACTTTTAGTCCTTTTTCCTGTAAGTGAGCTAAAGAACATGATTAGCAAAGTTTCAGGTATAAATGATGCAGAATTCAGCATTTTGTGGATAACTTGATGCCAAAGAAAGCTCACGAAGGAAGGAAAGGGAGCTTGGACGCCTAAAGTACCAAAAGTGATGCATGGAAAATCTGTCCCGGGCTAAAACAACATTTCTGAAGACTTTGGGGACTTGTAGTAAATTATTTGGATTAGGATAATACATTAACCTAGTACAATTGGGTTAAGTATTTCATTAGTTTATTTGTATTTGGATAATGTTACATTAACCTAGTACAATTGGGTTAAGTATTTCATTAGTTTAGTAGGATTTGGTTAAGTATTTCATTAGCTTAGTAGGAATAGGATATGGGTATTATAAATACCCTATCATGCTAGAGATTTTTATACATTCCTCCCTTAGTGGAGAGATTCATTCCTCCCTTAGTGGAGAGATTCATTCACTTACTATTCCAACAATTCTAATTCTTTCATTAATTCTATTTTTATTCTTCTTCTATTCTTCTATTAAATTCCACAACAAGAGAGACGTTACTTTGCAAAGGACTTCATGCCATACTCACCCTTACACCTAACATGCAAATCTTTATTGGGGTACAATGATCATGTTTATTGTGACTTCCTTCGCACTCATGGGTAACTAAACCTCTCTGTTGGGGTTATGGAAGCCGAATGAGATACTATCTATTGCTGTGAGTTTGTGAGTTCATGACACGTATGCTGCTTATATCATTATTCTCTTCATCTTAATGCAAATTCTTGTGGCTGCAGACGCATAGAATAACGCCAGTATAAAATTTAACTTGTTCGAAAGAAAGGTTATCTGTCTGGAAAAGAGATAATGTCAAGGTAGTAGGGTCCCATCCCCTATTAAAAAGTTAGTGCCATAACTGGATTAACCTCTTGGAGAATTCGTACCGTTAGACACGCTTTAAGCTCGAAAGAGTTAAAGTGAAATAATCCTTGAATAGGTCGAAAGACGCCTGGATTTACCATCAAATACAATTCTCTATAAGCACATGCATGTCTGAATTCCGCACAACTCATAGCCAATAGAGACGTATAACTCAGAAGGTGGACATAACCCCAACTCTTCAATTCTCATTGTTTCACAACCTATGAAATATTCTTTCTTTTTACTTTGCTATTTTTAGTTTTTACTTTATTAGTTCGGTTACACATTACAATCCCCCCTTTTTACGAGACTTGCACTAAAAGTCTAGTAATTGTTGCTTACTTGTTGGCCAAGCTATTCCCTGTGGGATCGACACCCAACCCAGGTTGGGTTCTATATTTGCTAACGACCGCTTTACACTCTTACGAGAGCTGTAGATTGAGCGTTATCAGGGTCACATAGGATAAAGTACAGCTAGGATCAAGTAACACATAAACATCACGAGAAAAGATTTGTAACGTACCGGTAACAATATATGGGGAAACTTCTACCTCCTGGCAGTTGGTCAAAGCATATAACCGGTTGCGACTATTCCCGACAAATGAAGGGGCACCCTTATGAGGAGGAGCCATGAATGCGGCTTGGGGCTTAGTCCCCCCATATTTCCTCCAGCAGAAGGGCAATCTTTCTGAAGGTGACCCACCTTGCCACAAGTATAACAATTCCTCCACTTAAAATAACACCTCCATGAGTGATTCTTTCCACAAGTTTCACACAGTCTATAAGTACGATACTGTTGGGCCACACTGCCCTGTGACTGAGTATCCGAGGCTCTTAATCCATGAGGATTCTGAAAACTCTGCGATCGTTTATCTGCTGGTGGTCTGGGCGGTGGGGCGCTGGCAGCTGACAGTACATTACTCCAAGACTTCTTCTTTATCTATCTATTTACCCAGTTGCCACTCTATGGTTAGCTGTGATTCCGATCCGCGGCCCGGGCTCTCTTTGCTTGCCTGGCTTTCTCTCTTATTTCTAAAATGTTATTTTTCTTCTTTTTTATTTGCTGCATATGAACGGTCAACTAAGAAAAGTCTAGCTCCTTATTCAACATTTCCCCTGGCACTCAAGCACCAGGTTATCAGAAAGGCCAAATGTAAATTTTCTCATCCGGGCTCTCATATTACTAGTCAACTCTGGGGCATAGCGGGCAAGTTTATTAAGCTTCAAAGTGTACTCTTGGACACTCATACTGCCCTGCTTCAGATTTATATACTCTTCCGCTTTAGCCTCCCTCAACTCCAGAGGAAAGAATCGATCAAGGAAAGCTTCCACAAATTTGCCCCAAACTGCGGGCTCAGCACTCTCACCTATTGCATCCTCCCAGTCGGCATACTACTGATTCACAGCATCCTTGAGATGATAAGTTGCTAGTTCCACCCCTTCGACCTCATCCACATACATTATCTTAAAGATCTTTTCCATCTCATCCACGAACTCATGTAGATCTTTCTCCACCTTGGTGCCAGTGAACTTAGGTAGGTTCATCTTCATGAAATGTCTGACCCTAGTAGCCTCAGACGCAATAGATACAAACCCAATATCTTCTGATCATTGATCTTGGTTAGCTACCAACTATGTCAGCATATGAATAGACCATCTAAATTCCGCATTTGAAATATCTCCCTGAGCAGTTGGGGGACGGTTGACAGTAGTTCATGGATCCTGAGGTGGACTGGTCGGGACTAGAGGGACTCTTGGGACAAGTTCTGGAGTGTGAGCTCTATTACGGGTCCGCATCCCATGAGTGGGATAGACCTCATCAGCCTAAGCATTCTGATCGATGATACGATGTCGAGGCATAACTATGTTTTTGAAATATAAGAGATCATTGATTAGGGGGTCAGACTCTGAAGTACGAATTAAATCACAAAGAAAGGGAAAAATTTCCTAAATTCCTAGCTGCCTTCTGCTTATAAATATGGCGCCTACACACCCATAAACAGGACTCTACCCAACGCGATTTCATAGACACCCTGGGACAATGAACCATGCTTTGATACCAAGCTTAACACGACCTGAACCGGGGCCCTAGCCGTGATGATTATCTTGAATCATGAAGGCCTATAACACCCCGCAATTCAGGCTACAATATAGACCATGATTTTGATGCGTTGTTAATCCCGAAGCCATAAAATCCTATGCCAATACGACATATTAATTATCGTGTAGCATGTGAAATCCACTCAAGCTTGAATTTAAACCATATAGGTCTTTCAACTCAAGGACGTGTCGAAACTATTTTGATCGACTAAGTTTTAGTGGACGTTGTAAAGTATGTCAGATTCCTTTGACTATAAATCTCTGTATATGTTGAATTAGGGAACCTACTATGTATCAAATGATAGGTATTCGAGTTAGCTTTCCAATGATACCAATTGGGCTAAAATCCAACATCCGAGCAAGAAGTTATGACCTTTCAAAGTGATAAGCGAAGCCTAACCAATCGCCCATGGCCACTGGAAAGCATAGGCGATAGGCTAGACGGCGCCTATGTGAACATAGGCGATAGCCTAGGCGGTGCCTATGTAGACATAGGCGATAGCCTAGGCGGCGTCTATGTGAACATAGGCAATGGGATACGCGGTGCCTATGTAAGGAATTCTAGTGATTTAAACACTCCGTGTTGAGGACAAAGTGGTCCTTTTTCACCTTTACTTAGCCCTAAAACACGAGATTTAGTTCCAAGGACCCCAAAATACATATTCTTTCAACAAAAGTGCTCAAGATGCTCGTTAGGGTTTCAAAAATAAAAACCAAAATAGTTTAAGACTTGACTGCAGGTTTTCAAAGATAATTACATATTTGGAATCACCGATCCGCAAGCTTCAAGAAATATCTATAATCCTTTGAAATAGAGGTACGTGGGGTTATCCAAAAATCTCATAGGTGTAGTTTTATTAACATGCATGCTTTTAAATGGGGTTTTTCAATCAAATGCTAATATCTTGCTTTCAATATGATTTCTAAGTCATTTTTATTATGTCATGGGAATTGTTTACCTATATACTTGAATGGTTGAAACCATGCATATGTGATTTGAGATTTTCCATAGAAGTTGATAAATATGAATGATAAATTATTTTCAAATTCCCATGATAATGTTTCGATACTCCATATTATATTGTGATCAACAAAAAAGAGCATAAATTTGAAATAAATATTGTTCACCACTTGTAAATGATGAAACACCTTGGTTTTTACATGATTATGCATATGTGGATGTGACATTGATGACTTGCAAGTCGGGTATGACGATACCCCTCAAAATACAATATGTGATTGAAAAAAAATTGAAATTTGAATGCATTAATTTTACATGAGAAAGGTGGATGCCCGAAGAAGGCGTTTGAGACACAAGGGCTCATCGCTGGAATAATATGTTTGCCAATACGGAATATTGGTACCAGGCTAAGCGATCTGTGTACTTGACTTCATGTCATTCCCAAATTGGGACTATAGGTAGGAGTTCGAGCCAAGTGATCTTGGGCACTACCATTAAGTTGAGACACCATGCTGTGTGGTCTTGAGTGTCTCTCCCTCACTTATACTCTAATCTCTGTGGCAACCAAGGTTTGATAGTTGGTGTAAATTATGTAGGGTATTCTACCTAGCTCAGTTGCATTTCATTACTGTTGAGAAAAACTATTGCATTACACCCACATGCTTTCAAATGATTTGATACGAAATTGCTTTATAATGACTCTCAACTATATTTTGTAAAAATATTATGTTTTTCTTTGATATCTCTGTGTGCCAGTAATTTTGTGCTGACCGTCTCCTCTCTTCAACCCCTCAAGTTCAGAGGCCTAGTCTAGGGGTCTAGAGAACCAGTAGATCATTCAGACAGAGTTGTAGAGACAAGTGGTGAGCCTTCTATGTTTTAGAAGGTCTTATGTCCTACAGTCCTTTTATCTTATATTAGTTTTAGGTCTTTTGGGGACCTTGTCCCAGTTTTCATATAGTTACTTGTTTCAGTCATGTAGTACAGATTTTGCAGACGATTTTTGAGATGTTGATTGAGATTGTGGGACATTATTCTCCATTATTGTTTTCATATGATTCTTGACCATATTTCCATTATATTATGTTTCTTCTGTATTACTTTAATCATATGAATTAGGTGCATAATTACGAGATAGATAGGGGTGTTTTGGGCCTCCATGGTTCGAAATGCTCATCACATCTAGGCCATGGTTCGGGTCATGACAAACTTTGTAATAGAGCATGATTCATGGTCCCAGGGTGTCTGCAAAATCATGTCAGGTAGAGTCTTGTTTATGGGTGTGTAGCGTGCCACACTTATAAGTAGGAGGCTACTAGGTGTTTAGGA
Organism: Capsicum baccatum var. pendulum; assembly: GCA_030864225.1. Lineage (NCBI taxonomy): Eukaryota > Viridiplantae > Streptophyta > Magnoliopsida > Solanales > Solanaceae > Capsicum > Capsicum baccatum. Next base: position 27,090,663 of record CM061556.1, on the reverse strand, counting down.
AATGTTTCCCTTCTTTGTTATTTAGTTCGTGCTTCAGAGTATAAACTGTCCCCTAATCAATGGTCATTTGTGTTTCAGAAAACACAGTTATGCCTCCACATCGTATCGTCGATCAGAATTCTCAGGAAGATGAGGTCCGTCCCACCCATGTGATGTGAACCTGTAACAGGGCTCACACTCCAGAATTTGTTCCTACTCCGGGAGCCCCTCCAGTCCCGACCAGTCCACCTCGAGCTCCGCATACTAATGTCAACCATCCCCCAACTGCTCAGGGAGATATTTTAAATGCAGAATTCGGATGGTCTATTCATATGTTGACACAGTTGGTAGCCAACTAAGCTCAATGATCGAAAGATATTTGATCTGCATCTGTTATATCTGAGGCTACTAGAGTCGGACATTTCAAGAAAATGAACCCACCTAAGATCACTGGCACCAAGGTGGAGAAAGATCCACAAGAGTACGTGGATGAGATGGAAAAGATATTTAAGGTGATGCATGTGGATGAGGTTGAAGGGGTGGAGTTATCAACCTATCAACTCAAGGATGTTGCGAGTCAGTGGTAAGCTGACTGGGAAGATGAAAAAGGTGAAAGTGCTGAGCCCACAGTTTGGGGCAAATTTGTGGAAGCCTTCCTTGATCGATTCTTTCCTCTAGAGTTGAGGAAGGCCAAAGTGGAAGAGTTTATGAATCTGAAGCAGGGCAGTATGAGTGTCCAGGAGTACACTTTGAAGTTTAATAAACAAGACCGCTATGCACCAGAGTTGACTAGTAATATGAGGGCCTGAATGAGAAAATTTGTATCTGGCCTTGCTGATGACCTGGTACTTGAGTGCCAGGGGGCTATGTTGAATAAGGAGTTAAGACTTTGCTCGACTGACCGTTCATATACATCAAGTGGAAGAGAAAAAGAAAAAGATTGCTAAATCTAGAGAGAAAGCCAAACAGACTAAGAGAGCTAGATCTGTGGACCAGCACCAGAGTCAGCTGCAGAGTGGTAACTGGGGTAATAAGTAGTCAAAGAAAAAGATGTTTTGGAATAATGCACAGTCAGCAACCAGCGCCCCAGCAACCAGACCATCGATAGATAGACAAACTCAGAGTTTTCAGACTTCTCATAGGTCCAAAGATCTAGGTACACAGTCTCAGGGCAGTGTGGCCCAGCAGCATCGTACTCATCCGCGGTGTGAGGTTTGTGAAAGGAATAATCTAGGGAAGTGCTAGTTTGAGGGAAGAAACTGCTATACTTGTGGAATAGTAGGTCACCTTCAAAGAGATTGTCCATCTGCTGGAATAAATACGGGAGGGGGGGGGGCTAAGTCCCAAGCCGCCTCTATAGCTCTTTTTCCTAAGGGTGCCCCTTCTGCTTCCAGAAGCGGTCGCAACTAGTTATATTCTTTGACTAACTGCCAGGAGGCGGAAGTTTTACCAGATGTTGTCACCGGTATGTTACGAATATTTTCTCTTGATGTTTATGTATTGCTTAATCCCGGGTCTACTTTATATTATGTGACCCCTTATGTGGCTGTTGGTTTCGGGTTTAAGCCCAAAGTTATTGTAGAACCCTTCTCTGTTTCTACTCCAGTAGGTGATTCTGTTGTTACTAGAAGGGTATATAGAAATTGTGTCGTGTCTATTCATAGTAGGGAAACTGTGGCAGACCTTATAGAACTGGATATGATAGATTTTGATGCCATCCTTGGGATGGACTGGCTCCATTCATATTGTGCCTCCCTTGATTGTAGAACCCGAAAGGTCACTTTTTCTTTCCCGAATGAGACTTCAGTTATTTGGGCAGGGAGTTCTGTGGAACCTAGAGGTCACTTTATCTCTTATCTTAGAGCCCGAAAGCTTATCTCCAAAGGTTGTATGTATCATCTAATTCGAGTAAAGGATTCAAAAGTTGGAAACCTTCCTCTGCAGTTAGTCCCTGTAGTGAATGAATTCCAGAAGTCTTTCCCGAAGATCTCCCAGGGATACCCCCATGATAGGGAGAGAAATTTTGTCATTGATGTGTTGCCAGACACTCATCCTATTTCTATACTGCCATATAGAATGGCTCCTATGGAACTAAACAAGTTAAAGGAATATCTTGCAGACCTCCTAGACAAAGGTTTTACTTGGCCTAGTGTTTCCCCATAGGGTGCACCCGTGCTCTTCGTGCGAAAGAAGGATGGGTCCCTTCGGATGTCCATAGACTACCGTCAGCTGAATAAGGTCATGATTAAAAATAAATATCCACTTCCTAGGATTGATGACCTTTTTGACCAGCTTTAGGGAGTCAGACATACCCAAGACAGCCTTTCGAACCCGATATGGTCACTACGAATTTCTAGTCATGTCCTTTGGGTTGACTAACGCCCCTGCAGCCTTCATGGATCTGATGATTAGAGTGTTCCATCAGTTTCTTGACTTGTTCGTCATTGTATTTATTGATGATATTCTGATCTATTCTAAGAGTAAAGAGGATCACGCCAATCACCTCCGAATTATCCTTCAGACCCTTAAGGATCATCAGCTATATGCCAAATTTTCTAAGTGTGAATTTTTGTTAGACGTTATTGCCTTCCTGGGACATATTATGTCCAGTGATGGGATAAGAGTGGATCCCCAGAAAGTTGAAGCAGTGAGAAAATGACCCAGGCCCACGACTCCAACCGATATTCGGAGCTTCTTGGGTTTGATGGGGTATTACAGAAGGTTCGTTTAGAATTTTTCTTCCATAGCTGCTCCGCTTACTAAACTGACTCAGAAAAAGGTGAAGTTTGTGTGGTCTGACTTGTGTGAAAATATTTTTGAGAAATTGAACGACAAGATGACTACTGCTTCTGTTTTGACCCTTCCCGAGGGTGTAGATGATTTTATGGTTTATTGTGATGCATCCCATATGGGACTTGGTTGTGTATTGATGTAGCGTGGTAAGGTGATAGCTTGTGCATCTAGGCAGCTAAAGGTGCATGAGCGTAATTACCCCACTCATGACTTAGAGTTAGCAGTCGTGGTGTTTGGACTTAGAATCTGGAGGCACTATCTCTATGGAGTGCATATTGATATTTATACTGACAATAAGAGTTTACAGTATGTTTTCTCACAAAAAGAATTGAACCTCAGGCAGAGGCGTTGGATGGAGCTTTTGAAAAACTATAATATGAGTCTGAATTACCATCTGGGCAAGGCAAATATTGTAGCCGACGCCCTCAGCAGGTTGTCTATGGGCAACCTTTATCATGTATAAGAAAGAAAGAAAGATATGGTGAAGGATATTCACTGCCTTGAAAATCTGTGAGTACGACTCTTAGATTCCGAAGATGGAGGGGTGATTGTTCATGAGTTAGCTAAGTCATCTCTTTATGCTGAAGTTAAGGAGAAGAAGGTTGAAGATCCCATCTTGATGCAAATAGAGAAAAATATGCGTCAACAAAAGGTTATGTTGTTTGAAATTGGTGGCAATGGTCTTCTGAGATTTCAGGGTAGGTTGTGCATTCCGAATGTCAATGGGATATGGGAAAGAATCCTTAATGAGGTGCACAGTTCAAGGTATGTCATTCACCCAGGCTCTACTAAGATGTACCATGATCTGAAAACCTTGTATAGGTGGAATAACATGAAACGTGATGTAGCTGTTTTGTGTCCAAGTGTTTGAATTGTCAGCAAGTGAAGGTGGAATACATGAGGTCGGATGGTACTTCCCAAGATATAGCCCTGCCTTTATGGAAGTGGGAGATGATAAATATGGACTTCATTACAGGACTTCCGAGATCCTAAAAACAGTATGATCCTATATGGGTGATTGTAGATCGGTTGATCAAGTCAGCACTTGTAGATCGGTTGATCAAGTCAGCACACTTTTTGCCTGTGAGGACTAATTATTTGGGAGAGGTTTATGCTAAGATTTACATTGAGAAGATAGTTCGATTGCATGGAGAACCAGTGTCCATTGTATCCGATAGAGGTACGCAGTTTTCATCTCAGTTCTGGAGATCTTTTTAGAAGGGTTTAGGTACACAAGTGAATTTGAGCACAACTTTCCACCCTCAGACGAATGGGCAAGCTGAGCGTACCATTCAGACCCTCGAAGATATGTTAAGGGAATGCGTCATTGATTTAAAAGGTAGTTGGGTAGATCACCTACCACTGGTTGAATTTGCTTACAATAATAGTTACCATGCCAGCATAGAGATGGCCCCTTTTGAGGCTTTGTATGGGTGGAGATGTAGGTCTTCGATAGGATGGTATGAAGTGGGTGAGACTCAGTTGTATGGGCCTAATCTTGCTCATCAGGTGATGGAGAAAGGGAAGATCATTAGAGCATGACTTAAGACTGCTCAGAGTCGTTAGAAGTCCTATGCCGATGTTCGGAGAAAAGAACTAGAGTTTGAAATTGGTGATTTGGTGTTTCTTAAGGTTTCTCCTATGAAAGGAGTTATGCGGTTTGGATAAAGGGGTAAATTGAGCCCTCGTTACGTAGGTCCATATCAGATTTTGAAAAGGATTCGTACAATTGCATATTAGTTAGAATTGCCTGCAAGTTTGGGTTCCGTTCATCCGGTATTCCATGTATCCATGTTGAAGAAATGCATCGGAGATCATTCTATGGTATTGTCAGTGAGGGTATCAAAGTGACATACTCCTTGTATTACGAAGAAGAGCCCGTTGAAATTTTAGATCGCCTAGTTCAAAAGCTGAGGAGCAAAGAGATAGCCTCAGTAAAGGTACTGTGGAGGAATTAGAAAGTCGAAGAAGCAACTTGGGAGTCAGAAGATGACATGAGAATTAAATATCCCAATTTGTTTGCTTCGATGGAGGAGGAGACAGAAGGTACTATTGCTATCTTATCTTTCCTAGTCCTTTATTGTGCTTAAAATCGTGTCTATCTGTGTCCCACATTATGATTCGGGGACGAATGATCCTATGGGGGGTATAATGTAACGCCCCGCAATTCGAGCTACAATATAGACCATGATTTCTATGCGTTTTTAATCCCGAAGCCATAAAATCCTAGGACAATACGGCATGTTAATTGTCGTGTAGCTTGTGAAATCCACTCAATCTTGAATTTAGACCATAGTGGTCCTTCAACTCAAGGACGAGTCAAAACTATTTTGATCGACTAAGTTTTATTGGACGTTATAAATCTCTGTATATGTTGAATTAGGGAACCTACTATGTGTCAAATGATAGGTATTCGAGTTATCTTTCCAACGATACCAATTTGGATAAAATACGACACCCGAGCAAGAGGTTATGACCTTTCAAAGTGATAAACGACTCCTAACCAATCGCCCATGGCCACTGGAAAGCATAGGCGATAGCCTAGGCGGCGCCTATGTGAACATACGCGATAGCCTAGGCGGCGTCTATGTGAACATAGGCAATGGGATGGGCGGCGCCTATGTAAGGAATTCTAGTGATTTAAACACTCCGTGTTGAGGACAAAGTGGTCCTTTTCCACCCTTACTTAGCCCTAAAACACGAGATTTAGTTCCAAGGACCCCAAAATACGTATTCTTTCATCAAAAGTGCTCAAGATTCTTCTTAGGGTTTAAAAAATAAAAACTCAAGTAGTTCAAGATTGGACTGTAGGTTTTCAAAGATAATTACATATGCAGAATCACCAATCCTCAAGCCCCAAGAAACATCTATTATCCTTGGAAATAAAGGTATGTGGGGTTATCCAAAAATCTCATGGGTGTAGTTTTATGAACATGCATTCTTTTAAATGGGGGTTTTCAATCAAATTCTAATATCTTGCTTTCAATATGATTTTTAAGTCATTTTCTTTATGTCATGGGAATTGTTTGCCTATATACTTCAATGGTTGAAACCATGCATAGGTGATTTCAAATTTTCCATGGAAGTTGATAAATATGAATGATAAATTGTTTTCAAATTCCCATGATAATGTTTCGATAATCCATATTATATTGTGATCAACAAAAGAGAGCATGAATTTAAAATAAATATTGTTCACCACTTGTAAATGATTAAGCACGTTGGTTTTTACATGATTATGCATATGTGGATGTGACATTGATGACTTGCAAGTCGGGTATGATGATACCCTTCAAAATACGATATGTGATTGAAAAAAAAATGAAATTTGAATGCATTGATTTTACATAAGAAAGGTGGATTCCCAAAGAAGGCGTTTGAGACACAAGGGCTCTAAAAGAGCACAAAAACAGTCCACAAACACACAAACAGTCCACACGCATAAGACACTAAACGGAAACAACAAACTCAAACTTAAACGATAAAGAAGATATGTAACTTGACGCAATGAGAACACATAATGCAGAAAATAAAGATTGTCTTAATACTCTAAAAACTCAACAAAACAAGTTAACATGCACCACTTTCTTACGAAACACAAGAGGAACTCGGTTCGCTCAAGCACTCTCGTTTCTAGCCGATACACACAACACAAGAAGAAACCATTTTTTGTGATGTCAAAGTGGTGGTCTACTCTCTTCTTGATAGGAAAGTGATGTTCAATATTACAAGTGATTTCAATAATAAGCTAACTAAGGAACAAATCTAAAGAAACACCTTAAATAGTCTTTACAAAAAGTATGGCAAAAGGACCTCTTTACCCTTAATGAAGGGGGTGGGTTTGGAGTGTATAAATGGATTGCCTTGTAGTGTTTCTAAGACACTCAAGAAATGTATTCACACTTAAATACATAACTTCCTTGGATGTTCTCGTGTCATACTTGCACACACATCGATCTTCATGGCCATCCCATATCAACTGTATCCTAGAGATCCACTTTAAGATGAACCGTCATTCTAATTGCCCAAGCTTGATAATTCTCACCATTGAAGAAAGATGGAGTTAGAATGCATTTTTTAGAATTCATTTTTGATAAACTATTTCAGATATCAGTTTAAAGAATTGTTATATAGAAAGAGCTTGTGTTTTTTAGTCACTCTCTTCTCACAGGTCCCTCAGGTTGGGAAGAATGGCAATGCTCTGATACTAATTTGTAGGAGAGAAAAACAGAGCTTGACTAAGAAAAGAAAGAGCAGAAGGCTAGGTTATGTTTTATTTTATTGAAATAATCACTACCACATTTATACGTGATATATAACTGAAAATACTCAATAAAAGGAGTAAAATAAGCTATCATTACCTCTAACAATTATAGCCTAAAGATTAGCAACAGTAATAAAATCAGATTTTGCAAGATTGCAGCCTTATTTAGCTAAACTTAATCCTCCTTTAAAGCTGTATTTTGAATTATACGAGCAAGTTCAACTAATCTTCAACTTTTGAGGCACTAGTCTTAACAATTTTTGATCATTCTGTGCATTTCCCTTGTGACATCTTTCTCGACCAAGTTTGTCAATTTGTTCATAAACTATATATGTTCGAAGGTACCCTTTGCAAAAAGCATCTCATATAGTTAACATATGCTTTTTTCCTGATCTACTCTTGAAATAGGGGTTTCCTACAAAATCAGATGCAAAAACTAAAGGATTTCTGGATTCATAATTCCTGCAAGCAATTAAGATGGCATGATTCTGGTAGTTGCTGTGTGATGTTTTATTGCTTCACTGTCTATTATTTATTTGTAAATACATAGTTCATTTTTTTAAAATGCCAGATTGCCTTTCTCTTCCTCAAATTGTCGGAGGCAACCTTATGATACTTGGCCGTGATCTAGAAGATAATACCGAGATCTATATCATCATTTACAGTTACAATGCATGTACCGACTACCAAGACTTATATTTAGGCATCTTATTATAGTTCCTGAGTTGATATGTCTATCTAGTTTTGTCAGCTAAGAGAACTTATTGTTGTTCATCTCATTTCATACAGTCTAAATCCCATCTTCGCATGGAAATCAATTGAGGCCTAATTTACTTAGACTCTTCACTTCCGATGCCGCACCCGTGTCGCGACATCGGTGTCAGTGTGGGTATGCAATCCGTACCTGATCTGATCAACAGATTTTTGATGCTTTGATAAAAATCGATAGAGAATTCCGGTCTAATTCAATAAAAAGGAGTGACCGGTTGTTGGTACTTTGAAGAAAATTGAATACTTTGTATATAGAAACTTCTATGCAAGAAAATACTAAAGATAACATGACAAATCATTTTGAAGAAAAGGAACAACATCTGTAAGAAAACAATACTATAATTGAAGTACAAGAAATACCAAATAGAAATAGTAATCAAAGAACAAGAAACTACAAGAGTATTGCTACAATTACTAGCATGTAAGGTTAAGAGTCACAACACTCAACTACCTATTGGCATTATACCCTAATTTGTGTCCTCCAAAGTTTCTTATCTAAGATCTTGTCCTTGGTGCTGAAGTTGAGCCATGTCTTTTCTAATCACCTCCCTTCTTGATACTTCTTCGGACCTATCTCTACCTCTTTTGACACTATCCATAGGCGGCTCCAAATTGGGGTATTCATTCATCTCTTCCTCACATGCCCTAACCATCTTAGTCTCGCTTCCTCGCTTCCTACATCTTATCATCTCCCAAGCTTGGGTAGCTTCGTCCTTAGATGATAGAGTTTCCTTCACCCTATTATTGGCATTAATCCTAGCTATTTTAGCAGCATTATGGATTGACTCAGAAATAATGGTAGCAGAAACAACCAATTATTTAGTCAAATAGACGTTGATTTCAATGGCATTTTCATGATTGGGAGTGATAAAGAAGAAAGTGAAATTAGGGTTAGAACAAGGAGGGCACAAATAACATTGGGAGGAGGAAGCAACATCAGGGATGCAAAAGAGGTATGAGACAAAGGTGCATTTCGAGCATTGGAGACAAAGGTGAGAGGGAGAAGGGTTGTGTAGGAAGATATCAAAGGAAATAGTGTAACGCCCCAAAATCGGGTCCCCAGACATGACACGGTGCTTAGGATCACAAGAGACCCCAAGATAACCCTTCTACTGGTATAACTCATAAGCAACTAAACAAAAAAGTATAAATCTATACAAATCTGTGGAAAATAACTCTTTTCTAAATATGATAGATACAAAACTAAATTTACAAGATTACAACTGTTCTTTTACAACCAAAACTGAAAAGGAATACATCAACTTCTACTGACTGTCTATGAAGCCTCTAGTAGTACTGATTGTAGGTAACTGGGTCATGACTCTCGACTATCCTAACTCAATATGGATGGATAAAGAAAATACAACACTTCTCAAAATGTATAACTAACTCTAGCCCTTGAATCAAAAGGACTCATCACCTGCTGACTGGATGCCACGAACTGAATGGATCTGAAGATGTACACTATACCTTGTACCTATATTCTGAGAAAATATAGCCCACATATGAATATGTGGGTCAGTACCATGGAAACGTACCGAGCATATGGGGGTGCAATGCATATATAAAATAATATCTTAATATCATTACAGTTTATAAAATTATGCATGCTGATATAAATGACTCACTTAGCTCGAATTAAAATCATCATAATCATAAGAGAGTAAAATATATCGGGTGAAACATGTGAGTCATCATAATAAATCTCAATTCACTTCCATCTCGATTCCAAATCATCAAAGTAATAAAATCTAATAACAATTCTCTTTGGAATATATGTTCATTAAATCTTTTGAAAACAATCACTTTCTCAAAATCATTCTTTCTAACAAATATGTTTTCATCTCAGATAGAAACATAACACTTTTCATATTAGATAAGAGAATACACACACACATTGGTAGTCTCTTACAACCGACATAAACCATGTGATCTACATGGAATCCAACGTCCAACCCACGTTGGGGAGAGCTGTCCTATCCTTACAATCGGAGTAGGACCTTAATCATTATTTTCACTAGTGATCGCTATATCAATTAGCCTTAGGCTCACATCCTACGAGGGTACATAGTTCTAGGGAAGTACCAATCACATCTATAACTCCCACTCAGTGCTAAAGACTACTCCCAGACTTAGCTCAGATATTTTCAAAAGAAAATCTACAACAACACTATTCAACAATTCATAATGGGAGCCATCTGTCACGACCCGAACTGGGGCCCTGGCTATGATAAGCATTCCCAAATCCAAAGGCCTGGAATGCCCTCTATCTATCTGGTAATCATGCACAATATTCATAAAATAAAAGATAATGCAGAAATTAAAATATGAAATGAAAACATGGTCATAATACTAAAACTGAAAAATGCGTCTGAATAATAATGTCTGATTCAGTCTGCAAAATCTCTATACTGAACTAAACACGCTTTCTGAAAACTGGGACAAGGCCCCCAGTAGGCCAAAACATAACCAATAATAAATGTCTGACATGACTAGGCCTTCTGAATAATAGAAGGCTCACCACTGTAGGATTTGGTCTGCAATCTGAAAATATCTACTAAGTAGCTGGACCCCTAAACTGTGCCTCTGAACTTGGAAGGGGGGGGGGGGGGTCAGCACAATTGTATTGGCACGCGAAGCAATCCAAAATAGATTAATTGAACATATATATATATAATACGTGAGAGCAAATTTTCATCAAACATTATGCATAAAACAGTTTTTGAAAACACATGGGCATCTTCAGAAAAAATGTAACCTGTTTGTAAATCTCAAACTCTGATCTGTGTATTACTTCTGAGTTAGGTGGTATCCTCTACAAGTTTGATATTCCACGGGCGATATGGAATCTGCCATTGACTTAGCGGGGAAGCCTCCAACCCGAGTGTGCCGTAAGGGTTGGAATTCCTAAATTTGATATGCTACACGACACTTAAGTCAGCGTATAATAATATACCTGGGTCGGCAAACCATAGTTTTGGGAAAAGATTTGTCTGAACTCACGCCTTCTTCGGGGAACCACCTAAGCTCTCCTTATGCCCTATTTTAGACTTTTCTGAACATGCATCATTTTGAAGTTCTAAAACATGCAAATCTTATAAAGTCTGATTTATGTATAAGTCTATGTCTGTTACGACATTTTCTGAGTTTGGTATCGTCATACCAAGACTTGCAAGTCCTATATCTGAGCCATAATGCATTAAGAAAATCATTTCAATAACATGCAACTGATAGAGAAGGTTTTATGTTCCGAAACTTCAAGTCAAAATCATGCAAAAACATCATCAATTATATGGTGGTGTAGTACCTTTAGGAAATCACTGCACTCTGTCATCACATGCATTATGAACATTAAACATTCATGCTAAATTCCCTCCTTAGTGATTTAAAACCACCTTTAAATCATAACAAGAGTTCAGACATTTCATATAGAGCTTTTCAAGAATGCATTGCAAAACAATTCATATACTATGAAAAATCTAAAAATTCATAATAAGAGGGAATTTACCAAAAGTCATGCTCTCAACAAGAATTCATTCTTAAATACATGCTTTCATACATACATATTCTCAAATCCCTTTGGGGAAGGTCAAAAGACCAAAAGAATGATGTTAAAACATCTAGTACATGAATATATACATAGTTTCAAAAAATCCATTCTAAAACATGATTTTTCTATACCCATGAGAATTTAGGAAAACCCCACATACCTCTATTTCGAAAAATAATGGGTGCTTCTTAAAGCCTGTGGATTTGGGATTCCAAATCTCTAATAAATTTTGAAAATCCACGGTTGAATCTTGATTTATTTGGATTTTTAGTTTGAAACCCTTGGGAGTGTTCTTGAGAATTTTTAGATGAATGAGGATGTATTTTGGAGAATTGGGGACTGAGTTTCGTGTCTATGGCTGAATAAGGGTGGGAAAAGGACCATTTTCCCCCTAAATCAGAGTGTTTAAGTCACTTGAAACCATTACATAGGCGCCGCATATGCTATCACCTATGTTTACATAGGTTCCGCCTATGCTATCGCCTATGGGTACATAGGCACCACATATACTATCGCATATGCTTTTCAGTGGCCATGTGTGATTGGTTAGGCGACGCATACTACTTTGAAAAATCATAACTTCTTACTCGAGTGTCTAATTTTAGCAAAATTGGTATCGTTGGAAAGATAACTCGAAGACCTATCATTTGACACATAGTAGGATCTACAATTCGACATATATAGAGATTTATGGTCGATGAAAGATGACACAAATTACAACATCCACTAAAACTTAATCGATCAAAATAGTTTCAACTCGTCCTTGAGTTGAAGGACCTCTATGGTCTAAATTAAAGCTTGAATGGATTCACATACTACACAAATAATTAACATTCTGTATTGGCATAGGATTTATGGCTTCGGGATTATCAATGCATCGGAATCATGGTCTATATTGTAGCCCGAAATTCGGGGCGTTACACCATCATGCTACCCCTTTATCATAATCAATCAAAATGTGGATTTCTTTTCTCATTCGAGTTCAAAAATAACTCCTTCAAGACCAAAATGTCAAATCAATCCAATCTCAAAGTGTATATAACACATTACTTCAACAAAATATAAATTCAAATCGAGTTCAACAACCCATATATCAATACTTGATCAAAACATTTCAAGATTCACACTTTTTATATCAAACATGTATGATTCATACGAAAATCTGGAAATTTATCTTTAATGATGAATATTCACATCAACGCTCATGAAATTCATCTTCAAAACATCAAAAATATTATAACTTCTTCAACAAGAATATAGATTACAAATTTCCATCTCAAATTCATAAGTAGAGCATGTAAAATCATATATCTTTGTAAAATAATACAAATTTTGGGCACAAGAACGAAAGGGTGTTCTTGTTGAAAAACTCCACATACCTTAAACTTGAAGCTTTGAATGAACTCTTGACCTTGGGACTCTATTCGTGAAAATAATGAGTGTTTCTTGTAGCCCTCGGAATAGAGATTCCGAATCTCGAAGAATTATTGAAAACTCATGGCTGAATCTTGAGATATTTGAATTTTTAGGTTGAAACCCTAATGAATATTCTTGGTGATTTTGAGAGAGAGTAAACTTATTTTAGAGTTTAATCCCTTGTTATAGACATATATAGGGGTGTTTTTGGCACTTGGAAGTGAAGGTATACGGCGCACAACCCATGGCAGACCTTAAGGTGTTCTTCTCACACCTTATGGCAGACATTTAAGTATGCCTCGCACTCCTAATCGCACACATTTGATTGGGCGGCGCATTGCCCATCGCACACCCTTACTGCCTCTCACTAAAATGGGCATAACTCTTCGCTCGGGTATCGAATTTTTGTAAAATTTGCATCGTTGGAAAGCTAATTCAATTATATACAATTTGATAGGTCATGGGATGAAAAATTCCATGTATATTAAGATATATACAGGTTTGAAGTTGACCCTTGTAGAATCGAATGTCAAACTTTGGATGAATAAATTGGTCTTAGCTCAACTTTGTTCTAGGTCATTGCTATGAACATTTTCACCTCTAAACTACTCCATAGACTAGGATAAAGATCGTGCAACTTGTATTAATGTGAGAATCACTTAGATTAGAATTCTAGCACAAACATATGTGGTATTACATTATCTCCCCCTTGGGAACATTCGTTCTCGAATGTGGATAATTAACCTGAAACACAGAGGAATCTTAGTCTTCAAGATATCATGTGTAACTGATAGAACTGAATCACTGGATGTGAAGAATAATGAGCTATTAAAATGGTCTACAAGTGCATAAATCCTCAAGAAAAATAACTATATGGCTAAGATAGAAATAAAAGTGTCAACTTATGAGTAACCATTACTTTGAACTGGATCTGATCTCATGAGAAAGGATGAGAGGTTTATGACATGAAAAGTTGGGATATTACAACATCCCTCTCTTGGGATCATTCGTCCCTGAATGATAATAATTTGATGAAAATACTAGGAAGAGACTGTGATACTACATAGGATACTTACGAACTAAATCATGACTTAATATCTGAAATTGATACTTATGCATGAACTGAGCTGAATTCATAATTTAATTGGACACAAACACATTGCCTCTTGGAATGTACATACGTATAAGGCTGCGGATAGTAAGACTAGCTGGAAAATTAAGAATCTATAGGAGCTTATCTCCTTGCTTGCTAAAATAGATTACAAGCTATATGGACTGGATCATACTGACTACCCATACTCAAATGGAGTATTTCTTTAGCACTTTTCTAAGAAATTCTATTGACATTAGGGAGCAAAGAATTTTGGTCATGCTATGAACAAGATATTTGACTAAGGAATTACAACATTGATCTAACTCTATAGCATGGAATATAATTATATAACTCATAAACTAGGATAGGATTGCTAGGCCGTAGGAAACGCAACTTCTTGCTTTCAAGCTTAGCATCATTTCTCAAATGCTCTCTCAACTATACTATTCCCCTTAAATACCATACTCATTTGATTCAACTTATAATTCTCATATTGGCACTGCGAAATCTTTCTACTAAGGTCTAGACTAAACTATGTTCTCTCACCATTATCAAGCCTAACACTAAATCACAAGATACAACATGCCAAACCACAATACTGTTCTAAACCACAAGGTTCAATATTCTATATCTTCTTACAGCTCACACCCTAAGCATAATATGCCTTACCACTTCAATTACTAATTTAAAACTCTTGATATGGATTCACTAGTGCGTATTGCATTCATCATCTTACACCCAACATGACATTCAAGCCTATCATTAAAAATCACATATAACTTTAACGCAAATACCCCTAAAGGCATACTTCGCATATACTCTAAACCTTTATCAACAACAATTTTCTTGCATTATTCTTAAAAACATACACACAATTTCTAACTAACCATGACATGTATCAAAGACTTGGCCTCAATCTTACTTTACACTTCAGCCTTAGAAAGAAAAGCATAAATAATCTTTCTTAATGAGGGTCATCAACTCTCTCACATCTAAACCATTGCATATCCACTATCATCACCACTATCTTAACATAGGAATAGGTCACCGAAGGGCTAACACATATGAACCAGAAGCACGAAAACTACAATACATAACATTAACACTTATCTTTGTCCTGAGGAATAAAATATCAAAGGCATGGATTCATTAAAGAAATCTAAGCTGAGGACATGCATGATATATGAGAACTTCACTAGTATCATGAATTTAAAAATTGGTCATACTCTGAAACATGTGTTTATACTTATCATGAGCTAATCAACATAAGACTGGAGTTCATAGATTCATAAGAGATAACTCGAATCACAGAGTGAAGTTGTTACATGCTTGCTAGAAGCAAAGAATGGGCTTAAGCACACATGATAGGTATAAGTATAGGCCTGTAGCATGGAATTGTCAAGCAAGTGATGGATTTGGTGTCATAATGACTGAAATCCAAGGAATACTCTAGAGTAAGAAGGGATCACTATCTCATCATAAGTTATTATTGACATGTATCACAATCTAATTCTCAAAACTCAGTTTTGTTCTTCACTAACCATCTCCCCCTTAGGTCAAAGATGGTATTCTAAGTATGATGGTCTACTCCATATCCTTAAAATTAAGCCATAATTTATCATTGTATTATCTACACATAAATGCTAAACTCACAAGGATAAACTAATTTCGAACTTACCAACTTCATTCTTCAACAACCCATCCGTATGCCATCCTTAATTCCTAGCTTCAATAATCATCATCAAAGACTTACACTCTCATTTGCAACTATACCTACATCTCTAATCACATAATCATAACCTACCAAGATCATACCTCTATTCTTATATATTTTCTTTCAAACCATGAGAATAATAATCATACTAAAATGGCTCAACATCTTCAATCATAACTCCTTAACTTAGCTATCAAGAACATTATAATTTATCTAACTAGCCTTTCTCCACCTAGCAACTCAACGTTACTACTAACCACACAATATGCAAAAATCCTAAAAAAATAATGCAGCCCCATAGCACCTTGGGCACACCTCTACACCATACTTAATTACGAACAGATGATCTTATACTCTTGGATACACTGTTCAGGCCTACTAGATCACCTCCATATAACTAACAACAACAACCGAACCATCAATTGTTCAAACTTAATGTCTAGAGCTAAACATGATTTACAACCCAATCTCACACACAATTTTCATTTCAAAAATATAGAACATAGCATTAAGAAAAACTAGTACACAATGACAATCGATCATAATCATATGGCCTATCTTATTCATAATCTGTTAACACACCCTCCTTCTTCACATCATTACTATTTATCCATCTTCACACCTAAATTACTTTCATAGCTCTATAAATTTCAACAAACTTCCTCTTGCAATCTCAGGAAAGCCTAAATTAACAATACTCAACCACCAAGTACTTCCATCAAAACCTATACTTTCCTAGCACAACAAATACCATCAATAACTATTTTCATACTTCAAGCCAACAACAATCCACCTTAATTAATAATCTCCTTCTCTAACTTCACTAAACTAACAAACAAGGGTATATCACTTCATTACTAATTCAATCATAAGCAAAAATTCAGCTATACATATTTAATAAATCGCCCTTACCACCATTCTTGCCACTATACTTCTAAACCCACAAGTTCAACTAACACAAGACTTTCAACTAAACTTTACTACTTTTGTCACTATACAGAAACCCACACTTTCAACTGGCACCAGAACAACAAGACAAACAACAAGTTGCTAGTGAATTTAAATAGGCCTCACATGGCTTCACTAGACTTTAGTTTTGTTTTTTGATTAAGAAAATTATATGAATAACAAAGCAACTATGCTAGTGAATCGAAATAGGCCTCACATGGCTTCACTAGACTTTGATTTTTCACAAACATAATGATAACAAGATTACATAATACAAGGGATAGAAACTTGACACACAATATTCAACGATCTAAGAATACACCTTACTCTGTCTTAATTAAATAACTCATAAGAACGAGGGCATAACTTAAATTTGAAGGACTTATAATAAACTAGAAGGCTCCTCTCAAGCCACTTTATGAAACTTCTAAAACTTCTGCCAGCAAATATAAGAGCATTATCTGGAGAGAAAATTGGAACTTTCCGAACATGTTACCTCAAAACAGTACATAGATAGAGAAGTATAGATTATCATTATGGATTCTGAGGAGAAATTTGAAAGCATATTTGACTCGGACTTAGTGCATAATTTCTACAGGCCTGATAAAGCACTTTAGTTGTCAGAACTCAAAGTACTGATAGGATACTTTTGTAGCTCTCTTACAATTCCATAACTATCTATGGAGAATTAAGCTCAATTGTTTCTGATACCTTGGAAATAAGGCAGAGATGAACTGACTATAGTAAGATGAGAATCTGTATAAGTTTCTTGGAGAACTTTTCTATAGCACGATTTAAGACTTGAAAGAATAGAGACATTTCCTAAATGCCCTATAGCCTCTTGAAGAAAAGTAAAGACATCTCCGTACTGTTCCCCAATACTCTACTAGACACATCTTTATAGACAACCAAGGACACTTGAACTCTGTGCTCTGATACCAAGTTTGTAACGCCCCAAAATTGGGTCCCGAGACATCAAACGATGCTTAGGATCACAAGTGACCCCAAGCTAACCATTCTACTAGCATAACTCATAAGAAACTGAACAAAAAATATAAATCTATACAAATTTGTGGAAAATAACTCTTTTCTGAATAAGATAGATACAAAACTAAAATTTCAAGATTACAACTCTACTTTTGCAACTAAAACTGAAATGGAATACATCAACTTCTATTGACTATCTATGAAGCCTCTACTAGTGCTGACTGTAGGTAGCTGGGTCATGACTCCCGACTATCCCAACTCAATATGGCTGGATAAAGAAAATACAAAATTCTCAAAATGTATAACTAAATCAAGCCCTTGAATCAAAGAGACTCATTACCTGCTGACTGGATGCTGCAAACTAACTGGATCTGAAGATGTATACTATACCTTGTATCTACATTCCAAGAAAATGTAGCCCAATACGAATATGTGGGTCAGTACCATGGAAAGATAACTAGCATATGGGGGTGTAATGCATATATAATATAATATCTTAATGTCATCACAGTTTATAAAATTATGCATGCTGATATAAATGACTCACTTAGCTCGAATTAAAATCATCATAATCATAAGAGAGTAAAATATATCGGGTGAAACATGTGAGTCATCATAATAAATCTGAATTCACTTCCATCTCGATTCCAAATCATCAAAGTAATCAAATCTAATAACAATTCTCTTTGGAATATATGTTCATTAAATCTTTAGAAAACAATCACCTTCTCAAAATCATTCTTTCTAACAAATATGTTTTCATCTCAGATAGAAAAATAAGACTTTTCATATTAGATAGGAGAATACACACACACATTGGTAGTCTCTTACAACCGACATAAACCATGTGATCTACATGGAATCCAATGTCCAACCCACGTTGGGGAGAGCTGTCCTATCCTTACAATCGGAGTAGGACCTTAATCATTATTTTCACTAGTGATCGCTATATCAATTAGCCTTGGGCTCACATCCTACGGGGGCATGTAGTTCTAGGGAAGTAACAATCATAGCTATACCTCCCACTCGGTGCTAAAGACAACTCACAAACTTAGCTCAGATCTTTTCAAAAGAAAATCCACAACAAAATAATTCAACAATTCATAACGGGAGCCATCATGCTACCCCTTTATCATAATCAATTAAAATGTGGATTTATTTTCTCATTCGAGTTCAAAAATAACTCCTTCAAGACCAAATGGTCAAATCAATCCAATCTCAAAGTGTATATAACACATTACTTCAACAAAATATAAATTCAAATCGGGTTCAACAACCCATCTATCAATACTTGATCAAAACATTTCAAGATTCACACTTTATATATCAAACATGTATGATTCATATGAAAATCTGGAAATTTATCTTTAATCATGAATATTCACATCAACACTCATGAAATTCATCTTCAAAACATCAAAAATATTATAACTTCTTCAACAAGAATATAGATTTCAAATTTCCATCTTAAATTCATAAGTAGAGCATGTAAAATCATATATCTTTGTAAAATAAAACAAATTTTGGGCACAAGAATGAAAGGGTGTTCTTGTTGAAAAACCCCACATACCTTAAACTTGAAGCTTTGAATGAACTCTTAACGTTGAGACTCTATTCATGAAAATAATGAGTGTTTCTTGTAGCCCACGGAATGGGGATTCCGAATCTCAAAGAATTATTGAAAACTCATGGTTGAATCTTGAGATATTTGAATTTTTAGGTTGAAACCCTAATGAATGTTCTTGGTGATTTTGAGAGAAAGTAAACTTATTTTGGTGTTATGGGAGTTTAATCCTGTGTTATAGATATATATAGGGGTGTTTTTGGCACTTGGAAGTGAGGTATGCGGCGCACAACCCATGGCAGACCTTAAGGTGTGTGTCACACACCTTATGGAAGACATTTAAGTATGCCTCGCACTCCCAATCACACATATTTGATTGGGCGGCGCATTGCCCATCGCACACCTTTACTGCCTCTCAAGAAAATGGGCATAACTCTTCGCTCGGGTATCAAATTTTTGCGAAATTGATATCGTTGGAAAGATAATTCAATTATCTACAATTTGATAGGTCTTGGAACGAAAACTTCCATGTATGTTAAGAGATATATACGTTTTAAGATGACCCTTATAGAATCAAATGTCAAACTTTGGATGAATCAATTGGTCTTAGCTCAACTTTGTTCTAGGTCATTGCTATGAACATTTTTCACCTTTAAAATACTCCATAGACTAGAAGAGCAGGAACGATAGTTTGAATTCTAGCACAAAAATCTGGGGTATTACATATAGGATAGAAGGAATCCGGGTGGGACTTGAGTATGCGGGCGGTGCAAAGATGAAGGTGGAAACTTCTGTAGGGGAGATAATGGAGGATGAAATGGTGTTTGATGAAGCAAACCGCACATTCGTGACCTTTCGACGGCTGCTCCTCCACTTGCTGCGGCATCAAAACAATCAATTTTCTCTAACCCTAATTGCCTATCGTAATCTCTAGTTTAATTATACGGACTGATATAAAAAAGTTGTTGAGTTTCTAAATATCATCTTTTGATCCTTTATTATCTCTGCATGCATTTTTGACTGATTGAAAGAAATACATATTTCCATAGGGAAAAGTCATTGTTTCCACCTTTTAGTATACACGAAAAGTCTAGGTTACACCTGAACTAGCATAGTAACCTATTACACCTAAGCTACAAACAAGTGGAACTATTACCTCCTTAGAAGGCGACATGTCACAAAAGGTACACTCACCTTCCTAAGGTACCTGAGAGGAAGGAAAAAAACTTAAAATGATAGATTCCATACACTTGTCACTATTTCATTTGTCATTATATCATTAAGTACCCGTAATATTCCTCTTAATATATACAATTGGACTAATTATTTTTTTAATTACAAAAATGTTAATAAAATTATTTTTTTTATTTTTCAGCTAAAAATATATTAATAAAATTAAATTTTCTTATTTATTAATTTAATATGTGGGTCCCGCCTTCTTTAATTGCTTTTCTTCACCAAAATCACCATTAAAACACCACCATTGATACCATCATCATCAAACTCAAATCTTCAGCACAATAACTTTTAGAATTCACTATAAATTTCATTATAGGAATCATAATACAACCATTAGTATCACAAAAATTACAAACAACCTACCATAAAATTCAACATGTGTAGTTTGGTGTTAGATTTCAAACTTTAACAAATTTTCTTATAAATATTATAAATATATAGATAATGACCATGTTGATGAGGAGGTTGATATTGGTGAAAATGAGCCTCCTGTCTTCAGTTATCCTTTAATTGAGATTGAAAGAGATACAAATCCTAAAAGAGATGAACATACAAGTACAGAGGTTCCTAATGGTAATTCATATCGGTCATTGACGCATTGATATTCTTCATTTTTTTTCTGTTTTGTATTCTTGTAGTGCATCCTACTTGTTCATTGATCTGCTTTTTCATGACTTTTCCTGCTAATAGCATATCTTACTTGCTTATCTTCTAGGGCTAGTAAGATGAAATTTAAATACATCAAGTCATCGAACTGGTTTTACCATATTTGTGGGATGTGCTCTTTTTCACTTCAAGTTTTTATTAATTGGAAATCTTTAACATTGTAGATTATTGTAATTTGATAAATCACAAAAATAAAGTTTTTATGGTGGTTGTTTGTGATTTTTGTGATACTAATTATTGTATTGTGATTGCGATAATGAAATTTATAGTGGATTGTTAAAATTATTGTGGTGAAGATTTGAATTTGATGATGATAGTGTTAATGGTGAAAAAGAAATAATGGGTGACATGGATTTTTTTTTTCTAAAAAATTGACATAATATCTGACGTAGTAATGACATGGAAATGATTTGGAGCGAGTGTAGATTACTCTCCATCATGTGACTGGTTCTTACGCTTTGGTGTGGAAATAGTTTCACTTCTTTTTAGTTTAGGTGTGTAATAGGACACTATGATAGTTTAGTTGTGAACTAGACTTTTCGTGAATAGTTTGAGGTGGAAATGATGACTTTTCCCTATTTCTATTCTTACATGGAAATTATTAACACATAACATTCATACTTGCAAGAGAAAATTGAAGAAAAGGCTTCTTTTAAGTCTTGAATGAAGGATTGGTGACATTAACCAACTTAAAGGGTCAAATATAATTAGAAAACTTGATTAAGTTAATTGTGAACTTGATTAATATTTTTAAAACTTTCTAATCTTTCAAAAAAACAAATCAACCCATACCTCTCTCCTCTAAATCAACCATCTCTCTCCTCTCTCTCGAGACAGTGTCTCAAGTCTCTCCCAATCAACAGTTCTGGAAAATTTCTCCCTTTAAGCTCTGGCGAGAAATAGTTGGGCGAGTTTCTTTTCGATTTTCAACCGTCAATCGACGTGAAGAAATAGAGGAACTTGAGCCAACTTCTCTGGTGACAACAACTTTGAGTTCTTCTTCGTCCCATTTCTTCTTTCACAGTTAAAAAATTATGACTTGAGCCAACTTCTCTTCTAGATTGGTTAATAATTTTAATATTTATTGCTTAAATTAAAAATGTGTACTAAATGAAACACTAATTTATGATATTTATTCTCTACTCTTTTTGGTGTGAAATATAATTTTTTGTTGTTATTGTAGTTCTTATTATCGAACTGTTGATTTAATGAAATGTGAACTGAATAAAACCCTAATTTCTGGAATTTCTTCTCTA
This sequence comes from Capsicum baccatum var. pendulum, assembly GCA_030864225.1. Classification (NCBI taxonomy): domain Eukaryota; kingdom Viridiplantae; phylum Streptophyta; class Magnoliopsida; order Solanales; family Solanaceae; genus Capsicum; species Capsicum baccatum. Next base: position 27,068,423 of record CM061556.1, on the reverse strand, counting down.
CTCTTTTTGGTGTGAGATATAATTTTTTTATTGTTATTATAGCTCTTGTTGTAAAACTGTTGATTCAATTTGTTGGTGATTTTTGGACATTGTTGATGTTCTTAGTGTGCGTGTGTTATGTTGGTGTTGCTGGGTTGATTTGTTGTTTTCTTGGTAAAAATAGTGATGCAGCATATTAACCATCCGATGCAACAGATTAATCATTTGGGCCAACAAATTAACAATCTGATGCAATAAATGAATAGAACAGATCATTCATCTGTTGCGATAGATGACTCTTCTATTTGGAAGAAATCTAAGAAATATTGATCCAACAGATTACTCATTTGGCAATAGATGAGTGATTTGTTTCAACAGATGTGTGGCCTTTTTTATTATTTCCAATGGATTACTCATCCGCTGCAACAGGTTAGTTATATGCTGCAACAGAGATCCTACCTGGCGGAACAGATGCGTGATCTGTTTTTATTGTCTCCAACAAATTACTCATCCACTATAATAGGTTGGTTATATTTTTCAATAGATAACATTCCCGGTGCTATAGATGAGTGATTTATTTTTATTATTTTCAATGGATTACTCATCCGCTGCAGCAGGTTTCTTATATACTGCAATAGATATCCTACATGGTGCAACAGATAAGTGATTTGTTGGAAACAATAAAAATAGATCACTCATCTGTTGCACCAGGTAGGATATCTATTGTAGCATATAACCAACCTGGTGCAATAGATGAGTGATCTATTATAATTATTTCCAATGGATTACTCATCCGCTATAATAAGTTGGTTATATGTTGTAATAGATTAGTGGTCCATTTTTACTATTTCCAATGAATTACTCATCTGTTGCAATAGGTTGGTTATATATTGAAACAGATAAAATACCTGGTGCAACAGATTAATGATCTGTTTTTATTATTTCCAACGATTTACTCATCCGTTGCAATAGGTTGATTATATGTTGTATCAGATAAACTACCTGGTGTAACAAATTAGTGATTTATCTTTATTATTTCCAACAGCTTACTTATCCATTGCAATATGTTGGTTATATATTTCAATAGATAACATACCTGGTGCAACAGATGTGTGGTCCATTGGAACTGCTATTTTACTATTGTACATGTTAAGTTTACTGTTATCCTTTTTTAATGATGCATTAATCAATTGTAATCTATTTTATGTTTCTGTTAATTTAAGATAATATGTCTCCCAAAAGAAATGAAATCGAATTAAGTCTAAGTAAATAAACAAGTGAAGCATCTAAGCTACATCCACCGCTCTATGAGCTTGCTTTACAAGCGTTATCTCAATCAGGAGTAGAAGATAATGAACATAGGGAGGAGGAATGTTTCAAAATAGTAGATCTAAATACTAATAGCCCTTCCATCAAAGAGTTGGTCAAAACCTTCAGCATTGATCGTTATCCTGTGAGAATACAGTGCGATGGTGCCACAGAATTAACAGGTGATTTTGTGGTTAAGTCAGCCATGGAAAAATCTTTTGATGCCTTAAAAAATACTTTGAGAACAAAAATTGAATTTTTATTTTAGGAAAAGCTACTTTGGACAATATCTTGATTTGTCGGAGGACAATAATGCTCGTTTCTAAACGAAAATGGTATATGATCTTCTCAACCATAGGTTTATGTATGAAAACAAAGGTAAGATGGATGAGGTGTGGATAAATTACTATGGCATGCCTGTTTGTTTTGGTTAGAAGGAGTTTGCCATAGTTACTGAACTAAGATGTTATCCTCCTCCTCTTTCTCAAGTTATACCTACTCTAACCCTAAAAAAAGTTTCCCGCATACCCAAAAAAGGCAAAGGCAAGTCTAGTGATCGTGATGATCTTGTGTCCATTGTTGGTCTAAGCTTCAAAAACAAAAATTTGATAGAAACATTGAAAGGTAAAAGACTTTCAAAGAAGCAAAAAGAATAATAGTGCTTGGTTTGGTTTGTACATAATATTCTTTGGGCGAGAGACATTAACAACAACATAAGCCTCGGTTTAATAAATCTCTGAGAGGATCTTGAGGCATTTAACAACCATCCTTGGGGTTATGAAAGCTTCAAAATGACTGCCAAATATTTGTTGACTCCATTAACGCCAAAGACAGTCAACTTATATGGCTTTCCATAGGCTTTCATGGTAAATATTTCTTTTATTATGATATGATTCATTTTTTTTATTCAATAATACTTTTGATTTACTGACGTTATGTTATAGGCTTGGGCATTTGAAGTCATTCCTTATTTGAGACAACAAGTGAACTGCCAGGAAGAAATTTCCTATCCAAGTATCTTGAGATGGCTGTTGGCCAAAACTGATAAAAATGCAAAATTTCTTGATCTTTTTAATTCCCCGAAGGAAGCAATAAGTCTAATTCTAATCAAGTTTTTATTTTAATTAATGATTATTTTAAATAATTTCATCATAATTCTAATATATGTACTGATTAATTATAGATTGCTCATCCGTGGTTTATTCCGATCAATCGAGAGTTGAAGATGCTATTTTTCTTACTTTATAGTCTTTGTAAACATTATAGGATCCTAAGGTCGTTGATAGAATAAAAGTAGAATTATTTGGAGCAACAACTATCACAAGAAAAATAATTTTTGAGGGTGGTCTTGTTGTTGTTGATGATGTAGTGGTAGTGGTGCTGCTGTTGGGGCTAATGATGCTCCTCTTACATTTTTTAAAACAACAAGCCATTATGATTAGGATCATACTGGTTATACAGATTTTGCCACTTATAGCAAATGTTCTGCATACAAATGTCATGACTGCAAGGCGAAACATGATGGAGTGATTAATGCTATTAATGCACTAACTGCTTCTATAAAGAAAATGACATCTAAGAGGGGTGTCATTCTATCAAAGAGGATTTCATATCCATACACTCCACTAGAGATCAAGGTGTCTAAGAGGAGAAAAAAAGATATTTCCAAGGCATCATCAATCATAAAAAAAAGCAAAATTGCAACACCTATGACTTTGTCTTGCACCGTTGTTCAATGTACAAGGGCCATAGGATAGCAACATGAGCTGAAGAAGGTGAATGAATGTATATCATCTGTTCCAACAAACAAACAGGCACATATCTATTTCAACAGATGATACATCTACTGAAAATTATCAAACAGATATATACATCTATTGCAACTGTTGTCTAACCTATTGCATTAGATGCGTTATCAGTTGTATCATTTGTCCATCAATTTCAGTAAATCAAACAGATTTTCATACAGTTTTAATTTATACCAATAGATGATCCTTATGTTGCAACAGATAGGTCATCTACTCAAAATTATCATACCAATCTATTTTACCTATTTGAATTTATCCTAACAGGTGATCCATCTGTTGCAACGTAAGACTGATCTATTGCAATAGATAAACAATCTGTTGTATATCTGTAATTAGCATTGACAATTCTGGCTTTCCAGGTAGATGTCACAGTAGAAGCTACTGCTGAAGAGTATAATATCACAGTTGATAATTCATCAACTTTTTCCAAAAAAGAAGAAAAAGTGAAGCTTATCAGTTTGAGAGAATGGAAGAATTACCCATTTGAAGGGTTCAACATATCGGATGAGGCACCAAAAAAACTAACAAAGTTGATCAATGACTATTCAGAATGGATTGCCGATGGGCTGTTAAAGCATCATGCCGGTAGGTACATATATCAATTTTAAAGATATTGATTGATACAATTCTTGTTGAAAAATTATGACATGAACACATATAAATTATCACGTAAAAAACAAAAGAACGAACACTACAAAGTGAATGAATCGAGTCTTGGTTTTGATATGTTTGACTTTATTGTTACGCATCTCAAAATGAATAATTGGTTCTATTTGATGTCACAACCCCAAACTTACTAGAATGATGAGATTTAAATGCCATACATATTACTATTAATTAATACTCTAGTTAATTTCATCTGTGTATTAATTTTTTCATCACGTAATCTAAAATGTTTGATAATATGTGTAACACATTGATGTTATTTTTTACTTTCTCTGAAAGAAGGCCAAGTTCCAAACACAAGAACAATGCAGATACATGACAGACAATTGTTTGTTCAAAGTTTACATCAATAATGCGTATGATAGGTATTGTCAGCAACAGCTGGAAGTTTTTCAAAATGAGGAATGCTTAATCAACATCATCAAAGGTTTTAGCATTCCAGCTAGCTTACCTTGTCATTTGGTCGACGAAGTTTACATCCCAATCAATTGTGGTGATGAATTTCATTAGGTGTTGGCGGTCGTCATTCTAAAATATAGGTGCATAAAAGTTTATGACTCGATGTCGCGAAGGAGATGTTCTGGGCCATTGTCTGACATACAAAAGATGGCCAAAATACTCCCTACTTACCTTGATATGAGTGGCTTTTTATACCAAAAGGTTTGTACTATTTGGTCGATGATTGAAGCACACCGAAAAAAATGTGTAATCCATTTGATGTACAACCTGTTGAAGGAATTTCTCAACAAACCATCGGTAGCCTGTAAGTACAAGTATCGTAATTTATTTTAATTTCATAAATTTTGCAACGCTTACATGAAATGCAAGATATGAATAATCTATTTTTTTAAAACACAGGTATTGCGGTAATTTTGTTTCCGCTTACACCGAGTATTTGAGCAAAGGGTTACAAGTACCAAATGATGGTATTGATGTCGGATTACTCCGCAATAGATATGCTGCTCTTTTATGGAAATTAGAAGAATCAAAAGCGGAAAAATCATATGAAAGCGACATTAAAAATCCACGACGACCAAAGCCAAATTCCATAGCATCGGATGAAGAACAACTTGTCCATATTGAGTAGTTCTTTATAGCTTGATGTGTGAGCAAAATCTAACACATTTAATGCTTTTTAGCTTAAAATATTGGTGAATTCTAAAGCAACTTTTGTTGTTTTGATGTGTTTGCTCATAATATTGCAGAAAAAGGCTGAAGAAATGAGAATAAACAATAATAGAGAAAAAGAGTTATAAATCTGAGCAAAATAGAAGAAAACATGGCTGACGATCTCCCTGATAAGTCGTCAGTCTCGTGATAGCCTATCAGCATTGGCATCATCCTTAACCAGGGATTTGCAGTTTGAGGAGTTGTTCTGATGACGCCGATGATGTGGTGTCAAAGTCATGATAAGGCTTCAAGAATGGCGTCAGCCTTAAGTAGAAAGTTAGCATGGGAAGAAGATATCTGACGACGTTGGTGATACGCCGTCAGATCCCTGACGTGGCATCAGCCACATCGTCAGCCTAAGACAGAACCTGAAGGCAACTGAAACCTCTTTGATGCAATCAGTGATAGGGCATCAACTTCTCGACGCGGCATCAGCCTAGGCGTCACCTATTCCAGAATTTTTTTTTAATTTTATAATTTTTTTCCTTAATTAGGCTTTAGTATAAATAGCATCTTTTAGGGTTTTTGATTCGTTGATAATTCATCTATCAGGCATCAACTCTAAGAAGAGAGACACATATTTTTTCTCTCATTCATAAATTATTCTTGTGTTTTCGTATCAACTATTTTTGGGGTTTCTACCTTGTGATTAAATTGGAGGAACTACTTGTTGTTTTATATCCATTCGTAAGTTTATCATTATAATCATGAATTCAAATTGTTATTTCGTTCATCAAATCATGAACGGCTAATTTCATTAGCCGGAGTTATGGGATCTATGGATTAGGGTTTGATATGATACTAGGTGTTTAACGGATTCAAAGAGTAGTAAAACATCTTGAGATTCTGTTATTTTAACTAAAATCTAGTGGTTGCAAGAATTAGTTTATGCCTTAGATTTTATTTACTTCTAACGGAGAAATAGACTAGATGACGTGAATTATCAACAGGGACTCAGAAGCTACCAACCTTCTGTTTATTGATTAAGGTCGTAACTGGATTAATCTACCTGAGATAACATCCTATTAGAAATAGATAACTTATCTATGTTCGAGAGAATTAGATAATAAATTGTCTGGTGAGGTTGAGAGATAGGTCAGATAGTATAATAGTCAGGGATATTCTGCTGTTCTACTCATTCCGAGAATCTTTAGCCTTACCTAGTATCTGTCAGTTCTCGAAAACCTTGGTGAACATAGCTCTTGTTTCCCATTTATCTTGATTAAAAATAATGAAGTATTAAAAGTGATATTTAACACACCGTGAACTTAAACCCCCATCTTTTAGAAACAGTAAACTACCAGTAAAATCTTTCGTAAACAAATCAAAGTTCACACCCTATTCCCTGTGAGATTTGACAACAACCTAGTTGGGTTTTATATTGAAAATGAATGATTATACCCATTGAAGAGTGTAATTTTAGCGTTATCGAAAATGGCACCGTTTTCGGAGAATACGGTTGTAGACTGAAAATTTTGTGTGCAAAAATTTGTTGATTGTTAAGTTTCCGTGATTTACGTTTATTTGTTGTTTTTGTTTATTGTAGGTACTGTGTTGTTTATGACAAGCACGAGAAGTTCCGGAGAACCTCTATTATCAATCAATCCAGAACCTCAACTAATTGGGAGAATGGCTGAACAACAAGAAGCAGAAAGACTAGCTGTTTTATCCAGGGCTCAGGTGAATGTGCGAAATTTGGGTCAACAAGCACGTCACCAAAACTCTGATGATGAAGACTTGGGTGATTAGGAATTGCTGAATCCTCAAAACACAAGGAGGGCTGAGCAAGTTGCTACACCAGTGCATCGAAACATCAATAGAAATCATCCAGTCTGAGGAATGTATGGTCAACAACCTATGCAATATGAGGCTGATGAAGATGATGAAGGAATGGATGGAGCTGGTGCAACGGGTGCTATCATTCCGCCACCGTTGGCACCAGGTGTAAAGTTCAGCATAACAAGTACCATGATCCAACTCCTAAATATGAAAGAGTTATTTGGAGGCTTGCGTGGTGATGATCCGAAGATGCATTTGGTGAACTTCATCACCATCTACAAATATTTTGATAATCTAGGAGTGAGCTAGAATGCGATCAAGTTAAGGTTATTTCCATTGTCTTTATCTCGAGAGGCAACAATGAGGTTGAATGATTTAGAGCCCGATTCTATAACTAACTAGAGATAGTTAAAAGATGCATTCCTAGAACGGTTCTTTCCACACTATAGAGGGGTACAATTGAGGGATGAGATTAGAAACTTCAGAAAACATTCAATTGACGCCCTACATGAGACTTGGGAAAGGTTTAAGAAGAAACTTGCACAATGTCTGAACCACAATATGATAGACTTTCACTCGATAAAGACTTTTTACAGAGATTTCAACTCTGTGACCAAGCCAATTATCGACAACGCTGCAGGTAGTTCATTGATTGACCTCTCTTTTCTGGATGCTTCTGATATACTGAATAGAATGACCAAGCAGAGTCGGGCTTGTAACACTAGGGATTTTATAGAGGCTAGCCCTACTATTACTGGTGGTATTACTATAGATAAGCATAGAAGGGATGAGGAGCGAGATCAGGACATGGCCCATTTGAAAGACGCAGATAGACTTTTTGGCTAAGCACTTACTATCCGGCAAGACTAAAATGGTCAAGACTGTGGACTCTCAGGGTACTGTATCTGCATGTGCTGATGCTGAGGCAAACTATGTGAGTAATCAGGGGGCTTTTCAAGGCAATAGCCAAGGGAACCAAGGTCGGACTTTCTATGAAAAGCCTGATTATAAAGATAGGGAGCAGGGACATTGGAGAAATAATAATGACAGGTGTGGTTTGTATACTCCTTCTGGAAGTTGGGATGCTGCAACAACTAGTTCTGGCAAGATGTCCATGGAAGACATGATGGAAAAGCTGTTGAAGGGAGTGGAGGTAACCAAATCGAGGGTAACTAATATGAAAAGTGAGTTTTCTACCCTCAATCAGTTGGTTAGCTCACACTCATCTTCTATGGAGCAGTTGGAGCAGCAAATGAGCTAATTTTTAGCTACTCTGAATTAGAGAAAATCTTGAACTTTACCTAGTGATATAGTTCAGAACCCGTGGACTGATGGCTCTTGTATGGCGATTAACACTCGTAGTGGTAAGATGTTATTTGGCCCTTCTATAGGAAAAACTGTGGAGAAGGAGGTAAGTGTTGCTAAATCGGAAGGAAGTAATCCAGTGGAGTCTGTGAAATTGAATAGCTTTATTGACATGTCAGAGAAAGAAGACGACAAAAAAGAGAAAGTAGTATTGAAACAAATGCCAAGACCACCACCTCCATTTCCTCAGAGGTTGAAAAAGAAAGAAGATAATAAGAAATTTAGCAAGTTCATGGCAATAATGAAACAACTGACTGTGAATGTGCCATTGATGAAGGAACTTGAGCAAATGCCGAACTATGCTAAATTTATGAAGGAATTGCTAACAAAGAAGTTGAAGGTAAGTTGTGAGCCGTTGGACAACATCCATCACTGTGGTGCTATGTCTTCACAATCCTTAGTGAAGAAAAAGCCTGATCCTGGAGCATTTACCATACCATGCATAGTTGGGTCCATAAAGTTTAGCAAAGCTTTATATAACTTAGGAGAATATATAAATCTGATGCCGCTTGATATCTACAAGAATCTTGGATTTAGGGAGCCTACCCCCACAATGATGCATCTTGTTATGGCAGATAGATCAGTTAAGTGACCAGTTGGTATATTGTAGGATATGTCAATAAAGGTGGGTGATTTTATTCTGCCTGCAGACTTTGTCATACTGGATTGTGATGTTAATTTTAAGGTACCCATCATCTTGGGTAGACCATTATTAGCCATGGGGAGAGTATTGGTTGATATGGAGCACAATGAGCTTAAATTCAGATATGGGAAAAAGGAGGCCAGATTTAAAATGCAACCTCTTATGAAGCAGTTGGAGGAGATGAACATCTTCTCGATTGTGGATGTATTTTAGGAATATGGTAATGAGGTAGTGATATGGTATCTTGATGATGTTTGAGTAGTCGAGATAACAAAGTCGTGCCGCGACACTAAATCAGGCGCTATTGGGAGGCAACACAAAATTTTCTTTTCATGAATTTTGTTTTTATTCAATTAGGTAGTAATAGGAAGGAACTGAAGGGTTACAAAAAGGTCAAGGTAAAAATTGAAGAATGCAAGTCAAGTGGTCTTGACGACATTAGTGATAGACTATCGCAACTGTGATGACTTATCACTAACATCATCAAAAAGATCAGAGGGTGAGATCTTCTCTGTTAAGGATGACGACCTCTGTGATAAGCTATCATATTTCTTACGGCTTATCATGAGTTGGCGTCATCCATTATGTTATTCTGAAAAATCTGGGCCCAATTTGATCCAAATCAAACCCGGCCACAGTGTAAAACCCTTCAGGTTCCCTCTTTATTTTATTTCCTTCTTTAAGTATTATTTTATTTCCTTAATAGGATATTTACTTCCTTTCAAAACACTCCCAAGTATACAAGGAAACCTCCTTCCTGATAGTTGTGGGATTGCAAGCAAACTCAGAGTCTATCTCTCATATTTTCTTCTCTCTCGCATAATCAAGTGGAGTCAACTCATCAGGTATGCTCATAACTTTGTTCTCCTGTCATTGAAGTGGTAAAGCTTTTGAAAACATAATGCTCTAAAGGAAGAAACTTGAGTTTAAGTTGTAATAGCATGGAAATCAGAAATTAGTGTTAAGTTATGCCTAAATTGTAAAAATTTGAAAACCCTAAGTACAAAAATTAAAATACCATGTGATTATACGAAGAATTTGGTTCCAAAATTATGAATGCAAATTGAGTGGGGGAAAAATTTTGAGCTGACGACGTTGCTGATAGGCTATCACAAGCATGATGCCTTATCACCTACATCGACAGCAACTTTGAAAAAGGAAGTATTCACTGTTAAGGCTGATGACATAACTGATAGGTTATCACAAATATGATGCCTTATCAGCCACATTGTCACAAGTTAGATAATAATGCTAAGTGAACTTGAATAGCATGTTTTGACTGTTATACTTTGATTATTAACTTGTGTTTGTCTTATGGTCCAGGAACATTCTAATGGCACCTAAAAGCAAGAATCCTAACACTCCAAAGAAAGCTGCCAAGCCTAAAGTGGTTCAAAAGTTTATTGATGAAGACTCTGATTATGAAGATGAAGAACCACTGCTCAGGTGGAGAAGAAAGAAACCCAGTCCAAAGGTACCTCCTTTACCTAAACCCATTACGGTAGAGGATAGTGATGATACTGAGACTACCACCCCAGCTGAGAGTGAATCTTTTGAGCAAGAGGGTTCAAAGAAAATTGAGTTCGAACAGCCTGAGTCTGTGAAGGATGATTCTGAGGAAACATCCTTTGAAACTCCCACAACTGAGATTCAAGATGAGAAGGAACCTCCAGTTTGGAGAACTTTGATAAAATGCAAGAATTTGGAGGTTCGAGAGAATTCTAGATGGAAAATCCCCAAAGTAGAGGACATTATCCTCAAAGGGTTTATTAGAACAATAAGAAGATCTACCAGACGGCCGGTGTTTCCAGAGAAGAGAGTCATCATCACAGGATTGCCTGGGTATCCTGCAGTTATGAAGAAATTTAGAGTTCATGGGCTGGTATGGACTGATAAGGGAGGTAAACCATTTTTCCCTATAGTAGTCTGAGAGTTCTATGCGAACTACTAGGCCAGATTAGAGAGCATGTGCAAGAGTGGAGAGACCACAGCAGACTAGCCTTTGCTGACCAGAGTTCCAGTTCATGGGGTAAATATAGATTTTCTGATACGACTATCGACAGGTTTCTACATGGACCTAACTTCACTCTTCAGGTCACAAATCCTGTATTCTACCATCGTCTGAAGATTAAGGAGGACCAGTGTCCTTGGTTAGCTACACTTATAGGTGAGGGAGATCCTTTATGGCTGAACCAACCCAGTGAGCATATTTACAAGGCTTCGTTAACTTAAGAGGCAAAATTCTGGTGGGGTATTATGTGCACCCATTTGATGCCGACCGATGGAGATAATATTCTGGGTTTTGATCGAGCAATATTGGTCGTATGTCTTATGGCTAACCTTAAGCAGAATTTTGGGGAGATTATTACTGAAGAGATCAAGATTTGGGTATCGAGGTCTGACACAGCTTATTCATTCCCTTGTCTGATTACCAAGATATGCATAGAGGCAGGCATACCATAAATTGCTAGGATTGATAAGAATTTGTATGCCACCAAAACCCACAACTCTATTCTCTATGAGGAAAATCAGCCAAGGCTGACACTTCATAGAGGAGTTAGGGTTGAGGTGAACCCATCAGTTTTAGGCCCTAGTTTAGTACCTGAAGTTGAGGTGCAAGCTTCTGAGGCTGCTCAGGTAGGCTCAGTTCCTGATGATGAGCCAGGTCCATTAATTCCTACAGCACCAGTAAAAGTTGTATCCCAGCCTATTGATATCAGAAAAGTGGCCAAATAGGCCAGATGGTGTGAGATGCAGCTATGTGCCTTTGCTGACCAGTTTGTTGCTACTGTAGATAAAAGAATCAGGGTTTCTCTTGAGCCCTTTGATACTTTGCCTACACAGGTTGCAAATCTAGAGAACCATTCTGATGTAAGGGCATAGGAGCTGACTAGAGCAGAGCTTACTGAATTTAGAGTGGCCCTAGAATAGGTAAAATCTGAGATAGTGGTAGTAAAAAAACACCAATTTATGATGCTTGCAGGGAAGACAGCTGAGGAATCTGAGGATGAACCTCCAATCCTAGATCTCATTGCGGAGCCAGTGAAAAAGAAAAAGAAGAAAGACAAAGAAGCTGAAAAAGGTAAGAGAAAGAGACAAGAGGATGATGAGAATGAGAGAAAGGCTGAGAAAAAGGTAAAGAAGAAGAAAAAGGCAGAGAAGACACTGCAGGCAGATGATGAGTTGACAGAATCGGAGAAAGAGGATCTAAAAAAGGCAATGCAAGCGACTTAAAGGGAAAACTAGAAATGGGAAGAAGCACTATGAGTGAGAGCTATAGGAGCCTCATCTAGAAAAACAGTTGAACTGGTGTAAAGAGAAGCTCCTGATGAGGATAACACTGCTACAGGGTCGAGGACCCATGAATTGAGACTTGATTGACTCCAGGTATATCCTAACCCTTAGTTTTATTTTGTTTTGATTTTAAGTTGAGGGTGTAGGGTAGAATGTTGTTGTAGCACATTTTGTAAATAACTAGGAGTAGTGCAAGTTCTGTAGGTAGTTAACTGATTTAGTGATTTTGAACACCTCTCCGAAGGTTTGTTTTGCAGGACTATATGAATTGCACCTTATTGTGACCACTTTGCATCTCGTCATGGCATTAGTTTAGTTATATGACCATCACTACTGAACAATTGCGTGAACCAGATAGGCAGTAGCCAGTGATATTGCTTGTGTGCCATGTGTGTGTGAGACTATACCGAGTTCTCTTTGTAGTGTCAAATATAGAACTTGCCCGGTTTGTCTTACCATAGTTAAAAGATAGGGGTTAGGAAAGGATCATAGGCCGTTTTTGAATTTAAGTCACTAGTCGCCTAAATGACCTTCCTCTAATGCCTGATATCCCTTGATCCCAGTTTGAGCCTTAATTGATCATTTTTCTTTCTATGATACCTATCACCTTCCCCTTTTTAATCATAATGAACTTGTTTAGGCCCTTTCCCTCCTTGGGCTGTGCACCTTAATGAAGCCAAATAGCCTGAGTTGAGGGTGGCTATCATAGGGGTGCGTGATATAAGTTAGGTATGAAGAAGGGAAAAGTAGAAGAGAAAAAATCAAAGAAAAAGAATAAAAGTTGGGTGTTCGTGAAAAAGAGAAAGAAAATAAACTCAGCTTGAATAAAAAGAAGTGCACCCATCCTGAAAGTGTGATCTAGAAAATAGAAAAAGTGAAAAAAAGGGAGAAAAAGAGGAAAATAAAAGAAAAGAAAAAGAGAGAAAAGAAGTTAATAAGTGGCCCCACAAGTTAAGGTAGTGCCATGGAGATTAGTCACTCTAAATGCCGTATAATATCATACCAGCCCTAGCCTATGTTACAAGCCGAAGAAAGACCTATAGTGATCCTAGAGTACCTATTTGGAAACCTTGGTAATGACGATAAGGGCAAGCATATGGTATTTGGCATACACTAGTTTGAACTTCATTCTGAGAGTGAGTGTTTTTGTGATGAGCCCCGTGTTTATATTTTTGATGTCTGACATGAGAAAAAGAGGGGAATTTCTTTGATTGTGAGGGCACACTAGTATCTTGCTAAGTTACTTACTTATTTGGGTAGTGTACATCTATACATGCATGATTGTTGGTACTTAGTTGATGCCATGGGTAGAAGAATTTGTGTTATATTGTTGCTTTTTAATAAATTGCACAGTAGTTTTGAGTTGGTTGACTTAGGAGATGGTAAACTGAGTTTTGAGTTAAATTGGTTGTTGACTGCTGAATGTTCATTGTATTCTCTTAGTTAGTTGTTGCTTGAGGACAAGCAATTGTTTAAAGTTGAGGTTGTTGATGTGTGAGCAAAAGCTAACACATTTAATTCTTTTTAGCTCAAAATAATTAGGAATTCTGAAGCAACTCTTGTTGTTTTGATGTGTTTGCTCATGATATTGCAGAAAAAGGATGAAGAAATGAGAATAAACAATAATGGAGCAAAAGAGTTTAAAATCTGAGCAAAATAGAAGAAAACATAGCTGACGACCTCTGTGATAAGTCGTCAGCCTCGTGATAGACTATCAGCATTTGCATCAGCCTTAACCAAGGAGTTGCAGTTTGAGGAGCTGTTCTGACGACGCCGGTGATGTGGCATCAAAGTCGTGATAAGGCGTCAAGAATGACATCATCCTTAAGCAGAAAGTTAGCATGGAAAGAAGATATCTGACGATGTTGGTGATACGCCGTCAGATCCCTGACGCGGCATCAACCACATCGTCAGCCTAAGACAGAACCTGAAGGCAACTGAAGCCTCTCTGATGCCATCAGTGATAGGGCATCAAATTCTCGACGCGGCGTCAGCCAAGGCGTCACCTATTACGGAATTTTTTTTTAATTTTATAATTTTATAATTTTATTTCCTTAATTAGGCTTTAGTATAAATAGCATCTTTTAGGGTTTTTGATTCGTTGATAATTCATCTATCAGGCATCAACTCTAAGAAGAGAGACATATTTTTTCTCTCATTCATAAATTATTCTTGTGTTTTCGTATCTATTATTATTGAGGTTTCTACCTTGTGATTAAATTGGAGGAACTACTTGTTGTTTTCTATCCATTCGTAAGTTTATCATTATAATCATGAATTCAAATTGTTATTTCGTTCATCAAATCATGAACGGCTAATTTCATTAGCCGGAGTTATGGGATCTATGGATTAGGGTTTGATATGATACTAGGTGTTTAACGGATTCAAAGAGTAGTAAAACATCTTGAGATTCTGGTGTTTTAACTAAAATCTAGTGGTTGCAAACATTAGGTTATGCCTTAGTTTTTATTTTCTTCTAACGGACAAATAGACTAGAGGACGTGAATTATCAACAGGGACTCAGAAGCTATCAACCTTCTGTTTAATGATTAATGCCGTAACTAGATTAATCTACCTGAGATAACATCCTATTGGAAGTAGATAAGTTATCTAAGTTCGAGAGAATTAGATAATAAATTGTACGGTTAGGTCGAGAGATAAGTTAGATAGTATAATTGTCAGGGATATTCTGCTGTTCTACTCATTTTGAGAATCTCTAATATTACCTAGTATCTGTCAATTCCCTAAACCCTTGGTGAACATAGCTCTGGTTTTCCATTTATCTTGATTACAAACACTGAAGTATTGAAAGTGATATTTAACACACCGTGAACTTAACACCCCATCTTTCGAAAACATTAAACTACCAGTAAAATCTTTCGTAAACAAATCGAAGTTCACACCCTATTCCCTGTGGGATTCGACCCCAACCTAGTTGGGTTTTATATTGACAAGGATCGCTTACACCCATTCAAGAGTGTAATTTGAGCGTTATCATAGCTCGAGTCTGTCAATGTAATAACCTATCTTCCCTAGTTTAACTTGTTGATTTATTTGTAGAGTAGATCATTTGTACGTATAATAATTTTTTTATATTTCATTTATTTGATGAGTTATTTCATGTAATTTTTTAAGGCTTCAATTTATTTTATGTTGTCTATGAATATAATTTAATCCTTAGTTTTGAACATGTTAATTGAAATGGTATATTAGATTCAAATATCGCAATAGATAATATATCTGTTGCAACAGACGACATATCTTATGAAACAAATTTATACATATGTTGCAACATGTAGGTCATCTGCTGGAAATTATATAACATGTCTTTCTACTTTTTTGATTTGTTCCAATAGATTACCTATCAGTTACAACAGATAGATTATATGTTGCAACAGATTGTATATCTGTTGCGACATACAGATCAAGAAATATCTGCATAATGCAATAGATGACCAACCTATTCCAATAGATAATCCTTCTATCACAACAGGTATTATATCTATTATAACAGATAGACAATCTATTGAATTATAAAAATTGAACTTTCGCCAGACATAAAAAATTGCCACTACATGTAAAGTGAAGTGGCTTGAAATAAAAATTTGTTACTGTGTTCGTCTTTGTGCATATTCTTCTTTATAAATGAGCTCCAACCATTTAGTTAGGTCATCTGTTGGAAATTATATAATAGGTCTTCCTATTTTTTTGATTTGTTACAATAGATTGCATATCAGCTGAAATAAATAGATTATATGTTGCAACAAATTATATATCTGTTGTGAAAGATCGACTTAGAAACATCTGCATAATGCAATAGATGACCAACCTATTACAATAGATAATCAATCTGTCACAACAAATATAATATCTATTACAATATATAGATAATCTATTGCATTATAAAATTCAACTTTCGTCGAACATAAAAAATTGCCACTACATGTAATGTAAAGTGAAGTGGCTTGAAATAAAAAATTGTTATCATGAACATATTCGTCTTTGTACATATTCTTCTTTATACAAAGGCTCCAAGCATTTAGTTAGTACCCCATAAGCCCAGACCTCTTGCATCTTTTCCACAGCGGCGTCATACAGATCGACCATTTCTGCGCCGGTCAGTAAACACTGGATTTATGCAAGTGAATACGGCCTGCATGTGGAACCGGTGATATTTTTTGGAAGTTGGATGTTCTTATTTTGACCATCAAAATCCCATGATTTCTTCTTCAAGACTTTCGCCAGCTAATGATCCATAAGTTTAATCTATGTCAACAACTTGGGGAACAACTTCATGAGTGACTGCATGTGGCCTAAAAACTTGGCCTCCTTAAAGACAGGTAAGTTGAAGTCATAAACCTTAATCTTTCCCTAATTGAGTTGTATTTCAACAATGAGAAAATTTTTGACTTCCATGTTCATGACTACAAGGATTCTCTTTGCCTTGGTCCAGCTCTTTGATACACCCAAATTACAACTCTTGTTAGAAAGTGTAAGCGGTCGCTGTCAAATATAGAACCCAATTGGGTTGGGTGTCGAATCCCACAGGGAATACTATGGTCACTAAGTATTGCGATTATTATTAGACTGTTGATCGAAGGTTCCAAGATAAGGGGGGTTTGGTTTTAGTTCACAATAATATTATCAGTGTAATGATGAGATGATATGTGTAATTATATTTGATCACAGAGAATGACAAGTTAGCGTTATGTCCACCTTATATCTTCTACTTCTCTATTAACTATGAGTAATACGGATTTTATGCATGCATGCACTTATAGAGAGACGTATTCTAATTCTAAATCCAAGTGTTTTTCAACCATCAAGGATTTATTCACCTTAGTTCTTTTGAATCTAACTTGTACAACAAATGGTACGAACTCTCCAAGACGTTAATCCTGCTAGGCCATTAACGTGTAAACAGAGGTTGAAAACCCTATTTTCTTGTCACACTCTCTTTTCCAAACAGTAACTTTTCTATCAAACAAGTTATTGCTATAATGGAGTATTCCCTATGTCTGCAACCACGAGAATTCAATCAAAATGAAGAGAGTAATGATATAAATGGCATGACACATCATAAATTCAAAAACCCATAGCAATAGAAAGTATACTACAAGGTTTCCATAACCCTAACAAATAAGCTTAGCTACTCATGAATAAAACCGAAATCAACACAGAAATATTCATCATACCAAAACTTAGAATGATCTTTGTGATGAAGATGACTAGCGATGATAAGAGAGAAAACGCGTTTCTCTCTCTCCGTTGCTCAAACTAAGCCATGTTTCTTGTGTTAAAAAAATTACAGAATCTGAATAATGAATAATCCCTAAAAATTCAGCAATAAAGCTTTTAGTAACATCTTTCTCTAATAAGTTGCTACTGCATCCTTAACTATTTAAAAATACTGAGTTTGCCCGGGAGTTCCCATGCATCACATTCAGTCCAAAAGCTGCTTTTCCTTTTATGTGAAGTATTCCTTTGCTGTCCACAGGTCCCCAAAGTGCTGAAATCTTCTTCATTAGTACCTGAAAAGCATGCTAATCACATAGGTCAGCTCACTTACTTAAAAATGGACTAAAAGTGCAAGACTTATGTATTTTATCCTCAAAACATAGCTAAAACATGGGTAAGTTATGGTGCTTAGACGTATAAATACGCCCAACATCACCACCCCACACTTAAAGCTTTATTTGTCCTTGAACAAAATAGTACATCCATGCGAATACCTAACTAAAATTTACAAGAGCAACACAAAATTTTCAACAAGACATACAATGGAATTATTAACAAAGAGTAGATTTCATGCTCATTACTAGAAACAACTCACCCTCCAACATAGACTCATTAAGTTGGTTAATTCGTATACACAAGTTAAGTCAAAGAAAGTCATATAAAACTACCCAACAATCATCAACCATGTACGCTCACACAAAATGTTACCCATAATCACTCATAGTTTTGCATTTTTTCAGAAATATGGGTATAAGAACTTGCTTGCTCTCACTCTCACAAAGAATTCTTAGATGACACCTGATGACCATATGCTTGCCCTTAGTGTAACGCTCTACTAATATCAGAATGCTAAGGTTAGGATCAAATAGGTCTTTATGGGTTGTAATGTAGGCTAAAGGGACAGGTAGAACTATTTTGGCCAGAAATGGTGACTACGTTCCCTAAGCGCTTTAATACACTACATTATGCCATTTACACTAACTTTTAACAACCACT
Organism: Capsicum baccatum var. pendulum; assembly: GCA_030864225.1. Taxonomy (NCBI): domain Eukaryota; kingdom Viridiplantae; phylum Streptophyta; class Magnoliopsida; order Solanales; family Solanaceae; genus Capsicum; species Capsicum baccatum. Next base: position 27,050,177 of record CM061556.1, on the reverse strand, counting down.
CTACCTTCCTTTCATCTACCAACCCCCTTTCACCCATTTTGTTATTCAATCAGAAACACAATGATAAGAATATACAACTCTTTTTTTTTCTTGATTTATTATTTTTTTTCTTTTTCTCTTTTTTTTTTAATTAAGCATCCCTATGATAGCCACCCTTTATCATAATATTTTCATGTACCAATAAACTCTGGGGCATCACTTTCACCATTTTCCTCTTATTTTGCCACACTCTTTACTTAACTTGATTCTACAATTTAAAGCGCTTAGGAGCTTTTGGATCAAATTATGGTCTTTTCAAAAAAATGGATTAGGCTACATATGAGGTTGCCAAAAAAAATAGCTAAAGGATCAAAGGGTGTTCACTAGGACAATGTACAAAGGTAGGTAGAAAGAAGATAAACAAAATCAGGTCTTCCAAAGAAATGCCTAAATCATCTCCTAAACTCACAATCTTTATTTTGCATCACACACACACCAGGCAAGTTCTAGCATCAGTCAGAACTAAGAATATACAATAACCTTACACACACATGGCACATGGTCAACTTAATTAGGAGCATTATAGATTCTTGACCCAACAGATGAATGAATTAAACCACAAGCAATTATCACAGAATGAGTCACAACTTAGAGCCTAAATGTTTCAATAGTAGTGATTCAGCACAAACTCTTGTTATAATGCCATGCCGTCTATAAGAACAATTTCATGCAAAAATCTGACTAATTATAACTAACTAACTACGACTAAATCAAAAAAACTATAGAATAAATGCAAGAAAGCAGAATGAAATACAACAGACAAGGCAATCCGCAACATAAACCCGCACCCCACACTTAGACGGAACACACTGCCCTCAGTGTAAATAAATAAGCAAAAACCTGGTTAGTCAGAGTCCTCCTCTATATCCGGGGTCATACCCCCTTCGTCAGAATCATCACTAGAGTCTATGCTCCACATCAGAGTCTAGCAGTCGGTGATCATCATCTGTCGGCACATCATCATCGAGAGGTTTCTCAAAATTTACCCCCACTCCACACATAGCCCGAGCATGCTCATTAAGTGGGTAGTCATAGTCCAGCTGCCAAAGCTCTGCATGAGTTAGCACATGACCCCTATTCATCATAGTGAACCTAGTCATGCCATACTGATGGCAAAAAAAACTCTCATCTCGAGCATGTCTTTCAGCAGTGGTAAGGTTGATGCCTTTTCCAGTTTCTGGATCTTTGATTTTCGTGAGATCTACCCTCTTCGGGTTATGTGGCAACTTATGGTATGCTGGCTCCTCCTCAATGTGCTCTTTCCTTAAGATTGCAGTCAACAAATTGCTGAAATTGAAATGGGACCTTTTGTGCACCCGTGCTTTTCGCATCGACATTCGTATAACTGCACCAATGTTGATGGGAGCATTTGTCATTAGAGCATATACCAAGCAGACTTGATCACGCGTGACCTTCATGTATTGTGTCCCAGGAATCAAGCAGGAGTTGACTATTCTTAACCATATGCGAGCTTCTCTATTCAAATAAGCATATGGGTAAGTATTGTGACGACCATTATCTTTGTGACGAGTCCACCGGGGCATGGACCTTAATCCACACAACGTCTGTCTGATGGCTTTGTAGGGAGGTCTGTTGTAGAGCTCCTTGAGTGGTGATGGATCCACACTTGGAGTACCCAGGAAAGAGTTGAAGAAGTCTACGTTCAATTGCAAGACTTGCCCCTGAATCTTTACTTCATTTCCCGTAGTCCTTGGGGACCAGTTGGCATAAAACTCTCGAGTCAAATCAAGATTATATTCGCCCATGTCTCGAAAGATAAAGTCAAGATTTAGTGCCATAATCTTTGCCAAAATGCGAGGGCAGTTCTTTGCTAAACTTTCTTTCTGCATCAAATCCACATGTACATATTTCTTCACTTTATTGTTTCTATACCATTCCTTCCCTTCCTCCTCTAGAACCTATTTGATCCCAAAAGTGCTTCGAGGTACTTGATGAGAGGAGGAATTAGCCTGGTCCTTTCTTGACCTTTTGTGACCTTTTTGAGAGGTTGATGCTTTCTCCTTTCCCTGTCGTCCTTTCGGAGCCATGTTACCTGAGATCACAATAGAGTCTTGTTAGTTTCGTTTCGGAAATTTTGCTATAATCGAGCAAGAAAATAGTGATGGCACCACCCCACACTTAATTTTTTTGCACAAAATAATTGAGTGAGTGATGTCGATTACTCAGACTTCATCGACATACATTTAGGTGGCATGTGCCAACAACATTATTAGCGCAGTCAAACTTTCACCCCTTCACTTTACATAAGAATTTCTCAGTTTGATATAGAGAAGCAGCACACATAGAAATCTTTGAGCAAGACTACCACATAGAAATCTTATCATGCTATAGCATAGAAATAATTACATAATCTTAAACTTTTGGTTAACCATGACCATTGCATCGATGAACGAGTCACTCACATAATCAAGCTTACAACTCCCAAAATTATGCATTAACTTTAAAATTTCAACTCCATAATAATAAGAAAAATTTATGACAGTGAATACCAATCAGTACATGCCGGAGTAAAATCAAATATACCCACAAGAATCCTTTTACTCAATGAGATGCATTTTTCAAGAATCATAACAAACTAACCATACTCTTATCACCAAGCACTACTACAAAATCTAGTTAACCATTATAAGCGTAGCACTGAAACAACTACAGAACATGAAAGAACAACTTACTTGGTGACGAATCGGGAAGGTGAGCCTGCAGGATTAGATGAGAAAGAGAAAATCTTGGAGAGGGCAAGGGTGCTTGGGCGGCGCCTAGGTTTAAAAAACAATTGTGTGGTGTTCAAAGGTAGAGGATATTTTTAAAGGATGAGCCATGGGTCGGGTTGGTCCATTCACAAACGGGTTAGTGGGAAAAAATTATGTTGATAGGTGGTGCCTATAGCATTGCCTAAGCATAAGTAGGCGGCGCCTATAGGATTGCCTAAGCATAAGTAGGCAGCGCCTAACCTATTGCCTATGTTGGCATAGGCGGCGCCTATCCCATCGCCTATGTGAGGCAGTGAGCATAGGCAATGGCATAGGCGCCTAGCCTATTGCATATGTTGGCATAGGCGGCGCCTAACCCATCGTTGAGCCTTACACATTTGACCACTCCCACTTACCTGTATTGTTACATCATTCCTAGACTTACCACCATTACCATGACTCACTTCCAAATACAAATTGGGACTAATCTTCTCCTTTGTACGTCATGCACCTACACTTAATCAAAAACAACAAAAATGATTAGAAGGATGGGTTGCCTCCCACCTAGCGCCTTAGTTTTGGTCGTGGATCGACTCTTCTTTTTGAATTTTAATTTACCAAAAACAAACTCCTAGTAAAACAAAAATGATTAAAAATGATGGATTGCCTCCCATGTAGCGCTTGATTTATTGTCGCGGCACGACATAGTTATCTTGATTACTCAGACTTCATCAAGATATTTAGTGGGAATACATTTTATCGGGTCAGTTGGACCGATATATAGCTTCACTCTTTGGCCATTCACTTTAAAGACACTACCATCATCGTTTTCTAACTCCACTACTCCAGATGAGTAAACTTGGCTGATTCTGAATGGACCAGACCATCTAGACTTCAACTTACCTAGAAATAACTTTAGTCTAGAGTTGAAAAGGAGTACCAAATCTCCTTTCTGAAAGCTTCGTTGGATAATCCTCCGATCATGGTACTTTTTCATCCTTTCCTTGTAAAGATCTGCTTTCTCGTATGCATTTAGATGGAATTCATCCATCTCGTTCAGCTGTCCCAATCTCATATCTATGGCATCATCCCATTTCAGGTTAAGCTACTTCAGTGCCCACATTGCTTTATGTTCTAACTCAATTAGCAAGTGACAAGCCTTTCCATAAACTAGTTGGTATGGTGACATGCCAATTGGTGTTTTAAATGCGGTCCTATATGCCCATAAGGCATCGTCCAGTTTCCTGGACCAATCTTTCCTGCTGGCATTCACAGTCTTAGCAAGGTTCATCTTGATTTCCCGATTTGAAACCTCCACCTGCCCACTAGTTTGTAGGTGGTACGGTGTAGCTACCTTATGTTGCTTAACCCCATACTTTGCCAATACGGCTCTGAACAGCTTGTTGCAGAAATGTGATCCTCCATCACTTATGATGGTACGAGGTACCCCAAAACGAGAGAAGATATTTCTCTTTAAGAACGCCATAACACTTTTACCTTCATTATCAGCTAGCGCGACTGCTTCAACCCATTTGGATACGTAATCCACAGCAACTAGGATATATTTCATCCTAAATGAGCTCACAAATAGGCCCATGAAATCACTACCCCAGACATCGAATAACTCTACTTCAAGCATTTTGGACATGGGAATCTCATGGTGCTTTGAAATAGAGCCTTGCTGCTGACACTGATCACATCTTCTTACAAAATCGTAGGCATCTTTAAATAATGAAGGCCAATAGTAGCCACTTTGCAGCACTTTCTTAGCCGCCCGATCACCTGCATGGTGACCTCCAACTTGGGAAGCATGGCTTGCTTCCAGTATGCTAGGCACCTCTACATCTGGGATGTACCGCCTAATAATACCATCAGCACATCGTCGAAAAAGATAAGGCTCATCCCAGAGTAATGTTTCACATCATGCATGAACTTTTTCTTTTGATGAAAGGATAGATGCTTAGGAAGCACTTCGCTCACCACGTAGTTGGCATAATCTGCATACCACGGTAAGTTTTCCACCATAGTTACTAGAATCTCTTCGTCTGGGAATACATCATCAATATAAAGGTCGGTCCGCACTGTGTGCTCACTCTCAAGTCTAGATAGATGATCAGCTACTTGATTTTTACAACCTTTTCTATCCTTTACCTCGAAATCGAATTCTTGAAGCAGTAACACCCACCTAATTAGCCTTGGCTTAGCATCTTTCTTTGCCATCAGATATCTTAGATCTGCGTGATCTATGTGAACCACTACCTTGGTTCCCAACAAGTAAGCACGTAACTTTTCGAAGGCATAAACAACTGCTAGAAGCTCTTGTTCAGTGACGATATAGTTCTTATGTGCTCCATTCAAGGCCTTGCTCGCGTAGTAGATTGGATGAAATAGCTTTTCTGTTTTCTGACCAAGTACAGCACCAAAAGCTACACCACTTGCATCACACATAACTTCAAAAGGTAGAGACCAATCAGGTGCTACTATAATAGAGGCTTCAACTAGCTTCCCTTTGAGGCATTCAAATGCCTTCAAGCAATCTGCACCAAAGTGAAACTTTGCTTCCTTCTCCAAAAGTTTGCATAATGGATTTGCAATTTTGGTGAAGTCTTTAATAAATCTCCGATAAAAACCAGCATGACCGAGAAAACTATGAACCCCCTTCACAGAAATTGGAGGTGGTAGTCTCTCGATAACTTCAATCTTGGCTCATTCAACTTCAATTCCCTTTTCAGAGACTTTATGCCCTAGAACAATGCCTTCCTTAACCATAAAATGTCACTTCTCCCAATTTAGCACCAGATTGAATTCAACACATCTCTACAAACCCATACTCAGATTTGCCAAGCATGATTCAAATGACTCACCTACAACCAAAAAGTCATCCATAAACACCTCCAAGGTGTCTTCAACCATATCAAAGAAAATGGATATCATACACAGCTGAAAAGTGGCAGGTGCATTACATAACCCAAATGGTATTTGTTTGAATGCAAAAGTACCATATGTGCATGTAAAAGTGGTGTTCTCCTGATCTTCAGGAGCAATGCAAATCTGATTATATCCGGAATAACCATCCAAGAAATAGAACCATCCTTTTCCTGCTAATCGATCCAGCATTTGATCCATAAATAGCATTGGGAAGTGGTCCTTTAATGTCCACGAGTTTAGCTTCCGGTAGTCCATGCACACCCTCCACCTAGTGACAGGCCTAAGTGGAATTAGCTCATTCTTTTCATTTGCTACTACTGTCATGCCCCCTTTCTTGGGCACACATTGTACAGGACTCACCCATTTACTGTCTGAGATTGGATACACCACCCCTGTATCAAACCACTTTATGATTTCTTTCTTTACCACCTCTTACATAGGTGGGTTCAGACGATGTTGATGCTCAATAGTGGGTACGCAGTCTTCCCCGAGCTGAATCTTGTGCATACATATGCCAGGAGGGATACCAATTATATCAACAATAGTCCAACCAATAGCTATCTTGTACCTCTTCAGAATAGAGATGAGTGCCTCTACTTGTTGTTCACCTAAATCGGCAGCAACAATAACCGGCAGTGTATTTCCACTACCTAAGAACGCATACCTTAGATGACTGGGTAGCTCTTTCAATTCTAGCACCGGTGGCTCTTCAATGGATGGCTTCGCCGATGGTGAAGGTCAATGTTTAAGGTCAAGGTCCAGCTTCTTGGGGGCATATGAATACGACCCCATTCCTGTCAAAGCACAGATAGTTCCTTCGTACTCTTCAACATCCGCACGCTTAAAATTCAAAAGCACAGTAGCCAATGGCTCAACAGTAAGCTGCTTCTCTAAAGATAATTCCTTCTCATCCTCATAATAAACATCAGCTATAGAGAACACATTCATATCTTTGGGTTGCTTCATTGATTTGCATATATCAAAACGTACCACTTCATCATTCATCCGAAATAAAAGCTCATTTGCTCGTAAATCAATAAGCACACTTCCTGTTGCGAGGAAAGGTCGACCCAAGATTATGGGAACCTTGAAATCCACCTCACAATCCAAAATAACAAAGTCTGCAGGAAAAATAAAGGTAGAGACCTTCACTAATACATCATATAAGATACCAACAGGTCATTTTACCGACCTATCTGCCATTATAAGCCGCATGTTGGTTAGTGTAGGATTACCTAACCCCAACTATTTATAGATGGCTAGTGGCATCAAATTTATGCTAGCCCCTAAATCACATAACGCCTTAGCAAAATCTAAAGATCCTACCGTGCAAGGAATAGTGAAAGCACCCGGATCTGCCTTCTTCTGTACTAAAGACCTCATGGCAATTGCACTACAATGATGAAAATTATCTACCAGTTCATAGCTCACTGCACTTTTCTTTGTCAAAAGGTCCTTTATGAATTTGGCATATCCTGGCATTTGCTCCAGTGCCTCCACCAACGACACATTTATAGTCAGCTTCTTCAGCATGGTCATGAACTTACTGAACCTGGTGTCATCAGCCTTCTTCTTTAGTCTCTGAGGAAAAGGTTATGGTGGATTTGGAAGAGTTTTCTCCACCATTTCCTTTTTATTGTTCTTCCCATTATCAATTCTTTCAGGCTGTTGGCATCTAGGTATAGTATCATGAACGTTCTCATCTCGATTTTCAACTTCTACAGCATCATCACAATCTGCTTCAATAACATTCTCTTCTATATTATCAACCACAGGCTTGCCCTTGGATGGATTTTACAACACCTTACCACTCCTGGTGGTAATAGCCAATCATGATCCATTTTTCCTTAGATTTTAGACCGTGTCACTCGGTAAAGTGCCAGATTTTCTTTGATTTAATGCCGCTGATAGTTGACTCATTTGTTGTTCCAGCTGTTTTATTGAAGTGGAATACGAGTCAACCAATTGATTTATTGAGGACAGATCATTTTTTACCTCAGTTACTCCCGTGTTGGTTGCCTCCACTCCTTTCAACAGCTTATCCATCATGTCCTCCATGGACATCTTCCCAGAGCTAGATGCAGCAGCTTCGCAATTTCTAGGAGGGACATACAAACTGCTCCTGTCATTTTTATTATTCCAATTTCCTTGGTCTCAGTCCTTGTATCCGGATTTTTCATAATAGTTCCGACCTTGGTTTCCTTGGACATTGCCTCGGAAACCCCCTGATTATTCAAGTAATTTGCTTCCTCCTCAAAATCAGAGTCATCTTTTCCCTGTGATACAATAGCCTTGACCTTTTCTATCTTCCCTGATAATAAATGCTTGGTAAGAAGGTCCATCTGTATTTTCATGTGAGCCATATCCTGGTCACGTTCCTCTTCTCTTCATCTCTGTTCTGCCGTCATGCCAATAGATACAGTAGAGCTTGCTGCCTCAGAATCCCTGGTATGCCAAGATCTACTCTGCTTTGTCATACGATCCAGCATATCACATGCCTCAATAAAAGTAAGGTCCATGAATGACCCACCCACAGCATTATCGACCACTGGCTTAGTCACCGAGTTCAAAGTCCTATATAATATTTCCATCAAGTGGACATTGGTCATCTGATGATTTGGGCACCGCATAAGCTTCTTCTTGAACATTTCTCATGTATCGTGGAGGGCTTCAGTTGGAAGCTATCTGAAATTGATTATCTCATCTCTTAATTGTGCTCTCTTGGATGGCAAAAAGAATCTTTCGAGGAAAGCTTCTTTCAGTTGCCTCTAATTTGTAATAGAGTCAGGAGTTAGCCCGTTTAACCATAGAGTTACCTCTCCAGATAGAGACAATGGAAATAAGTGCAGCCGGATCGCATTCTGTCCAACCCCTGGATTGTCAAATGATTTGCATGTTGAGATAAAATTAATCAAATGCATATTCGGGTCATCGCCTGCAAGTCCACCAAATAACCCTTTGTGTTGCAATAGCTGGATCATGGTGCTAGTGATATTAAAATTGGCTCCGGGTGCCAAGGGCGGAGGAATAATTGCCCCTGTGGCACCAGCCCCATCCAAGTCGTCATCATCATCATCAAAAGCAACTTGCACAACTCGGCATTCGAGTCTTATTCTAGCTGGACGATCTCTGTTGACATTCCTGATCACTGGTGCAGCCACATCATCTGCACGCCTTGGAGTTAATAACTCATCATCACCCATGTCCTCATAATCACGATTTGGTACCCATCTTGGGTTATCAACATTCTGTTGATTTATTTGCATAGCTGCCAATGTAACTAATCTAGCCTGCTCATGTTGAGTAGCCATCCGTTCAAGGTCTTGTTGCGCATCCATTCTGCCAATGAGATGTGATTCAGGATTTATAGGTAATAATAGTTGACCAGAACTTCGTGTATTCGGCATGCACTCCACCAAACCTGAACAAAACAAAAACAACAAACAAAAAGTAAAATTTGAGAATCTTTGACCAAAGGGTCTATTAACTATCACAAACTTAGTTGACAACCGTATTCCCCGGCAACGGAGCAAAAATTTGATACGCCCAAATTACAACTCTCGTTAGAAAGTTTAAGCGGTCGCTTTCAAATATAGAACCCAACTGGGTTGGGTGTCGAATCCCACAGGGAATACTATGGTCACTAAGTATTGCGATTATTATTAGACTGTTGATTGAAGGTTACAAGATAAGGGGGGTTTGGTTTTAGTTCACAATAATATTATCAGTGTAACGATGCGATGATATGTGTAATTATATTTGATCACAGAGAATGACAAGTTAGGGTTATGTCCACCTTGTAGATTCTACTTCTCTATTAACTATGTGTAATACAGATTTTATGCATGCATGCACTTATAGAGAGACGTATTATAATTCTAAATCCATGTGTTTTTCAACCAACAAGGATTTATTCACCTTAGTTCTTCCGAATCTAACGTGTACAACAAATGGTACGAACTCTCCAAGACGTTAATCCTGCTAGGGCATTAACGTGTAAATAGAGGTTTAAAAACCTATTTTTTTGTCACACTCTCTTTTTCAAACAGTAACGTTTCTATCGAACAAGTTATTGCTATAATGGCGTATTCCCTATGTTTGCAACCACGATAATTCAATCAAAATGAAGAGAGTAATGATATAAATGGCATGACACATCATAAATTCAAAAACCCATAGCAATAGAGAGTATACTACAAGGTTTCCATAACCCTAACAAATAAGCTTAGCTACTCATGAATAAAACTGAAATCAACATAGAAATATTCATCATACCAAAACTTAGAATGATCTTGGTGATGAAGATGACTAGCGATGATAAGAGAGAAAACGTGGTTCTCTCTCTCCGTTGCTCAAACTAAGCCGTGTTTCTTGTGTTCAAAAAATTACAGAATCTGAATAATGAATAATGCCTAAAAATTCAGCAATAAAGCTTTTAATAACATCCTTCTCTAATAAGTTGATACTGCATTCTTAACTATTTAAAAATACTGTGTTTGCCCGGGAAAAAGTTCCCATGCATCACATTCAGTCCAAAAGCTGCTTTTCCTTTTATGTGAAGTTTTCCTTTGCTGTCCACAGGTCTCCAAAGTGCTGAAATCTTCTTCATTAGTACCTGAAAAGCATGCTAATCACATAGGTCAGCTCACTTACTTAAAAATGGACTAAAATTGCAAGACTTATGTATTTTATCCTCAAAACTTAGCTAAAATATGGGTAAGTTATGGTGCTTAGACGTATAAATACGCCCAACATCACTCTTGCCATGTGGATATGGCCTCCTCCCTCTAATATATTTAATCATGTATTCATCCCATTCAAACGTAGAAACTAAATTATCAAATCTCCATTCACTGGGACCAGCTCGCCTACGGAGATCATCATACCTATCCTTGAAATTTTTGTAGAAGTTGAGGTCAATTATTTTATTGACAACATCATAAGCATCCGGGTACACTAATTGCCTGCCCCTTATGAGGCAGAGAATTTCATCAACATACTGTGGTTTAAGAAGATAATTTTTAAATAGGTTAGTAATTGTAAAGAAGAAAACATAGTGGAAAGATTCTGTTGCAGAGGGTTCTCTGAATCTATTCACAGATTACCTAGCTAACGCAACTTATGCAACAGATGTGTATTAAGTTGCAATAGAATACCTAGGTGTTACAATAGATTACACGTCTATTGCGTAGCTTCATCTTCATGGAGAAGATTGGAAGGATAGGTTAGCAAAAGTAAACTTACATTATCCACGTACCACTCAAGCATATTTTTTATTCTCCTGAAGTCTTTGGCGGCAAAGAAATGCACGGTGTATTCTTGTGGAGGTTCCATCTTATCCGTCGTGATTTTTTCCAGCTACTTCTTCCCCTAATTGCTAAGTACCACGTATATGTACACCTTCTTCAGTGACCTCTGAACTTCAACAATTCTTGGAGCGGGAGAAGTTGCAGTTTTTGCTATTTTTAGAACGAAGAGTATTTGTCTAATGTTTATTCTCTTCCTCGTAACCGCCACTATAGGAGTGTATGTCTCCCTCAACTTCTTGGATGGTATGACATCCCTCTTGGATTTCAACTCCTCAACAAATTCAATAATAGCCTTTAGTTTTTTCAAAGAGTTTATACTCTCTATCCTTCAATACTTTGCATTTGCAATGAGAACATGAGGGTAAAGAGGGGTGAGAGGGACCACTGTAAGGGTAGGAGGGACCAGTATAGGGGTGAGAGAGACCTGTGCAATAGGTATTTATAAATGTATTTATTTTTTCCTATGCACCAACATGCTCATAATCACTACTGTCAGTATCAACATCAAGATGGCTACCACCATCATCGACAACTCCACCAACAACACCCCAGAAGAAACACGTGGATCTGTTGCAGTAGGTTGGTCATGAAGAGCTTCAACGTTAGGCTGACCTTTCCTAACTGCTCTTCTTATGGATGTTGCTCCAACCAATTCCTTTTTTATTAAGTCCACAGTTGGGTCTACTATTGTATCAACAAGACCTAAAGTAATTAAAGAAGTCATCCCCAACTCCTGCTCAATAGGAACGATCCAAGAATGTACAACCTAAAATAAGACATAAGGCATTTAAATCATATAATATAATAATAATTTTTAGTTAGTTGGGTTGCATGTTAACATAACCAACTTATGCAACAGCTAATCTATCTGCCGAACAGCTGATCTGTATGTCGCAACAGATTGACAATATGTTGCATCAGATTACACATCTATTGCATAATTTTTAGTAAATGGGTAATTTTTTGAGTCGGATTCAGGGATCCAGAGCAATAGATTGTTAATCTGTTATGAAATATGGATCGTCTATTACAATAGATTACCCATTTATTGCACCAGTTGTTGTTGATGGATAATCTGTTGCAACAGATGACCCATCTATCTCAATAGATTAACCATCTATTTTAATATCTTTCTTTGAGGCAAATTATTTTAGATGAAAGGATATGTATTGTATCATCCGGAGGGTTAAAGAATTCAGCCTACCGAATTTTGGGGTTGTTCATTGTATCTAACCACATAAGGATCCTTGGATGAAAAACCTCATCTGGGTAATCCATTACCTGCTTTCATAGGGGAGAAATGTCTTCAAATACCCAAGCCTAAAAAATGTAAATAGGAAGCAAGCGAAAAAAAGTCATATAAAACTATATTCAATACAAATTAATGGATGAGTAAAAATAGTGATGAATTTTACCATGAAAGACCAAGGAAAGCCGTATAATATGATCGTCCCTATAGATGGCTTTGTCAGTAAATATTGGACAGTCAAGTAGTAGCTATCATATCCCCAGGGATAATCATTGAATTTCACAAAATCATTAGCAAGCGCCAACAAATCAACTTTTATGAATTTCCTGACATCTCTTGCCAATAAAATAGAACGGACAAACCAAACTAGAACAATTTCTCCCTGTAGTGCTTTGGTATGTTTTATCCTAGAGATCTGCCATCAAACAATGCCCAACAATCCATCTTTTTTCCCTTGAATTTTTTGGAGGGTGTTTCCTTGATGAGAGGTTCTTTTGGACAATCGCATCTTAAGCCCGTCACTATGGCAAACTCTTTCAATCCAAAACAAACCGGCATGCCAAAGTAGTCGATCCAGATTTCATCCATCTTTTTTTGCCCTCCTTCGAATCTTTATCATCCCCCGCGTACTTAATTCTGCTCTTGAGAAGACCATGTACTCTGCTCTTGAGAAGACCATGTACCATGCTCATTTGAAAACAAAGAGTGTGGTCCTCAGGCTGCTTAAGAAAGTATGCAAAATAGCTTATCTATGTTTTCATTCTTCATAATACTCCTAAATTCATCCAAACGTTTCCCCAACTGACATTTAAGTACAAGATCACCAGTTACTTCTTTAGGGTGATCCATCGGCATCGTAACTCAAAAACTGTTGATACTAATGGTTTTGACATGATCAATATGGGTATTTGATATTAATGCATGCCCCATTTGTGAGAAGGAGTTCTCACTTTCCTCAACTTTATTTTGCCCTGACTGAGATTGTTTAGGAATTTCCTCCGAATCTACCTGTACTCTAGCTTTTTTGTTGGGTGATCAGAAGTTGATCTACTTTTAGTTTCAGTTTCATTTCTTTTAGGAGACATCTTTTAACAACAAACAATATAAAAACAAAAATACAAAACATTTGATGTATGCATAATTTTTTTTTAAAAAGGTGAGATAAATTTTAATAAATTATTATATGCCACATTACAAAAAAATACTCCAACGGACAACCCAACAATTAGAACAGATGGGGAATTTGTTTAAAGACCTATTTAATATCTCCCAACATATTGCAATAGATTGACCACCAAGACCACCACCAATGCCACCAATACCAACAACAATACCAAGACCGCCAACACTACCACCAATGTCACCGACACAAAGACCACCGACACCACCACCACCAAAACCATAAGTACCAACACCAACAACAACACCACAAACACCATGCAACAATACCATGAAAGGCAAAAAAATACTACGACAAAAACTAAGGTTTTCTTGGGTGCTTCCTATGTTTTTAGCATCAAAATTCAAAATTGTTAACTGATTCTCGAAGATGATACAAAAAAAAGTATTCTTTTTCATCATTAACTAAAATACCTAATTTTTAGAATAAATAACAAATGTAGAACTCTTATTCAACTCTGTACCTGTGAAATTAGAGAAAGCGATGGATACACGCGAGAATGAAGTAAAAAGTAACAACTATGTGATAAAAAATCGAAAGAAAATCAATATCTTTTCCAGGGTTAAGAAATATGTTGAGTAGTTGTTGTCTGTATTGTTGAGAGAGAGAGAGAGAGAAAAGATCAAGAACTTGAGATTTGAAATGAGGAAAAGTTTTTCCTGCAAATGGATGATTTGTATGGATTGATTTGCAATTTTGAAAAAGAATGACAAGTTTTGAAATTGTTGATTTGGTCCAAATTGATCTTAATTAATTTTTAAAATTTTAAAAGATACAATATTAAGTTACTGAGAATCTTTTCAACTTAGAGTGATCAATCGATGACTCTGGTCGGGATGAACGCACCAAAACCATACAATTGCAAAGACTCAATTGAAGTTTTAGTTGGCCCTATGAACTTATTCATCCCTAGCTATACCTAAATCAATTTGGGTGGTAGCTTAACATTAAGTTAATTATAATCTTTTCTACTCAGAGTAATCAATCGGCGACTCAGGTCAGGATGAATGCAATACCATTACCATGCAATTGTAAAGACTCAATTGAAGTTATAGTTGGTCCTATGAACTCATTCATCCATAGTTCTACCTAATTGATTCAAGTAGTAGCTTAACATTAAGTTAATGAGAATCTTTTCAACCCAGAGTGATTGATCGACGACCCGGGTCTGGGTGAACGCAATACCAACCCTATGCAATTGCAAAGACTTAAATTGAAGTTGTAGTTGGCCCTATGAACTCATTCATCCCTTGTTATACCTAAATAAATTTAGGTGGTAGGTTAAAATAAAGTTACTGAGAATCTTTTCAACTCAAAGTGATCAATCGATGACTCGAGTTGGGATGAACACAATACCAATACCATGTAATTTAGAAGACTCAATTGAAGTTGTAGTTTTTCCTATAAACTCATTCATCCTTAGTTCTACCTAAATCAATTTAGGTTTTGGCTTAAAATTAAGTTAATGAGAATCTTTTTAACATAGAGTGATCGATCGATGACTCGGATTGGGATGGACACAAACCAACACCATGCATTTGCAAAGACTCAATTAAAGTTATAGTTTACCATATAAACTTATTCATCCCTAGTTCTACCTGAATCAATTTAGGTGGTAGGTTAACATTAAGTTAATGAGAATCTTTTCAACTCAGAGTGATCGATCGGTGACTCGGGTTGTGGTGAACGCAATACCAACACCATGTAATTGCAAAGACTCAAGTGAAGTTGTAGTTGGACCTATGAACTCATTCATCCCTAGTCCCACCTAAATCAATTTAGGTACTAGCTTAACATTAAGTTAGTAAGAATCTTTTCAACTCAGAGTGATTGATCAATGACTCAGGTCAGGATGAATGCAATACCAACACCATGCAATTGCAAAGACTCAATTGAAGTTGTAGTTGGCCCTATGAACTCATTCATCCCTTGTTCCACCTAAATCAATTTCAAGAGAATGTGTTACAACAAACTACTGAGCAGTTGCAAATTTTCAAATAGATATTCATATCTGTTGCACAGATTACATATTTGATTTAATTATCAAATAGACATTTGCATCTGTTGTGACAGACGATTGAGCTATTGCAAATTTTCAAACAAATATTGATATCTATTGTAAAAGATGACATATTTGATTTAATTATCAAATGGATATTTGCATCTATTGTTACAAATGACTGAGCTGTTAAATTTTTCAAACAGATATTAATATCTTTTGTAACAGATGACATATTTGTTTGAATTTTTTTCTTTTAATTTTAAAGCAAGCTTCAATATCTGTCTGAAAGAATAAAAGATAGATAAAATAGTAGTACTACTAAAGGCAGTAAAAAATATTTCTTGGATAACTCAAAAATCTCATTGAGTAGTCTTGTCTTGTCTTTTCAATGCCCCTCGTCTTTATCGTGACCGTCAAAGTTATTAATGAATATTAATTAATGAATATTTATCAATGTCTCCTTTAGCCCTAAATTTATTTTATTCATCTCTCAACTTTTTTTCTTTCTCTCTTCTTTAGGGTTATCACAACTTTTTTCTCTCTTTTCTCTCCCCTATCTCATAAAGATCCTTCCGGATCAAAATAAATCCATATCTTTCCTGGACTGAAATTGCTATTTTGATCCCCTTTTGACATTGCAGGTAAGGTATGGTTTACTATTGCTCTTTCATTCTCGTCTTCTTCTTTGCAAGTTATTTACATCTGTTTTTATTTAATTACCATTTATCCATATCATATTTGTTTAAAAAATTTGAAGGAACTTTTAAGTGTTGACTAAACGAATTGAGAATTTTTATTCCATAGGCTTGGGAGAAGTTTAAAAGCCTTGTTGGCAGTATTATTTTTTTTGTATGTATTTTGTTAGTTTCTTTGTTGTTGATGCTGTTATTGATGTTGTTGGTGGGGCTGGTATTGTTGGAACTTATTGTGTGGTGTTTTTTATGGTGTTGGAACAAAGGATGTTTCTTCTTTGTTGTTGATGATGTTTAAGATATTGGAACAAATAATGTTGTTGATGTTTTTTATTTGTTGTTTCTTTGTAGTTTATGCTAATGTTGATGTTGCGACAGACGGAGCAACTGTTGGAACAAATCAAACCACTAGCAAGGCTGGTTTGATGTATTCCAACAAACTCTTCATCTTTTGCAACAGATGAATAATGTTCTTTCTATTCTTCTCTAGTTTGACATCAATTTTTTTCTCTTCTTTGTAGATATAAGGAACTGAAAGTTGATCAACTTTTGTCCGACCAACACAAGAGGCTAAAGTAAAAATGAGCTTGGAGAAATAAGTTGCTTGTAGATGGAACCACTTTATATGTGTGAGGTATGTATTACTGATAATGTTATCATGAAAACACACATACAGTACACCAATTTTGTGAGTGCTATTTTTACCATTTATTCATTGATCATTCAAACAAGATATCTGTAATTTTACAGTTAAGTTTGATAGGTCCGAACTGACATGGCTAAAGGACCATGAATATAGTTCTAATACCCTGTTAAGATTTAATGTTTGTTGCTGTTGCTCATGTTTATGTGTCAGGCATTATGAAGGGATCTAGTTTTAGTTCCATTGTAAAGAGATTTAATAGCAATTGGACTAAATTTTAGGTTGCATTGGACTATGAAAAGGCCATTAAAGCTTAGCACTGCATCTAACAAGAACGAAAAACTAATATAGTTATTTCCCTAACCCAAATTTATATGGTTGGATTGAGTAGGGTGATGATTGTATGCCAGAAGGTGTGGTAGGAGAATTCCTATATGGAAAAAGGGGAGTTGATGAAAAAATATATCATTTGAGAGATAATTGAAGAGGAAAAATAGGGTAGAAAGGAACTTCTAGCGAATCTGGCCGATGAAACTGAATTATAACGTGAGAAATCCGAATCAAGTGCAAATATGAAAGTGTATCCAGTAATGTAAATCTGTCTGTTGTTTCTCTGAAAAAAGAATAGTGTAGATGGACACTTTGCTAGGGAGCTGCGACTAGGTAGCATGGGCGGGATGATCACCTAGATAGAAAATAGCAGAAGACCAAGAATGCAGCCTTGCGAACATCGAGGGTTGAAATGATGTACAATAAGTTGAGAAAACTTGTGCCAATAACAACTGCAGTTAAAATAAGGAATCTAAGAGAAGGATGCAATTTTTGAATTTTAACTTGCATCCCATGCCTTCTTGTTTGCGGTTCCGATTAGGTCTGCTGTTGTTGACTTTATCGGAACCACAAATAATATTGAAAGGCAGATTGAGTATCACTACTTCCTTAGCAATAGGGATATAATTGATTGTGTTTTATAGCCTTAGAATGCTTTCAACATATATTAGAAAATATTAGATGCTTGCTGTAGTATGTGAATGCTGATAATTTTTAAGCTTGCCTCTAGCTTGCCGATTTGCTATTCAAGCTTGTCGTTTCTATCTTTGAAGTTGGTATAGAGTTGCTGGTCCTTTGTGAGCTCGATCAGGAACACTTTATTTGAAGTTTTAGCATTGTAAAAGGCCTTCAAAACACTTTATTTAGAAGCCTTAAATGATACATGGAGAGGGTCGCTATGTTTGTTTTAGGTAAAAATATTTTGATGCACACTCAATCAGTGGTCCCAACAGTTGAATAGCTCACTTTTTTCAAGCGTTGCTCAATCAAACTTGCTCAACTTCAAGGGATTTGATAAATTAATTAGTAAGGAGTTACTTAACGTTTTATCTAAACTGACTCTACCAAGCCTATCAAACATTGTGTAACTCCAGGCTCATTACCTTATCAAAATCCTTTGCCCGAGTTAGTGCACAAATAAAACGAACTGAATCTCTCATCCTTTTTTCCTATCTATATTCTCACATATAGAGGACAACATATCTACCATGCAAAAGTCTACAACATCACCAGAAATTCTTGCCACAACGAAAGTCTTGAGAAGGCATGATTAGTAATCTCTTAATATCACTTTTATGACTTTCATGGCGTCTCTTATAATTATATTGGAATGGAAAAACCAAACTAAGAACAATTTCTCGCTATGTCCATTCCAATATAATTGCAAGAGATGTGAAGAAGGTCAAAAAAGTGATATTGAGAGATTACTAGTCATTCTTCTCAAGACTTTCGCTGTGGCAAGAATTTCTGGTGATGTTGTACACTTTTGCATGGCGGATATGTTGTCCTCTATATGGGAGAATATAGATCAGCAGAAAGGCTGAGAGATTGAGCTCATTTGATTTTTGCACTAACTTGGGCAAAGGTTTTTGATAGGGTAATGAGCTTGGAGTTACATAACTTTTGATAGGCTTGGTAGAGTCAGTTTAGATCAAACATTACGTAACTCCTTGCTAATTAATTTATCAAATCCCTTGAAGGTTAGTTGAGCAAGCTGCATTGAGCAACACTAAAAAAAAGTGAGCTACTGCTTGAGTGTGCATCAACACATTTTGACCTAAAACAAATATAGCGATACTCCATGTATCATTTAAGGCTTCTGAATAAAGTGTTCTGAAGGCCTTCTACAATGTGACAACTTCGAAGAAAGTCTTCTTGGTCGAGATCACAAAAGACCAGTACTCTATACCAACTTCAAAGACGACAACGAAAAGCTTGAATACCAAATTGGTATCACGTCCTCGGAATATGAGGACTCACCACAATAGAGGATATAGAACAACGTGCCCAAAGAATCACTGTTGAACCTGGAACTGAGCACCTGAACCTATATTCTGAGAAAATACAGACCACATCCGAAGATGTGGGTCAGTACCATGGAAAGAAACCGAGTATATGGGGGTGTATGCAGTTGTATAAATATCATCATCATAAATATTTATAAGAAATATGCACGATGTATGAAAGACTCACATAGCCCGAAGAAAATTATCATAATTATGAGAGGATGAAATAAGTATAATAACACATCTGAGTCATCATATAATTTGTCAATCACTTTCAGTTCATCAAGAATATCAATTCTCATAATGTAAATATCATTTAAATCTTTCGAAAGAATAACTTTCACAATTCCACTTCCAAATCACTTCACCGTTCATCATAGACACAAGGAAACACACACACACTGGAAGATCCTATAATCGACATAAACTATGTGAGATACATGGAGTCCAACGTACAACCCACGTTGGGGAGAGTCATCCTATCCTTGCCATCGGAGTAGGACTATCGATATCAAATCCACACAAACTAGTGATCACTATATAAATCAGCCTCATGCTCACTCCTACAGAAGTAAGATCTCTTTATACCTCCCACTCGGTGCTAAAGATTTCTTCCAAACATAGCTCAGATCATTTCAAAGACAATCCACAATAAAATAATTTTAGTAATATATAAATATACATCGGGAGCCATCATGCTTCCCATCTATCAAAATCAATCACGTTGTGGATTTCTTTCACACTCAAGTTCAAAACAACTCCATTAAGACCAAAAGGTCAAATCATTCAAAATATCTCAAATATTCAACATCAACGTGCTTATAACACACACTTTCTAAAAAAACACAATTTCCAATAGGGATTCATGACCCAAATATCAAAATCATGATAAATATCGTTCAAGATTCATGCTTTATATCACCACACATGTAAATTCATCTTTCTAAATCATAAACATCAAGATTTAATAATAATCATCATAAGATATACGTTCATGCTTCAAATTCATAAAAATCAAATAAAAATCATGCCTTTGTAAAGAAAATTACTTTTGGGCACAAGAACGAAAGAGAGTTCTTGTTGAAAAACCCCACATAGCTTGAATGATGAACTTTAGATCGATACTCATTTTTGAGATTTTAATCATGCCTTTGAATGATGGTTCTTAGAGTTCTTGAACTAGGAACTTGGAATCTTGAACAAATTTGCAGAATTATTGGTGAACTTTAGAGGTTCTTGAAGTTAGATGTAGGATCTTAGGGTTCTCTTTTTGAGGGAATTTGATAAAATATAACATATAATGCTTCTAATACGCTTTAATATAGGGTTTGGACAGATTTTAGGTGAGGAAAATGACCAAAATGCCCCTAAAAATCAAATAATTCTCGAATCTATCCTTTGGTGTACTGTTTTGATAGTTTTAAGTAGATCAACCATAACATTTTACTCCGATATCCAAATTGGATGAAACCAATTTCATTAGAAAGAGGACTCACATATATTTCCTTTTATAATCATTTGAAATTGACCCAAAAATTTACTTTTGATAGGCTGAAGTAGATCAACCATAACTCTTTGCTCCAATAGACAAATTGGATGAAACCAATTTCATCAGAAATAGGACTTGCAGAGCTTTCCATTGATATATAGTAGATCATCCAGATCATTATGTACAAGGAGTTATGATTGTTTAAATTTGGAGAAAAAATATGCCAGGCCTCAGTACTTTTTCCTGCACGTGTTACTGTTCACTGCTATTCACGGTTCGATCGGAATGTTCATAACTCGTCGCTCGGGTGTCTATTTTGGATGATCCACATATCGTTCGAAAGCTTATTCGATACTCTACACAGGGTTGAGTCATAATCTAAGATATTCCTTATGTAAAATTTATAGTTCATTCTAGAAGATAGAACCCAACATATTTACGCACAAAATTTCAACGAAAAATTTTCTGGGGTATTACATATGATTAACCCTAGAGGGATTTGGCCGACTTCAAAGCAAGGCTAAGGAGGCTCCTATTGCTGTTGGATTAAAATTATCCTTCAGACAATGAAAGTAGTAATAGTAATACTTATAATAATAACAGTAGTAACAGTAAATAGGTTGTGTTTTTCCTTTTAGCGTATGTATTTTCCTTTTTTATATCAGATCTACCTAAAAAGATGGATCATATGTTGCAATAGGAAATTATTAATAAAAAAGGGTTATTATTATTATTATTGAGAGGATGAAAAGTCTTTAGTCACGACTTTTTCCATATTAAAAATGGGTTCATAAAATAAGAAAATAAATGATAAACATAATTTATAACCGTAAAAGAACGATTATTTAATTTTAATAATTGATCGTGAATCTTCGACATATTTGTTTTTGAATTTATATAATAAAAAAGTGACCAAATTTGGATTAAAGATATGATGATTATTAATAATGATAGCTTATATGTGCAACAAATAAATTATCTGATGCAATAGATTGTCGATTTGTTGCAACAAATGACATATCTGTTATCATAGATGGGTTATCTACTGCAACAAATATATAATCTGCTGCCACAACTCAATAAAAGAAGTTACTAAAAAGAACTTATCAAGTCATAACTTTCTACAACAATCAAAAAGTCACCAGTTTGAATGTAATTAATAAATGGAGGTGAACAGTTGCACCTTTTTATTTTTGAATCTATTTTTTAATTTATATAATAAAAAGTCACCAAATTTGGATTAAAGTAAAGATATAATGATTATTAAAAAATATATATGTTGTAACAGATATATTATCTGATGCAACAAATTGTAGATTTGTTACAACAAATGGTATATCTTTGTCACAAATAGGTTATCTGATGCAACAGATATATAATTTGTTGTCACAACTCAATAAAAATGGTTATTGAAAAGAACTAATTAAGTCATAACTTTCCACAGTAGTAAAAAAATCACCAATTTGAATGTAATTAATAAATAGAGGTGAACAGTTGTGCCTTTTTGCCTAAGTCATTCAAATTCAATCCTTTATAAATAGGTTCCGCCTTACTTGTTTATTCTGCTACACATATATTTATTTCTTGCTCTTGTCTTTCATATTACACCTTCAAATACTTCCTCTTCAAGGACTTGATAGCTTTTTCCTATCTCTGGTAAGTTTTTTTTCTTGATTTTTGTGTAAATATACATTGTATTACTTTCGGATTCTTTTATTTAATCTTAGTTTTGCATTTTTTGTTAATTTATGCACCTTCTAGCTATGACTGATCCAGTGTGGGATGTCACTATTTTATGAGATGCCGTACGGGAACTGCAGAGGCAGTTTCATGGCATACAATGGGAGTTGGCCGCTGTTAGAGTAAGGATGTTGCGAGAGATCCGCAGGATAAGGAGGACACTGCTGCTGTCGGATGAAGATTGGTCGGCTGACAATAATAATAATAATAATAATAATAACAATAATAATAATAATAATAATAATACTGATAATAATAATAATAATAATAAGATTATTTTTTTCTTTTACCTATGTATAAATGTATTTATATTTATTTGGTTAAATAAAGAATTTATGTTTCATCCACTTTAATGTTTTAATTTTCATTCTGTCTATTTCTTTTTATCAGAAAACATATCTACGATTATGGAATAATTTGAATCCCAGTATCAATAGAAAGAGATCAACATATGAGTTATCTATTGGGTTTGTGATAGGAAATATATAATTTTGTTTGAAATAGATTATTCATCTATTGCAACAGATAAATATTCTTGTGCAACGGATTAATTGTCTATTGGAATAGATTACTAATATGTCGCAACAAAATACCCATATGTTTGATTCATGTTAGGGACACGATAGAACTATAAATAAAAATCCAACATATGAAATATTTATTTTACCTATGCATTTTTTATCTTTTTTGTTTAATAAAAAATTTATGTTTCATCCACTTTGACGTTTTACTTATGTAACACCCCGCATTTTGGGCTAGAATAAAAACTGTTATTTCTATGGGTAGATGATCCAAAAGCAATAAATTCTATGAAAATATGGAATGTTAATCATTTTTGTAGTGTGGGGAATTAAATGAATTTTCTATCGACATAAGATTCGTCCAAAACGGACACTCGGTGAAGGACTTATGGTTAATTTAAGTCGTAGTCGTAAAACACCGTCATTCCTATCCTTGGAGCATCGCGGAGAAGGTTTAAATAACGATGGTTAATTTCTAGTGAGACTCCGCGATGGTGGCACGTCGCAGAGTGGGCCAAATTCCCATTTGTCAATTTCCAATGAGCCACCGCGATAGTGGCGCGTCACGGTGGCCCATAAGATCGGGTTCCCAGTTTAAATTTTTTCTAATTTCATTCAAAAGTTAACAAGGTTAGTTTGGACTTTTTACAAGTCTCTTAAACTGTCCAAACAGGAGATTTAGACCTCTACAAGCATATTATACGACATTCCCAAGATTTTTCTCAAAATAAAAACACTAGTTCATATACTTCTCCTCCAAGGAACTTAAGATTCAATCATGGGTTTTCAAAATTGATTAGAGATTTGGAATCCCTAAACTGTAGGCTTCAAGGATCATCCATTATTCTTCATAATCGAGGTACGCGAGGTTTTCCTAAAATCTCATGGGCATAGAAATCATAATTTTAAGAAAGGGGTTTTTAGATTTATGAATATATTCATGTTTTAGAAATATTAATGGTATTGTTTTGGACTTTTGACCTTCCCCCACATTGCTTGTGTTTTAAGGTTGATGATTTAATTGAGAGCATGACTTATGTAAAATCCCTCTGTTGTTTTGATTTTCCTTTACTTATCATATACTATAGATGTTTTGAATGCATCCTTGAAAACCATGGTTTAAAATGTCTTGAATTGTGTTATGATTGGATTAAGATTTGGATTTTAAAAGAGATGGTAGTTGTATTGATAAATGTTGAAAATATTCATATAATGAAAGAGTACATGATTTTGCCAAAAGCACATGACCACCATATGTTTAAAGGATTCTTGCATAGTTTTGATTTATGCTTCAGAACATGAAATCTCTTATACTATGTGCATGTTTGGGTGGTCTGAACTATGTTTTAATGAAAGATCATGTTTATTGTACTATGGCTCAGAAATAGGACTTACAAGTCTTGGTGTGATGACACCAATTAAGATTATGCCATAATAATTTAGGACAGAATAGAATGCATGTTTGAAATTAGACTTTCATGCATGTTTGAAATCAGACTTTTAGATTTTAAGATTTAGAATGATGTATGTTTAGAAATGTTTAAAACTGGGCATAAAGAGACGTTAGGTGATTTCCCGAAGGAGGCATGAATTCAGACAACTCATTGCACGAAATCGTGATGTGCCGATCTGGGTATATTATATTATGCTGGCCTACGACCATGTGGTATTTAAAAATAGAAACTCCAACCCTTGCAGCATACTCGGGTTGGGGGCTTCCCCACCGAGCCAATGGTGGATTCCATACAGCCCGTGGGATTTTAGAATTGTAGGGGCATACCACCTAACTTAGAAGTAATACAAAGAACAGACAGTGCATTGATAAGAATGACTTATAATTTTCAGAAAGTGCCCATGTGTTTTGAGAACTGTTTATGAATGATGTTTTAACAAATTGATGTCCTCTATTTTACTTGTATAAAAGTTTTTATTTTGGATTACTTTGCATACCTGTACATCTGTATTGACTCCCCCTCCTCTCTCCAGGTTCTAAGGCTCAGTCTAGGGGTTTCAGAAAAGCAATAGATTTTATCACACAGATTTGTAGTGTCCAGTTGGTGATCCTTCTTTATTCCAGAAGGCCTATTTACTTTCAGAAAACTATTATTAGATATGGTTTTGGTCTACTGGGGGCCTTATCCAAGTTTTTAGAATAGTTTTGAGATGTAGTAGAGATTTTGCAGACTGAGTCAAATCTTATTCAGATATTTTGAATTATAGGTTTTTCTTTCTTTTGTATTGAAACCCATAGTTAATGACCATGTTCCCGTATCAGATTCTATTTCCATATTTTCTTTTATGATATGAATGTTTGCATGATTACCAGATCAGATAGAGAAGGATGTTTGGGCCTTCATAGTTTGAGATTTTTGTCACAGCCAGGCCCTAGTTTGGGTTGTGAAAAACATTGTATCAGAGCACGGTTCATGGTCTCAGGGTGTCTATAAAATCACGCTGGGTAGATTCTTATTTATGGGTGTGTAGTGCGCCACACTTATAAGTAGGAGGCTATAAGGAGTTTAGGAATGTCTCTCTTTCTTCATGTTCTAGTTTGTGCAATAGAGTCAAAATGTTCCTCTTTCATACTCTAATTCATGCTATGGTGTTGCCCATACGTAAGTAATAGTTATCCCAATTCTTTTCTTACTTTGATGTTCTCAGATATGTCTCATTATTGGGGTGATTCAAGTAGACAAGTTTAGAGTAAAAATGACATGGTTCTTTATGGTTGAGCCATATAAGATTTTGAAATTGTGCAAGGACTAGTGAAAAGTCCGTTAGTGCCTCAGAGTGTATTGATTCTAGTGTGAACTTTGATTCTGATAAAATCGTTCTTTTCAGCCTCTGGTATTGAGTGTATTTAGTCCTTTTCAGAATTTATGTCACTGACATCATGTTTAAGGGGGATGATGTGTAGTAGAATGTTGGAACTGTATTTCAACCCGAGTAATAGTATAAGTTAAGTGTCGGTGTCATGACCTATTGGTAGTGATGTTGGACCAAGAAGTTGGTGATGTGAAATCACAAAGTTAGAAGTCAGAATGAGGGTGACTTTTGTGTAAATAAATATTTTTGTTGAATAACCGATGTTTGAGGATGATTTACCACTTTTTAGTGATACACTAATGTGGTAGCTAGTAGCATGTGTGGATTGTATGGTATTCTATAGGGGAAGTGTTTGACTCAGATTTTTTTTATTCATACAGTGTAAGATATATATCCTTAGATCATTGATTATTGTGTGTCAAGTTTCTATCTTTTGTAATCTTGTTATCATTGTGTTGTTGAAACTCAAAGTCTAGTGAAACTTTGTGAGGCCTATTTCGATTCACTAGCAACTTATTGTCCATTTTGTTGGTTCTTATGTTGGATGGAACTGGGGGTTTAGAGGCATAATGGCAGGAAAAGTGGTAACGGAAATTTATTGAATGTATGTATAGCCGAATCTTTTGACATGAGATTGAGTTGGTATTAAGCTAATACGTACTTGTGTGCTAGTTTAGTAGAAGGTAGAGAAGGAGTAATTAGCTAAGGTAAGTTGTTGTTTGCTCAAAGTATAAAAATGGCTAGACTAGCCAGTAAGTTATAATTATAGACACAAGGTTGTTTGTGGAATTTGAAGGTAATATAAATGTATTCTTGGGTAAGTAAGTGTGATATGAGAAAGTCGTATAAGTAGATAAGATTGTATGGGGTTGTAATATAAGATTATGGTTGACCATGTCTATTATGTGACTCTACCCCCTTGAATTTCTTTTCTTTGATAGTTGTAGACTAGTACTACTTTTGAGAAGGTATGTAGTAGATTTTGAGGCATAGCAGTGATGTCATAAAGGTGGATATGATTATTTCTTGGTCAATGATACTAGTTTTATGGAAGCGATCTAATAGTCTTGAATAGTGCATGCAAGAGCTTAAGTTTATTTGGTTCGTAATGAAGTATGATTTTGTATGTATGAAGTAGAAGTATGCCAAGGTGACATGAGGTTGTAGTATTTTTCTATGGCCATTACATGTTATGTGTGGCTAGTGGTTTCGTTGAGTCGCTAGGTGGAGAAAGACTAGTTAAATGGTATATGGTATTCTAAATATCCAAGTTAAGGAGTTTTGATAGATAATGTCAAGCCTTTTGATATGATCTTAATTCTCATAATAGAGAGATAGAAGTTTGGAGTCGTGATGCTGGTAGACTATGACAAAAGTGGTATGGTCCGATCAAGGTTTAGAGATATCCATGTTTAATGTTAGAAGAATATAAGTTGGTGAATGTTTAAGCTATTATATGATGACTTTTGGGGATATAGAAACCTAAGGGTTGAATCTAAGAAGTAGGTATTAGCATTGGTTGTTATACATGAAGATACCATCTTACAGGGTAAGTTTAGTTTGATGTGTATTGTTATATCCCCGACTCTAGAGTAAAGTAATTTCAGTTTATACCCAAGTATATATAGTGGTTCGTAGACTTAGAGTAGTGGCTTAAATCTAAGTGGGAGATGATAGAACTAGTAACCAAGTGATGTTTTCAGATGGTAATAGATGTGCCAGTAAGTTGTGGTATTGGCCTTGACAAAGAATGATGCTCAATATATTCTTATTTCAGTAGTTTACTTTAGTTATTCCGATACATACTCATGCTTTATTTCCAGCTTCATAATTATAGCTCGTGTTCAGGCATATGATAAGGAATCATGTACTCTCCTAGTTCCTAGTATGATGAGATCCCAGTTTGTTTAGCAGTCAGAATCCCTTTTCCTAAGTTATGAATTCCAAAAATGTAGATCATGCAGTTCATGACTCTTGTTCACATGTGATACTCTTTGCTATCAGAGAAATTCAGATTTATATCAGGTACGTGTAACGCCCCGAAGTTTTTCGTAGCTAAATTTTTGTCCCTAAAGTATCAAGAATTGGCTTCTAGAATAATTTATACTTATTTTCCTATAGAATTCATTAGATTTCAACTTTTTATTACGTAGATGATCGAATAAGCTTTCCGTCGACATAAGATTCATCCAAAACGGACACTCGGTGAAGGAGTTATGGTTAATTTAAGTCCTAATTGTAAAACACTGTCATTCTTATACTTGACGCTTTGTGGAGAGGGTTTAAATGATGATGGTCAATTTTAAGTGAGACTCCACAATGGTGGCGCGTCGTGGAGTGGGCCAAATTCCCATTCGTCACTTTCCAGTGAGCCACTGCGATAATGATGTGTTGTGGTGGCCCATGAAATTAGGCTCCCAGTTATATTTTAATAACGGTTTCATTAAGGGTATTTGGGTTATTTTCCAACCCCTTAAAATCTTAAACGCGGGATTTAATCCCTATTACACCAAAAGACATTTACTCTCACCAAACTCCATCAAGAACTCTCCCTAGGGTTTCAAACAAGAATCCCAAATAAGTCAAGACTTAACCGTGGATTTTCAAAAAAAAATGGAGATTTAGAAACCCCAAGCCATAGTCATCAAGAAGCATCCTTTAATTTCCTAAATAGAGGTACGCAGGGTTTCCCTTAAATCTCATGGGCATAGAAATCATGATTTGAAGAATGGGGTTTTGAATTTATGAATATAATTATGTTTTTAGAAGTTTTGACGGTATTGTTTTTTTCTTTAGACCTTTCCCCATGTTGATTTGAAATTACATATATATGTAAGCATGTGATTTTAGGATCTATGATTGAATTGAGAACATGATTCATGGAAAATCCCTCTCTTTTTATGATCTTCATTTACTCATGATATGCAATGAAAATTATTTAAATGCATCTTGAAAGGCACGAAATGCAATGTATTGATTTATACTATTACTTGAAAATGAATTTTGAAATAAAAGAGAGGGTTTTGAAAATTTCATATAATAAATGAGTGCATGATTTTGCCAAAAGCACATGACCACCACATGTTTGAAGGATTCTTGAATATATTTGACTTATGTTTCGGAACATGAAATCTTTTCTACTGTTTGCATGTTTGGGTGGTCTGAACTATGTTTTAATGAAATAATTAGGCATGATATGCTATGGCTCAGAAATAGGACTTGCAAGTCTTGGTGTGACGACACCAATCAATATAATGACATGGTAATTCAGAACAGAATCGAATGCATGTTTGTAGTCAGATTTTTTAGATATTGAAACAATAATAATGCATGATTCAGAACAGGATAAAATTGGGCATAAAGAGAGCATAGGTGGTTCCCCTAAGAAGGGATGAGTTATGATAGCTCATTGACCAAAACTGAGATTTGCCGATCCGGGTATATTATTATACATTGGCCTAGTGCCCTATGGCATATCAGACTCGGACACTCCAACCCTTGCGGCACACTTGGTTTAGGGGCTTCCCCGCCGAGTCAATGGCGGATTCCATATAGCCCGTGGAATATCAGACTTGTAGGGGAGTGCCTCCTAACTCAGAAGTAATACAAAGAACAGACAGTGCATTGACAGAATGATTTATGATTTTCAGAAAAATACCCATGTGTTTTGAGAACTGTTTATGCATGATGTTTTAAAAAATTTCTCTCAACTATTTTACTTATATAAAAGTTTAATTTTGGATTAATTTGCGTACCAGTACATCTGTATTGACCCCCCTCTTCCTTCCAGGTTCTGTGGCTAAGTCTAGGGGTCTTGAAAAACGATATATTTTATCAAACAGAGTTACTGTGTCCAGTTGGTGAGCCTTCTGTATTCCTTAAGGCTTGTTTACTTTCATAAAACTATTATTAGATATGGTTTTGGTCTTCTGGGGGCCTTTTCCCAGCTTTCAGATTGTGTTAGAGAGTATGTAGTAGAGATTTCGGAGACAGTTTGCAGATGTTGCTAGTTAGTCTTGGATTTCGTTTTCCAATGCTAAATTCATATCAGATTTTTGTGCATGATTTCTTCTAGCTATAATTTATGTATTACATTATTCACGTATGAATGGTGTATATGATTTCAAGATAGAAGGGTGTTCAGGCCTTCATGGTTTGGGATGCTCGTCACGGCCAGGGCCTCAGTTTGGGTCGTGACAAACTTGGTATCAGATCACGGTTCATGGTACCATGGTGTCTACGAAATCACATTGGGTAGAGTCTTGCCTATGGGTGTGTAGCGCGCCTCACTTGTAAGCAGGAGGCTACTAGGCATTTAGGAAAGTGTTTCCCCTCTTTGTGATTTAGTTCGTGCCTTAGAGTTTGAATTAGAATTGTCCCCTAATCAGTGATCTATTGTATTTTAGAAAATAGTCATGCCTCATCGTCGTTCAAACAACCAGGATACTCAGGATTATGAAGTCTACCCCACTCATGGCATGCGGACCCATAACAGAGCCCACACCCCATAACCTATTCCCACTTTAGGAGTACCTCCAGTCCCGATCAGTCCTCCTCGAGATCCAAGGAAAAATGTTAACCATCCTCAGTCTTCTCAGAGGGACATATCGAATGCAGAATTCAGGTGGTAGCCGCACAGACTGAGAGGTTGGAGGATACTAGGTCTGCATCTGCTACTTTGGAGGCTACTAGGGTGGGCCAGTTTATGAGAATGAACCAGCCCAAATTTTTGGCCACTAAGGTAGAAGAGGACCTACAAGAGTTCGTGGATGAAATGGAGAAGATTTTTAGAGTAATGCATGTGGATCAAGTTGAAGGATTTGAGTTAGCAACGTATCAACTTAAGGATGTAGCGAACCAATGGTATAATGAGTGGGAAGAGGCGAAGGGTGAGAGTGTTAGCCCACAGTTTGGGGCGAGTTTGTGGAAGCTTTTCTTGACTGAATCTTTCCTCTAGAGTTGAGGGAAGCCAAAGCAGAAGAATTTAGGAATCATAAATAAGGAAAAATGAGTGTCTAGGAGTATACTCTGAAGTTTAACAAACTAGCTCGTTATGCACCAGAAATGACATGTAATATGAGAGCCCAGATGAGGTAATTTGCATCTGGCCTTTCAGATGACCTAGCGCTTGAATGTCAAGGGGTGATGCTAAATAGGGATATGGACTTTGCTAGGCTGTCATTCCAAATGCAGAAGGTGAAAGAGAAAAAAATGAAAATTGCCAAATCTAGAGAGAATGATAGACAGGCGAAGAGATTCAGAATAGCAGATCAGAACCACAGTCAGCCACAGAGCGGTAAATGGGGAAATATGTGGCAAAAGAAGAAGTTTGGAGTAATGCACAATATGTATCTAGCGCCCCAGCACCCAGACCACCAGTTTCTCATAGTTTTTAGACTAGTCATGGACCCAGAGCTTGGGATACCCAGTCCCATGGAAGTATGGATCAGTAGCATCATGCTTTTCCATGGTGTATAATTTGCGGTAAGCATCATCCAGGAAGGTGTCAGCTGGGCTCGCTGGTATGTTATTCATATGGTCAATCGGTCTCTTTAAGAGAGATTATCTCTCCACTAGGAGGAATTTTGGTGGAGCTAAGTCATAGGCAAATTCTTTCGCACTACCACCGCCTCAAAAAAGGGCCACTTCAGCTGCCAGAAGTGGTCGCAACCAGCTGTACGCTTTGACTAATCGCCAGGAGGCAGAGGCCACACCAGTTGTTGTCCCCGGTACGTTATAAATCTTTTCCTGTGATGTTTATGTGTTACTTGATCCGGGGTCTACCTTGTATTATATGACCCCATATGTGGTTGTTCATTTTGGGTTTGAGCCTAAAGTTATTACCGACCCTTTCTCTATTTCCACTCTGGTGGGTGATTCTATTATGGCTAGGAGGACATATAAAAATTATGTTGTGTCTATTCTTAGACAGGATACAGTGGCAAATCTCATAGAGCTTGATATGATTGATTTTGATGCTATCCTAGGGATGGACTGGCTCCATTCGTGTTATGCCATACTAGACTGTAGAACCCAAAAGGTTACATTTTCTTTTCCGAATGAACCAACAATAAAATGGGAATGGCACCCTTTAGCACCTAGAGGGCACTTCATATCTTATCTCAGGGCCCATAAACTCATTCCCAAAGGTTGCTTGTATCATCTTATTCAGGTTAAAGATTCTAACACCAAAAGTCTTCCTCTTTAGTCTGTCCCTGTGGTAAATGAATTCCCAAAAGTCTTTCCAGATGATCTCCTAGGAATACCACCGGATAGGGAGATAGATTTTGGCATAGATATGTTGCCAGACACCCATCCCATCTCTATTTCTCCATATAGAATGGCTCCAGCATAGTTGAAAGAGTTTAAAGAGCAACTAGCAGACCTCCTAGATAAAGGTTTCATCCATCCTAGTGTTTCTCCCTAGGGTGCACCTGTACTTTTCGTGCGAAAGAAAGATGGTTCCCCGCATATATGCATAGATTACCGCTAGTTAAACAAGGTCACTATCAAAAATAAGTATCCGCTTCCTAGGATTGATGATCTGTTTGACCAACTTCATGGTGCTAAGTGTTTTTCTAAAATAGACCTTCATTCACGATATCATCAATTGAAAGTTAGGGAGTCAGACATTCCCAAGACAACTTTCTAAACTAGATATGGTCATTATGAATTCCTAGTCATGTCTTTCGAGTTGACTGACGCCCCTGCAGCCTTCATGGACCAAATGAATAGGGTCTTCCAACAGTTTTTAGACTTTTTTGTCATAGTTTTCATTGATGTTATCTTGATTTATTCCAAAAATGAGGAAGACTATACCAATCACCTCCGAATTATCCTCCAGTCTCTTAAAGATCATAGGTTGTATGCAATGTTCTCCAAGTGTGAATTTTGGTTAAATGCTAGTGCTTTCTTGGGGCATATTATGTCTAGTGAGGGGTTTAAGATTGATCCCCAAAAGTTTGAGGTAGTGAGGAAATGGCCCTAACCCACGACTCCAATCGACATTCGGAGCTTCTTATGTTTGGCAGGTTATTACAGAAGGTTTGTAAAGAGTTTTTCTTCCATAGATGCACCGCTTACTAAGTTGACTCATAAAAAGGTGAAGTTTTTATGGTCTGACTCTTATGAGAATAGTTTTGAGAAATTGAAAGACAATTTGACTAATGCTCCTATTTTGACCCTTCTAGAGGGTACAGAAGGTTTTCTTGTATACTGTGATGCATCACAAGTGGTACTTAGGTGTGTTCTTTTGCAGCACGATAAGGTAGTGGCTTATGCATCTAGGAAGTTTAAGGTGCATGAGTGGAACTACCCTACTCATGACTTAGAGTTACCAGTTGTGGTTTTTGCACTTAAGTTCTGGCGGCACTATTTGTATGGAGTACATGTTGATATATTTACCGACCACAAAAGCTTACAGTATGTTTTATCGTAGAAATAATTGAAACTCAAGTGGAGGTGATGGTTAGAACTTTTAAAAGACTATGACATGAGCCTGCACTATCATCCGGGTAAGGAGAATATGGTAGCTGATGCCCTCAGCATCTTATATATGGGCAGTCTTTCTCATGTGGGTAAAGAAAAGAGGGAGATGGTGAAGGATATTCACTGATTTGTAAATCTAGGAGTGCGACTTTTGGATTTCAAAGATGAAGGAGTGGTTCTTCATGAGTTAGCAAAATCTTCCCTTTGTGTAGAGGTTAAAGAGAAGCAGGTTAAAGATCCCATCTTGATGCAGATCAAGAAAGATATAGGTCAACGAAAGGTAATTTCATTTAAAATTGGTGGTGATGGTATTTTGAGATACCATGTAGGTTGTGTGTGCCAGATGTAGATGTTCTGAGGAAGAGAATCCTTGATGGAAATCACATGTCGAGGAATGTTGTTCACCCTTGCTCTACTAAGATGTATCATGATTTGAAAACTATTTATTGGTGGAATAATATGAAGCGTAATGTAGCTAACTATGTTGCCAAGTGTTTGAATTGTCAATAAGTTAAAGTGGAACGTATGAGGCCAGGTGATTCTTCTCAAGAGATAGCTTTGCCTTTGTAGAAGTGGGAGATGATTAATATGGAATTCATTACAGGACTTCCAAGGTCCCAAAACCAATATGATTCTATTTGAGTAATTGTGGATAGGCTAACTAAGTCAGTTCACTTTCTACCTGTCAGGACAAATTATTCGGGAGAGGATTATGCCAAGATGTTCATTGCAGAAATAGTTCATTTGCATGGGGCACCTGTGTCCATCATATCTGACTGAGGTACACAGTTTTCTTCACAGTTTTAGAGATCGTTTTAAAAGGGTTTATGTACCTAGGCGAATTTGAGCACGACTTTCCACCCTCAAACAGACGGGCAAGCTGAGCGTACCATCCAGACCCTGTAGGATATGTTGAGGGCCTGTGTGATTGATTTTAAAGGTAGTTGGGTAGAGCACTTTCCATTGATAGAGTTCACATATAATAATAGTTTCCATTCTAGTATTAAGATGGCACCATTTGAGACATTATATGGGAAAAGATGTAGGTCTCTGATAGGATGCTATGAAGTAGGTGAAATGCAGATGTTTGGGCCTGATCTTGTTCATTAGGAAGTGGAGGATGTGAAAGTGATTGGAGAATGACTTAAGATAGCTCAGAGTTATCAGAAATCCTACTCCGATGTTAAGACAAGAGATCTAGAGTTTGAGGTTGGAGATTGGGTGTTTCTTAAGGTTTCTCCTATGAAGGGAGTCATACGATTCAGGAAGAAAGGTAAGCTGAGTACTCACTATATAGGGCCATACCAGATTATGAGAAGGATAGGTGGTGTTGCGTATGGGTTAGAATTGCCTTCTAGTTTGGGTTCTGTTCATCTGATACTTCATATATCTATGTTGAAGAAGTGTATTGGAGACCATTCTTTAGTGTTGCCAGTCGGAGAAATCTAAGTGACTGACTCTTTATCCTATGAAGAAGAGCCTGTAGAAATTTTGTATTGCCAAGTTAGAAGATTGAGGAGCAAAGAGATAGCCTCAGTTAAAGTGTTGTGGAGAAACTAGAAAATTGAAGAAGCAACTTGGGAATCAGAACTTGACATGAGAGCTAGATACCCAAACCTTTTGATCCAGTGGATGACGAAATGAAAGGTACAATCCTAGCCTTATTCTTTCTATGGTTTAGTATGCTTGAAATTATGATTGTCTGCGCCCCGCGTCAATATTCGGGGATGAATGTTCCCAAGGGGGGATATTATAATGCCCCAAAGTTTTTCTTAGCTAAACTTTTGGCCCTAAAGTATCAAGAATTGGCTTCTAGAATGATTTATACTTGTTTCCCTGTGGAATTCCATAGATTTTAACTTTTTATTACGTAGATGATCGAATAAGCTTTCCATCGACATAAGATTTATCTAAAATGGACACTCGGTAAAGGAGTTATGGTTAATTTAAGTCATAATCGTAAAACACAATCATTCCTGTCCTTGGCGCATCGCAGAGAGGGTTTAAATGATGATGGTCAATTTCCAAGGAGACTCTGCAATGGTGGTGCATAGCGGAGTGGGCCAAATTCTCACTCATCACTTTCTAGTGAGCCACTGCGATAGTGGTGCATCGCGGTAGCCTATGAAATTGGGCTCCTAGTTATATTTTAATCCCAGTCTCATTAAGTGTATTTGGGGTATTTTCCAACCCCTTAGCATCTTGAACATAGGATTTAATCCCTATTACACCAAAATACATCTACTCTTACAAAAATCCATCAAGAACTCTCCCTAGGGTTTCAAACAAGAATCCCAAATAACTCAAGACTTCATCGTGGATTTTTGAAACAAATTGGAGATTTGGAATCCCCAAGCCGTAGGCATCAAGAAGCATCCTTTCATTTCCTAAATAGAGGTACGAGGGGTTTTCCTCAAATCTCATGGGCATAGAAATCATGATTTTAAGAATGGAGTTTTGAATTTACGAATATAATTATGTTTTTAGAAGTTTTGACGGTATTGTTTTGGCCTTTAGACCATTACCCAAGTTGATTTGAAATTAAATATATATGTAAGAATTTGATTTAAGGATTTATGATTGAATTGAGAGCATGATTCATGAAAAATCCCTCTCTTGTTATAATCTTCATTTACTCATGATATGCAATGAAAATTGTTTAAATGCATCTTGAAAGGCACGAAATGCAATGTATTGATTTATATTATGTCTTGAAAATGAATTTTGAAATAAAAGAGAGGGTTATTGATGTTGATAAATGTTTAAAATATTCATATAATGAAAGAGTGCATGATTTTGCCAAAAACACATGACCTCCATATGTTTGAAGGATTCTTGCATAAATTTTGACTTATGTTTCGGAACATGAAATCTTTTATACTGATTGCATGTTTGGATGGTCTGAACTGTATTTGAGTGAAAGAATTATGCATATATGTTATGTCTCAGAAATAGGACTTGCAAGTCTTAGTAAGACGACACCAATCTAGATAATGCTATGGTAATTAAGAACAAAATAGAATGCATGTTTGAAGTCAGATTTTTTAGATGTTGAAACTAGAATATTACATGATTCAGAATAGGATAAAATTAGGCATAAAGAGAGCTTAGGTGGTTCCCCGAAGAAGGCATGAGTTCAGACAACTCAATACCGAAAACCATGATTTGCCAATCTGGGTATATTATTATATGCTGGCCTAGTGCCCTGTGGCGTATCTGATTTAGACACTCCAATCCTTGCGACACACTTGGTTTAGGGGCTTCCCAGCCGAGTCAATGGCGGATTCCATATAGCCCGTGGAATATCAGACTTGTAGGGGGGTGCCTCCTAACTCAGAAGTAATACAAAGAACAGACAGTGCATTGACAGAATGATTTATGATTTTCAGAAAAATACCCATGTGTTTTGAGAACTGTTTATTCATGATGTTTAACAAATTTCTCTTCACTATTTTTCTTAAATAAAAGTTTTATTTTGGATTACTTTGCGTACCAGTACATCTGTATTGACCCCCCTTCCTCCCTATAGCTTCTGAGGCTCAGTCTAGGGGTCCAAAAAAGCAATAGATTTTATTAGACAGAGTTGCAATGTCCAGTTGGTGAGCCTTCTTTATTCCAAAAGGCTTGTTTACTTTCAGACAACTATTATTAAATATATTTTTGGTCCACTAGGGTCCTTGTCGTAGCTTTCAGATTGTGTTAGAGAGTATGTAGTAGAGATTTCGCGGAAGGTTTGTAGATGTTGCTAGTTAGTTTTGGATTTCGTTCTCCAATGCTAAATTCATATCAAATTTATGACCATGGTTCCATCTTGCTATAATTTCCGTATTTCCTTATTCATGTATGAATGGTGTATATGATTTGAAGATAGAAGGCTGTTCGGGCTTCCATGGTTCGGGATTGCTCGTCACCACTCGGGCCTCGGTTTGGGTCGTGACAGTACGTCCTCAGATTAGATCTCTTCAATGAGTCCATGCCGTGAGTTCTATATTTCTCACACCTTAGTATCGTATCAAGTTATGCTTAGTACTCCCCTCATTTTCTAGATTACGGTATTCTAATTTTTCAGTGACCTTTTCCTTTAGGTTAAGATAGTGATGATGAACAGTTGTCTACATGGGAAAGAGTAAACATTTCTTGTTGATGAAAGATGTTTGTGTACTTATTTGAGTTAAGGCAGTAAGATTGAGGATAAGTCATTGATACATGTCAAGGTTAGTTGAAGTTTTATGTGTTATATTTGGGAAAAATTATTGTGTGCTTGTTTTATGTAAGTCTATAAGTTGAAAAATTTTTGGGGTGAAGTATTGTGTATGGCTTGGTTAGTTGAGGATATTTTATGTGTATCATCTGAATAGTGCAGGGAAGTTGTTATGGATAGATGTATTAGAGAATATGAAAAATATGCTTTATGAGTGGTTGTTTAGAAGTGCACATGTGGGTATGAAGATAGGCTTGAATGTCATGTTTTTATGCATATGGATGGATTCCTTGAGTGTTTGTGAATGTCTAATACGAAGTTGAAGGTGACTGCTGGAGTGGCAATAAGAATTATGCAGGAGATGAGGAATTATGAAATGCAGGGTGTGTTAAATTTATGATTCAGGTTAGTACTACAGTATTATGTGGTGCGTCTTGTGATTTTGAGTTAGCTTGAAGATGATGAGGGGATTTAGTTCAGTTTAGACATTAGTAGATAGAAATATCAGTGGCCATGTGAGAAAAATAAGTGAAATCAATGAGCATGGTGTTTAAGAGGAATGTAAAGTTGAGAGAGTATTTTTGAAGTGTGGCTAAACTAGAAAGTAAGAAGTTGCTTTGCCTAAGGTTTGGTAATTCTATCTTAGTTTATGAGTTATATGTCTATATTCCATGCTATAGAGTTGTGTCATTGTTGTGATTCCTTAGTTAGATGTCTTGTATAACTCATGTCAGAGATTCTTTTCTCCCTGATGCTACTAGAACTTCTTTAGAAAGAGTGTTGAGAGATACTCCAGTTAAGTATAAGTGACCCGTATAATTCAGTTTAGCAGTCAGGCAGACAAGTTACTGTAGTTTTCCACCTTTTCACTCAGTCTTACTATCTGAAGTGCAATGCGTATAACCATCCCAAAAGATAATCTATTCCATCCGTGTAAGTTGTGAACTGAGTTCAGTCCAAGCATCATGTTTTAGATTCAGTTATTTAGTCATGACTCAGTTCATAAGAGTTCAACACATAATCTCAAATTTTTCCACCTATTTTAGCTCAGACAGTGTAATACCTTTGTACAATCTTAATCTTGTTTCCTCATGATTCGTACTAAACTAAGTTATCACTTCCAAATCCAATGTGTGTGATTTAAGCATAAACATTTTGGGGGGGGGGGGGTATCCTAAACTATCAGCATGAATCTGCTCCTTAAAATAAGTAATGACAAGTCAGCTCAGAATTCAGTTTCATGATAGAAGTTTAGATGTTTTAGATCAGTTATATCCTTTGTTAAAAGACACATCAGGTCTGTGTTATTGCAAACCTTTAAGTTTCAAATTTCCTACCCAGCATTCGGGGACGAATCATCCCAAGAGGGAGATAATGTAACACCCCGTATTTTGGTCTAGAACAAAAACCATCATTTCTAAGCTTAGATGATCCAAAATCAATAAATCCTATGAAAATATGGCATGTTAATCATTTTCTTATTGGGGAAATGAATAAGGTTTCCTTTGACATAAGATTCGTCCAAAACGGACACTCGGTGAAGAAGTTATGGTTAATTTAAGTCATAGTCGTAAAACACCGTCATTCCTATCCTTGGTACATCGCGGACAGGGATTAAATGATGATGGTCAATTTCTAGTAAGACTCTGCAATGGTGGCGCATTGCGGAGTAGGCCAAATTCCCATTCGTCAATTCCTAGTGAGCCACTGCGATAGTGGCACATCGTGGTGGCCCATAAGATCGGGTTCCCTGTTTAAATTTTTTCCAATTTCGTTATGAAGTTAACAAGGGTAGTTTGGACTTTTTTCAAGTCCCTTAAAACGTCCAAACATGAGATTTAGACCTCTACAAGTATAATATACAACATTCTCAAGATTTCCCTTAAAACAAAAACCCTAGTTCATATACTTCTCCTCCAAGAAACTCAAGATTCAACCGTGGGTTTTCAAAATTGATCAGAGATTTGGAGTCCCCAAACCGTAGGCTTCAATGATCAGCCATTATTCTTCATAATCGAGGTACGTGGGTTTTTTCTAAAATCACATGAGCATAGAAATCATGATTTTAAGAAAGGGGTTTTCAAATTTATGAATACATTCATGTTTTAGAAATCTTGCCGGTATTGTTTTTCTCTTTTGACCTTCCCCCACATTGATTCAAAATTGTATATATATGTATGCTTGTGTTTTAAGGCTGATGATTTAATTGAGACCATGACTTATGTAAAATTCCTCTCTTGTTTTGATTTTCCTTTACTTATCATATACTATAGATGTTTTGAATGCATCCTTGAAAAGCATGGCTTAAAATGTCTTGAATTGTGTTATGATTGGATTAAGATTTGGATTTCAAAAAACTGGGTAGTTGTGTTGATAAATGTTGAAACTATTCATATAATGAAAGAGTGCATGATTTTGCCAAAAGCACATGACCACCATATGTTTAAAAGATTCTTGAATAGTTTTGATTTATGCTTCAGAACATGAAATCTCTTATACTATTTGTATGTTTAGGTGGTCTGAACTATGTTTTAATGAAAGATCTTGCTTATTGTACTATGGATCAGAAATAGGACTTGCAAGTCTTGGTGTGACGACACAAATTAAGATTATGCCATAATAATTCAGAACAAAATAGAATGCATGTTTGAAATCAGACTTTCAGATTTTAAGATTGAGAATGATGTAAGTTTAGAAGTGGCTTAAACTGGGTATAAAGAGACATTGGGTGGTTCCCCGAAGGAGGAATAAGTTCAGACAACTCATTGCTCGAAACTATGATTTGCCGATCCGGGTATATTATATTACACTGGCCTAGTGTCATGTGTCGTATCACAAATAGAAACTCCAACCCTTGCGGTACACTCGGGTTGGGGGCTTCCCCGCTTAGTCAATGGAGGATTCCATACAGCCCGTGAGATTTTAGAATTGTTGGGGCGTATCACCTAACTCAGAAGTAATACAAAGAACAGACAGTGCATTGGCAAGAATGACTTATAATTTTCAGAAAGTGCCCATGTGTTTTGAGAACTGTTTATGCATGATGTTTTAATAAATTTCTCTCCACTATTTTACCTCTATAAAAGTTGTATTTTGGATTACTTTGTGTACCAGTACATCTGTATTGACTCCCCCTCCTCCCTCTAGGTTCTGAGGCTTAGTCTAGGGGTTTAGAAAAGCAATAGATTTTATCAAACAGAGTTGAAGTGTCCAGTTGGTGAGCTGTCTTAATTCCAAAAGGCATGTTTACTTTCAAACAACTATTATTAGATATGGTTTTGGTTTACTGGGGGCCTTGTCCCAGTTTTCACAATAGTTTTGAGATATAGTAGAGATTTTGCAGACTGGGTCAGATCTTTTTCAGATGTTTTGAATTGCAGTGTTTTCTTTCTTATGTCTTGAAACCCAAAGTTAATGACCATGTTTCCATATAATATTTTATTTCTAGATTTCTTTTGTGATATAACTGTTGTGCAAGAATTACAAATCAAATAGAGAAGGAAGTCCGGGCCTTCTTGGTTCAAGATGTCCGTCACGGCCAGGCCCTCGTTCAGCTCATGAAAAATTCTTATTTAATATTCATTTTGTCTATTTCTTCTTCTCAACAAACATGTCTATGATTAAGGAATAATTTGAATCCAGTATCAATAGCAAGAGATCAACATACGGGTTATCTGTTCGGTTTGTGACATGAGCTATCTTTTGTTGTTTTAAACAGATTATTCATCTGTTGCAAGATAATTATAATATGTTGCAACAGATAAAAATTCTGTTAGGACAGATTAATTGTCTGTTGGAACAAATTACTAATCTAGTGCAGCAGATTAATTGATTGTTGAAACGGTTTACTAATATATCACAACAGAATACTCATCTCTTCGATTCATGTTATAGGCACTATAGAACTATAAACATGAATCCAACATATGAAATATTTCCTTTACCTATGTATTTTTATATTTTTTTAATAAAAAATTTATGTTTCATCCACTTTGACGTTTTAATTCTTATTTAAATTTTATTTTGTCTATTTCTTCTACTCAACAAAATGTCTACGATTAAGGAATAATTTGAATCAAGTATCAATAACAAAAGATCAACATACGGGTTATCTGTTGGGTTAGTGACAGGAGCTATATTATGTTGTTTGAAATAGATTATTCATCTGTTGCCACAGATAAATATTCTGGTGCAACAGATCACTAATCTGGTGCAACAGATTAATTGTATGTTGGAACGGATTACTAATCTGATGGAACAGATTACCCATCTGTTCAATTCATGTTACGGGCACTATAGAACCACAAACATGAATCCAACATATGAGTCTTATGTTGCAATAGAATATCTATCCAGTGCAACAGATGATGGATCTGTTTAAACAGATCGCTCTTATGTTGCATTCATGTTCGCGTGCTAGCTATTTGTTTAAAAACAGCATATTAGCAGTTACCAGATGAGAAATTCAACTAAAAAGCATAATTTGACTTACCATAGTCTCCTATCAAGTAAATGCCGAAGTTGAAAGTGATGTACAAAATAAAATTTGACCTACAAAATTGGTTAAAGAGCAGCAGTTGTAGTAACAACAACTTCAACAATGGTCAACAAAAAGAATGTGAAGAGGATAATGAAGTACAAGATGATGATAATGAAGAATAGGATGATGAATAAAGCAGCAGTAACAATAAACAACAAAAATCTCAAAGAGTGAAGACAACAATAGATGAGAAGAGAGAGAAACACACTCTTTTTCCTTTGTTTCCCATTATATAAACTAACACTTGGAACAAAGTGTAAATTTTAAAACTTTTGCCTTATTTTGAAATTTCCCCAACTTTGTTAATCCATAATAAAATAATTGTAATTCCCACTCAATTATTAAGACTTGTGTCACCTACACCTCATTTTAAAACTCTTTTGTCACCTACAACCCGAAACCCCTACTTACAATTTGAGATTTTTTTTAAAGATAATTGTCACTAATAATATATAAAATCATTCAATTTTCATACTTTTTAATTTTTTGAAATTCAAGTTCCACTAATAAGGGTGAGCTGTCTTTGCAACGTCTAAGATGTTTGAAGGGTTCCATATCAATGTGTGAATCTTTTGAGCTTTAGATACCTTCATTAATGAATCTTGATGATTTTAGATCATTCCTTATTAACTTGCTCTCATATATTTGGAGAGAAAATGGGCCTCTCAAGATCGGCTATGGAATTAACTAGACAAATCTTTGAAGTCTATCATTTATCTATCCTTTCATAAAGATCTATCCCTACTATTGTAGAAGTTTAATATAGTGGAGGGAACTAGAATGGAAAGTAAAGGATATTGCATTCTTTTACTTGCCATTTTATTTCTACTCCAGAAAACTTCGGGCTAGAGATTTGCAGCATGTTAGTAGCACACAATTGTTTTGTTCCGCTAGATGTCATTACTTAATGAATAATATCCTCTTGGCTTTTGTAAATTTATTATGTATACATCATCTCTAAGACATTTTGGTCCAAGTGCACATGGAATTAAATATTTGGTCCAGTTGTATATAGTACTTCGTCCGCCCCATTTTCTGTGGAACCATTTGACTTGACACGGAGTCTTAAGAAAAAATGGAACGCTTTTAAAACTTGTGGTCGAAAACAATCCTTTGAAATTTGTGTGGTTGTAAATTATTTCATTAAGGGTAAAAAAGGAATTTTAAATTTAAATGGTTACTAATTATAGTAAGGTGATATACCATTTCGGTTGGAATATAAAGGAAAGTATGCAACATAAAATGAGACAGCGGGAGTAGTGAATAGTTCAAGGAAATGTTGCATCTATTGCATGAGACTTGGAACCAACCTATGTTCCAGATCGAAAGATTTCTAGAACACTATCACTCCAAAATACATGTTCAATTTCTTTTTGTTTCCATTTCTTATATCATCTAGAAAAGAACAAGGGGAAAATGGAATACCTTGTCTTGGCGGATTTTTTGAGGAGGAGAGCAAGAGTTGGAAAATAGGAATTCTAAACTTAAAACTGAATCATAGTCTGAGCTGTTATATATTTTAGTGTTTATTTATTTTATGTTGGATTATGTTTGATTACTTTTCATAATTTCCCCTGATTAGGGGCCTCATTAGCCTAGTTAAAAAGAAAAGTTGCACTTTGGTGTGGTCTAGCTGTTAATGGGTTGAAAACAGTAGGAGATGAGCCATATAAGGTGGCTCGTTCCTCTTGGTTAGCTTCTAGAGAAGTTCTTTTGAGTCAGGAAAGCCTTAGAAAGAGGCATATAACTTTGTTCAAGACGTTATTTGTGTTCATAAATCATCTATTTTTACATTGTAAAATCACTAGCCAGCTAAGGGATATGTTCATAAACTTGAAGGGTGTCAGATGATCAAAGCATGACATTACTGTTGAAGTTCTTGCAAGCTAGCAATAGAGATAGATGGAAAATTGTCCCAGCAACTATTTGGTGGATAATTTGAAAGGGGAGGAACTCTAGATGCTTTGAAGATACAAGTTGCACTTTGCAAAAGATGAAATCAAACTGTATTTTTATTTTTTCCTTTTGATTTAAGTCTGAATATATACAGTCGTGATCTAATTTTAGAAGTATTTGGATCCTTGTAAAAAGTACATGAATATTGTGACTACCATGTTGGATTCCAGAACAATCATGCTGATGTTTATACATTTGTAATCTTAAAACATAGGATATAAGGGCTCAAACCTCAGTAGAAGAAAAAATGTTTGGTAATATGCCTAAGCCATTGTGGCCCAGCAACTTAGTATTTATGTTGGTGTGAGGTAGCTGATACTTCGTGGCGTAGTGTGTTGCGAGTAAGTTGGCCCACATACCACTGATCTCCCAATTTCACGTAATTTATTTGCTCACACTCTATGAAATGAGATGAGTTGAAATTCCAGTTTGTCTCACTCTTGAGACCTATATTTTGGAATGATTACATTTCAAAATGCATGAAAGAATGGGTACCTTATCTGACCTTACCAATTGCTAGTTGTGTTTGTGACACGGCAGAGGTGAAGACTTTGGCACCTGTTGATGTTAGGCGTATTTACACGCCTAAAGCACCTTAATTCACCCATATTTTAGCTATGTTTTAAGGACAAAATATATAAATGATTAGCAAGTTTTCAGGTATAAATGATGAAGATTTCAGCATTTTGTGGACTGTTGGACGCCAAAGGAAACTTCAACGTAAGAGGAAAGGCAGCTTCTGGAAACTGGTAGACTGAAAGTGATGCATGGAGAACTTGTCCCGGGCAAAAACAACATTTCTAAAGACTTGGGGGATCAACAGTAACTTAGTAGGATTAGGACAAGTATGCAGTAACCCAGTAGGACTAGGACAAGGATAAAAACCCTATTTTAATAGGACTAGGATATGGATGTTATATAAACCCTATTTTGCTGAACTTTTCAACATCCCCCTTTCTATTCCTTCCCATT
Source organism: Capsicum baccatum var. pendulum (assembly GCA_030864225.1). Lineage (NCBI taxonomy): Eukaryota > Viridiplantae > Streptophyta > Magnoliopsida > Solanales > Solanaceae > Capsicum > Capsicum baccatum. Next base: position 27,005,355 of record CM061556.1, on the reverse strand, counting down.
CTAATTAATTCTTATTCACTCATTCATTAATTCAAGTCTTTTTCATTCAACTTCCACTCCTAAATTCACGTTACAACTTTTAACAGAGAAAGACGCTAACTCGTGGGAAACACCAAGAGAAAAAAACGTCAACCTTGTTGTGACGCCACACTCCTCTCCAACATGAGATCATTCTAGTTTTGCTATGATGATGAGTTTGTGAATTCTTGATATGTATGCTGCTTATATCATTACTCTCTTCATTTTAATTGAATTCTTGTGGTTGCAAACATATAAAATACGCCAGTATAGCATTAACTTGTTCGAAAGAAAGTTACATGTCTGGAAAAGAGAGAGTGACAAGGAAATAGGGTTACCAACCCCTGTTTAAAAGTTAGTGTCGTAACTAGATTAACCTCTTGGAGAATTCGTACCATTAGTTATACGCTTTAAGCTCGAAAGAGTTAAAGTGAGATAATCGTTGATGGTCGAAAGACGCTAGGATTTACCATAGAATCCGAATCTCTATAAGTGCATGCATGTCTGAATTCCGCATAACTCATAATTAATAGATACGTAGAACTCATAAGGTGGACATAAACCTAACTTACAATTCTCATTGATTAAAATCTTACCAAACAAATCATTCCGTTTTTACTTTGCTATTTTGATACTTTTAATTCACGCCTAAACCATCCCCCTTTTTTATAGAATTTTCGACCAAATGTCTACTAATAGTTGTTATTTAGTTGTTGTTTTTGTTTTCTGCAGGTTATTGTTCAGTGCATGCCAAATACTCAAAGTTCGGGACAACCATTATTACCCATAAACCCTGAACTGCAACTTATTGGAAAGATGGATGCACAACGTGATATTGAGAGAAGGGCTGCTCAACAGGACCAGGCTAGACTAGCTGCGTTGGCCGCTACCCAAGTACATCAACAGAATATTGATAACCCTGGGAGGGCAACAAATCTTGACGATGAGGACCTAGGTGATGATGAGCTACTAAACCCTAGGCTTGATGCTGAGGTGGCGACACATACAAATAGAAGAGATCGTCAAGCCAGATTTAAGTCTGAACGCCGTGCTATGCAAATGTCTTTCGATGATGATGATGACGACCAGGACGGAGTTGGTGCCACAGGAGCTATTATTCCTCCGCCCTTGGCACCTGGAGCCAAGTTCAATATCACCAGCACCATGATTCAGTTGTTGTAGCTAAAGGTCTTATTTGGTGGACTTGCAGGTGATGATCCGAATATGCATCTGATCAACTTTATCTTTACATGCAAGTCATTCGACAATCCAGGTGTTGGGCAAAATGTAATTCGGCTGCGCTTATTCCCATTGTCTCTATCTGGGGAGGCAACTCTATGGTTGAACGGGCTGACTCCTGATTCTATCACTAATTGGAGGCAATTGAAAGACGCTTTCCTAGAAAGATTCTTTCCGCCATCCAAGAGAGCACAATTGAGAGATGAAATTAGCAACTTTCGACAACTTCCAACTGAAGCTCTCCACAAAACATGGGAGAGGTTTAAGACGAAGCTTATACGTTGCCCAAACCATCATATGAACAATGTCCACTTGATGGAGATATTATATAGATCTTTGAATTCGGTGACTAAGCCAGTGGTTTATAATTCTGCAGGAGGGTCATTCATGGACCTTACTATTATTCAGGCAAGTGATATGCTAGGTCGTATGACAAAGCAGAGTAGAGCTTGGCATACCAGGGAGTCTAAGGTAGCAAGCTCTACTATATCTATTGGCATGACTGTAGAACAAAGGAGAATAGAGGAGGAACGCAATCAAGATATGGCGCACATAAAAACACAGATGGATCTTCTTACCAAGCACTTATTATCAGGGAAGACCGAAAAAGTTAAAGTTGTTGTGTCATAGGCAAGAGGTGAATCCGATTCTGAAGAAGAAGCTAACTACTTGAATAATCAGGGGGGTTTCCGAGGCAATGCCCAAGGAAACCAAGGTCGGAACTATTATGATAAATCGGGAAACAAGGACCGTGATCAAGGTAGTTGGAAGAACAAGACTGATAGGAGTAGTTTGTATGTTCCTCCTGGAAGACGTGACGCCGCTGCATCTGGTTCTGGAAATATGTCCATGGAAGATATGATGGCTAAGCTGTTGAAAGGAGTGGAGGCAACCAGCACGGGAGTAACTGAGGTAATAAATGATTTTTCCTCAATAAAGTAATTGGTTGACTCACATTCTACTGCAATAAAATAGCTGGAGCAACAATTGAGTCAACTATCAGCGACAATCAACCAAAGAAAAGCTGGCACTTTACCTAGTGACACTGTCCAAAATCCAAGGAATGATGGATCATGCAGGGCTATTACTACCAGGAGCGGTAAGGTGTTAGACAATCCGTCTAAAGGCAAGCAGGTGGTTGATGATATAGAGGAGATTGTTATTGACGCAGATTGTGATGATTCTGTAGAAGCTGAAAATCAGAAGGAGCGCGTTCGTGAGAAAACTATTCCTCTTCCACCCCCACCTTTTCCTCAGAGATTGAAGAAAAAGGCTGATGACACACCTAAAAATGCTGATAATTGGAAGCAAGATAAAAAGTAAGTGGTGGAGAAAATGATTCCCTTTCCACCACCACCTTTTCAGCAGAGACTGAAGAAGAAGGCAGATGATACAAGGTTAGGTAAATTCATGATGATGTTGAAGCATTTGACTATTAATGTTCCTTTGGTGGAGGCGCTGGAACAGATGCTTGGGTACGCTAAATTCATGAAGGACCTTTTAACAAAGAAGCGGGCAGTAAGCTATGAGCCGGCAAATAATATTTATCATTGCAGTGCAATTGCCATAAGGTCCTTAGTACAGAAAGAGGCAGACCCTAGTGCTTTCACTATTCCTTGCACGGTTGGATCTATGAATTTTGCTAAGGCATTGTGCGATTTGGGAGAAAGCATCAATTTGATGCCACTATCCGTCTACAGAAAGTTGGGGTTGGGCGACCCTACACCAACCAATAGGCGGCTCGTGATGGCAGATAGGTCGGTAAAACGACCTGTTGGTATCTTAAATGATGTGTTGGTGAAGGTTTCCACCTTCATCTTTCCTGCAGACTTTGTTATTTTGGATTGCGAGGTGGATTCTGAAGTTCCCATAATCTTGGGACGCCCTTTCCTCACAACTAAAAGTGCGATTATTAACATGAGAGCTAATGAACTTTTATTTCGGTTGAATGACGAAGTTGTCCGTTTTGATGTATGCAAAGAAATGAAGCAGCCCGAAGATATGGATGTGTTCTCTGTAGCTGAAGTTAATTATAAGGATGACAAAGAATTATCTGTAGTAAAGCAGCTTACTGATGAGTCACTATCTGATGAGCTGCTGAATTTTAAGCGTGAGGAGGCTCAAGAACATGAAGAAACTATGTGAGCTCTAACAGAAATAGGGTCCTATTCTCATACTCCTAAGCAGCCGGACCTTGATCTTAAGAATCAACCATCACCAACAGCAAAGACTTCCATTGAAGAGCCCCCAGTGCTAGAATCAAAAGAGCTTCCCAATTATCTAAGGTATGTGTTCTTGGGAAGCGAAAATACAATTCCTGTGAGTGTGGCAGATGATTTAAGTGAACAGCACGTAGAAGCTCTCATCTCTGCTCTGAAGAGATACAAGAGAGCTATGGGTTGGACTATTGATGATATAATTGGTATCCCTCCCGGGATATGTATGCACAAGAGTCATCTCAAAAAAGATTGCATGCATTCAAGTAAGCACCAGCATCGTCTGAATCCATTCAAAAAATGATGCACTATCAATCTCGATGAAGTCTAAGTAATCGAGATAGCTATGTCGTGCCGAGACAATAAATCAAGCACTTGGTGGGAGGCAACCCATCATTTTTAATTGTTTTTGTTGTTTTTGTTTTCCTAGGATTTTGTCGAGCCACGACCAAAACTAAGGCGCTTGATGGGAGGCAACCCATCGTTCTAATCGTTTTTGTTGTTTTTGAGTAAGTGTAGGTACAAGAGGTGTAAAGGAGGAAATTGATTTCAAATTTTTATTTGGAAGCGGTTCATGTTTAAGGTGGTAAGTTAGGAATGAAGAAGAAAAGGCTATGGGTTAGGCATTGCCTATGAAAATCTAGGCAACGAACAATGCAAGGCCTATGTAAATCTAGGCAACGAACAAGGCATGGCCTATGCTATGGCGTAAGCTCTCAGAATCTAGAATGCCATAGCATAAGCGCCGCCTATGCCCAACAATGCTACAACATAGGCGCCGCCTATGCAAAAGCCTTTGGTCTCGGATTCTACAATGCCATGGCATAGGCGCCGCCTATGACCAACAATGCCATAGCATAGGCGCCGCCTATGCTCAACAAGGCTTTGCAAAAGGCGCCACCTATACCAAGCATAGGCAAAGCATTGGGCGCCACCTATGCTCACTTTTGGTCTCCAAATCCTATTCCAAATGGGTCAAAACCCGACCCAAGATTTTCCTATAAATAGAAACTTAGTCTTAAAACAAAAACTCAATGCAAATCCAACCTAAGCGCTGCCTACCTCTCGAAGTTCACTCAAAAATTTTATTTTTGCTCTTTTAACATTGCAAGAACATCTTCCAAGGCCATCAACCAAGTAAGTACTTCTTTGATCTTCTTTTATATTCCGTAGTCATTACAATACTACGCCTATAATGATTCGTTAAATCTTGAAGTAGTCTTGGTGATTCGAATATGTTGATTTGTTGTGATACAACTAAGTAAGTGAACGAATACGTAAGGGTGTTCTAGACTTTGTTCTGATTTGTTGTTGATTGTTATACACTGTCATCTTGTTTCGGAACCGAAATGGTAAAGTTAATCACATAATCATGTAAGTTGAACGTTGGAATATCTTGAATGGCTCGATCATAATTGAATACAAGCATGAGATGTTATGATTATTTCTACACCATAAACTTGATTCGATCTCTACGTAGTTATCTTGTTCCAAAAGTGCATTAACGAAAACCATAAAGCATGGACAAGATTACATGAAATAGAGCTGAACAAGATAGTTAAGATGACATGAAAAGTATGACTACACTGAATATATTGTTGGAACATAACACCAAATTGTATGGCAATGAAATCTGAATAATCGACATCGTTCACCTAATTAGTTGTGCCAATGAATTAAGTTTGGGGTGGTGCCACTGTTGTTTGTCTGTCGACTGAATCTTACCAAAATGAGGCTAACATGACTTTGTTTTCAGTCTCAATGGCACCCAAAAGTCGACCAGGAAAGGAAAAACCATAAACCTCACAGAAAGGGCAGAAAAGAGAAAGAAAAGAGCAAGCTGAATCCTCCTCACTAAAGATACCCGCCGCATATTTGGAATAAAATGGGTCCTAGAGGAGGAAGGCAAGGAGTGGTACAAGAACAATAAAGTAAAAAAATATGTTCATGTGGAGTTGATACAAAAGGAAAGCCTAGCAAAGAAAGAACCTCTCATATTAGCCAAGATAATGGCGTTACATCTTGATTTCATTTTCCGAGATATGGGAGAATGCAATCTTGATCTAACAAGAGAATTCTATGCCAATTGGTCTCCAAAGACTACAGGGAGCGATGTAAAGATTAGAGGCCAAGTTTTGCAGCTAAATGCAGAGTTCTTCAACTCTTTTCTAGGCTTGCCATCTGTTGATCCATCACCACTCAAGGAGATTTATAATAGACCTCCGTACAGGTCAATCAGACACACACTGTGCGGAACAAGATCAATGGCATGTTGGAGTAGACACAAGGACACCGGTCGGCACAACACCTTCCCATATGCTTCCTTGAACAGAGAAGCACGGATATGGCTGCGGATAGTCAACTCTTGCTTGATTCAAGGGTCTCAGTACACAAAGATTACACGAGATAGAGTGTGCTTGGTGTACACATTGATGACGAACGTCCCCATCAACATTGGGGCGATTATTCGGTCTTCAATGCGTAAGGCTAGGCTGCACAAGAGATCCCACTTCATCTTTTGTAATCTGTTGACTGCGATATTAAGGAAGAAGGACATCGAAGAGGAACCTGTAGATCATAAGCTTCCACACAATCCAAAGAATGTTGACCTCACAAAGGTTAAAGATACTAAATCTATGCATGGTGTCAACCTGACTACCGCAGAACGACATGCTCGGGATGAAAGTTTCTTTCGCCATCTATATGGCATGACTCGGTTTACCATAATGAGCGGAGGTCATGTTCCAACTACTGCAGAGGTCCAACAGTTGGATTACGACTACCCAATGAATGAGCATGCAAGGGCAATGTGTGGAGTAGGGGTATACTTTGAGGAACCTCTTGATAATGATGTGCCAACCGATGATGATCACCGAATGCCAGACTCCGACGTGGAGGAGAACTCTGACGACGACGACTTTGATGATGATTTCGATGCAGGGGGTATGACCCCAGACATAGAGGATGAGTCCGACTAACCAGGTTCTTCTTATTTATTTTCCACTAAGGGCAGTGTATCCCGGCTAAGTGTGGGGTGCTGGTATTTGTATGCTATACTTCTTTATCTACATTTGCTTATTTATGTTTGTTTGTTTTATTTGTTAGTAGTTAAATTTTAGAATTTTTTTTTACTTTGCATGAAATTGTTCTGGTACGCAGCAAGGTATTATGACAAGATTCTGTGATAAAATCATTACTATTGAGATGTTTAGGCTCTAAGTGTGACTCACTATGTGATAAGTGTGTGGTTTAATTCCTTCATCTGTTAGGTCAAGAGTCTATATTGCTCCCAATAAAGTTGACCATGTGCCTTGTGTGTGTGAGATAATAGTATATTCTGTGTTGGTGACTAATGCTAGAACTTGCCTGGTGTGTGTGTAAAGCGAAATAAAGAGTGCAAGTTTAGGAGATGATTTGGGCATTTCTTTGGCAGCCTGTGATTGTTTACCTTCTTTTTGCCTACCCGTGTACATTATCCTAGTTAACCCCCTTTGAGCCTTTAGCCATTTTCTTTGACAGCCTCATATGTAGCCTAATCCATTTTTTTTCAAGACCATAATTTGATCCAAATTCCTAAGCGCTTTAAATTGTAAAGTCATATGACAAAATAAGAGGAAATTGGGTGAGAGTGATGCCTTCGAATGTATTGGTGCTTGAATTAGTTATGAAAAAGAGTGGCTATCATAGAGGTGTGTTATGAAAAGAAAAATGAAAAGAAAACGAAAAAGTTAGTTCTGTTTAAAATCTAATAACAAAAGAGGTGAGAAGGGGTGGTAGATTAAAAGAAAGTAGAAAGGTTGTTTGAAAGAAAGTGTAAATGGCATAATGTGATGCATTAAAGCGCTTAGGGAACATAGTCACTATTTCTGGCCAAAATAGTCCTACCCGTCCCTTAGCCTACATTACAACCTGTAAAGACCTATTTGATCCTAAGCTTAGCATTATTATATTAGTATAGCATTACACTAAGGGCAAGCCTATGGTCATCAGTTGCAACATATGAATTCTTTGTGAGAGTGAGAGCAAGGAAAATCTTATACCCATATTTCGAAAAATTAAATACTTGTCAGTGATTATGGGTGATATATTATGAGACACACATGGTTGATGAGTTTTGGGTAGTTGTGTATGATTCTTTGTGCCTTAACTTTTGGATACGAATTAACCATCATCACGAGAGTAGGTTGGAGGTTGAATTGTTTCTTGTAGTGATCAGAAAACTACTCTTTGTTAATAATTGTCGTGCCTGTCTTGATGAATATTTTGTGCTGTGAAACCCTAAGTAGATGTTTATACGGACATGATATTTTGTTCGAGTATGAACAAAACTTTAAGTGTAGGGTGTTGATGTTAGGCGTATTTACACGCCTAAAGCACCTTAATTCACCCATATTTTAGCTAAATTTTAAGGACAAAATATATAATTCCTGCACTTGTAGTCCTTTTTCCTGTAAGTGAGCTAACCAACATGATTAGCAAGTTTTCAGGTATAAATGATGAAGATTTCAGCATTTTGTGGACTGTTGGACGCCAAAGGAAACTTCAACGTAAGAGGAAAGGCAGCTTCTGGAAACTGGTGGGCTGAAAGTGATGCATGGAGAACTTGTCCTGGGCAAAAACAACATTTCTAAAGACTTGGGGGATCAGCAGTAACTTAGTAGGATTAGGACAAGTATGCAGTAACCCAGTATGACTAAGACAAGGATAAAAACCTTATTTCAATAGGACTAGGATATGGATGTTATATAAACCATATTTTGCTAAACTTTTCGGCATCCCCCTTTCTATTCCTTCCCATTCTAATTAATTCTTATTGACTCATTCATTAATTCAAGTCTTTTTGATTCAACTTCCGCTCCTAAATTCACGTTACAATTTTTAACAGAGAAAGATACTAACTCATGGGAAACACCAAGAGAAAAAAATGTCAACCTTGTTGTGATGCCACACTCATCTCCAACGTGGGATCATTCTAGTTTTGCTATGATGATGATGCTTATTGTGATCTCCGTTGCACTCATAAGTTGCTAAACTTCTCTGTTTGGGTTATGGAAGCCTTATGAGATACTATTTATTGCTATGAGTTTGTGAATTCTTGATACATATGCTGCTTATATCATTACTCTCTTCATCTTAATTGAATTCTTGTGGTTGCAAACATATAGAATTTGCCAGTATAGGATTAACTTGTTCGAAAGAAAAGTTACATGTCTGGAAAAGAGAGAGTGACAAGGAAATAGGGATACCAACCCCTGTTTAAAAGTTAGTGCCATAACTGGATTAACCTCTTGGAGAATTCGTACAATTAGTTATACGCTTTAAGCTCGAAAGAGTTAAAGTGAGATAATCCTTGATGGTCGAAAAACGCTAGGATTTACCATAGAATATGAATATCTATAAGTGCATGCATGTCTGAATTCCTCATAACTCATAGTTAATAGATACGTGGAACTCATAAGGTGGACATAACCCTAACTTACAATTCTCATTGATTAAAATCTTACCAAACAAATCATTTCGTTTTTACTTTGATATTTTGATATTTTTAATTCACGCCTAAACCATCCCCTTTTTTTATAGAATTTTCGACCAAAAGTCTACTAATAGTTGCTTACCTAGTGACCAAGTATTCCTTGTGGGATTCGACACCCAACCCTGTTGGGTTCTATATTTGACAACGACCACTTACACTCTTACAAGAGCTGTAGTTTGAGTGTTATCACCTGTATAATGAATATTATTGACGTAGTCAAGGAAAAAGTTTGAGATATTTGAGAGGGGTTTAATGCTTTCTACTAAGGAAATGTTTGTAATCAAATACCATGATTTTTTCGTCTGCGATTCACTAGAATGCGAAGCTTTCCTTAAAACATCATAAGAACTGGATTTGATTAAATTGATCAGTGATTTTGGAGAGACATATCATTTCTGCTTCTTTAATGTTGCATCAGCTATTTATGCATTTCATTTTTGAGGGTTTATCCCGCAAATGCTTACGTCATGTTGACTACCACGGAGTATTATCTTCATTATCAATGGAATTCATGATTCTTCATCATACCTTAGTCAAAATACCTCTTCTAACTAATAATAGATAACTACTAGGCACCTAGTTGTTGTAGAATTCTTATACTTGTTGTAACTTTCAAGTCTATCCTTGTTGATATAGGTGTTGTATATACTATTTAAATAGTTGGTCATGCAACTAATAACATATTATTATTTTTCCATCTTCTACTCTCTATCTTTTTGTCACGATCCGAACAAAGCCCTGCCCATGATGAGAATCCCAACCTGTGAAGGCTCGAGCACCCCTTTGTTAACAGGAAATCATACATACATTCATACAATCGTAAAGATAATGCGGAAATGGATTCATACGGAAACATGGTCAATAGCATCATACGACTGAAAAGTCAAAGAATTCAATAAAACCTTGAACATCATCTAACATCTGTCTGAAAAATCTTTAGTACATCAAAATCAGTCATAACAACTAAAACTGGGACAAGGCCCTCATTGTACCTAAACCAACATAAATAACATATGACAGAAAGAAAGAGGCCTTCCGAAATAAAGAAGGCTCACCAACGGCACACACACTTCACTTTTAGCTGAAAAATCTATGGCTTTGCAGGACCTATAGACTGAGCCTCAGACCCTGGAATATAGGGGCTCAATACAATTGTACTGGTACACAAAGTAATCCAAAAACAAAATACAAATTTTATATAACATAGGAGAGAGATATTATAAAACACTTTAATGCAAAATCGTTTGAAAACACATGGGCATAGTATAATGATTTTTCAATAAAAATGCAGCACTATTGAGCTAGATGGTACACCCTACAATTTCACATTTTCATCAACTGCCAAGTCTTGGTTGCCACCAAGATTGGAGTATTAGTGGGGGTAGGACATACAATATCACACAGCAGGGTGCCACAACCCCAATCAAGTCAATATGTCATGGTTCGACTCAAGATCACAAAGCAAGGTTCCTAAGCATTGGTCCCAATTTGGGATAACATAGTACTAGGTACACAAGATCACATAGTAGGGTACCAAGTTGCCGTGTCGACAATTCATGGTTTCCAGCATAGAGTCATCTGATTTGTGCTTTATTTAGGTAACCATCTAACTCACATCAATTTAAGCTTTAAGTTTGATATAAGACAAAACATGCATCATACTCACAACATTGTCTTTCTCTTTTCATTCGAGGAAATTCCTCCACACATTTTATGAAATCATTATATGAATACGAACAACACTCCTATACACCAAACATATGCATATCGATTCCCCAACACGAAATAGTCAAGAAACTTCAACATTTACCAAGTAGTACAACATTAGCCAAACACACTTTTTCATGATAAAAAGGGGTTTTAAAATTCATGCTCTCAATATTTTAACAATAGCATTATGTGGGGTTCATAAACATCATCATGGGGAATAAAGGATTCACAACTCATGTTCATAATACCTTTTAAAATTCAAATCACATATCCACAAATTCAAAAATTGGGATATATAAGCAACAACCCCATGCCCTTTCATTATTCTTCTCAAAACCATATCACAATGAATGCTTTTTGTGTTAAAATGAAACCCCACTTATAATGGCATACATACTTACATAATTATAAAAAAAATATTGTTTAAATTTGTATCAAAATCGTTCTCATGAGATTTAGGACAACCCCACGTATCTTAGATTAATTAGTTTAGAGAGAAGAACTCGAATCTCAATTCGTTCCTTGGAAATCTTGAACTTAGAGGTTGGTTCCTAATTCCTTGTTCTTGATAAAAACCATAATTTTGATGTTATGGATGAATAAGGAGTTATATCCTTTGATTTGATGTAATTAGGTGTTAAAAAAAGTGGAAAAGACCCAAAAATCACTTTAAAAATGGCTTCAGATCGCTAAACGGAGGTTCGGGATGGTGTGGGCGACGAATTGTCACCCCAGGGACGGAACGTCCCTCAAACCATCACTTTTTATCCAGAAAATGGACTTACTACCTCAGTTACAATGGTTTGGGCAATGGTCCTTCGTTGGAACGACGGTCCGTCGGCCTTCCCGTTTCACTTTGGCAGTTTCGATAACTAACTGTAAAATGGCCATAACTTTTTACCCCGATATCGAATTTAAGAAAAATTGGTGGTGTTGGAAAGAGGACTCAAAGAACTTTCATTTTATATGTATTAGGCCCTCTAATTTTATATATACAAAATTTTATAGTTGATTGAAGTTTACCCAAGTTTAAACACTCACCAAAACTCAATCGATAAGAAGGCATTCAACTCGTCTTGGGGTTTAGGGACCTCTATGATATTAATTTATGCTCAAATATATTCCCACACTATATATTTGATTAAAAAACTACATTCACATTGGATTTAAGGCATTAGGTTTATTTACATATAAAATAATGATTTACGTCCTAGCCCTACATGCGGTGTGTTACATTATCCACCCTTGGGATCATTCATCCCCGAATGATGACTCGGGAAACATCAAGCATATTTCAAGAATTAAATGAAAGAAAAGGAGTAGTATAGGATTTGTACCTTCTAAATCATCATACTTGGTCTCAAAAAGAGTCGGGTACCTCGCACACATATCTTCTTCTGACTCCCAAGTAGCCTCTTCGGCCTTTTGATTTCTCCACATCACCTTGACCGAAGTTATTTCCTTACTCCTCAAATTTCTAACTTGACAATCTAAGATTGAATCGGGTTTCTCCTCGTATGATAAGGAGTCTTTCACATTGATATCCTCTATAGGAAACAATAAAGAATGATCTCCAATACACTTCTTCAACATGGACACATGAAATACTTGATGAATAGAAGACAAACTCGTGAGAAAATCTAATTCATAGGCCACCCCGCCTATTATTATCAAAATTCATTATGATCCTATACAACGAGGACTAAGCTTCAGGAACACCAAATCATCCAGCCCAAACTATAGATCTCTTCTCCGAATGTCGGCATAGGATTTTTGACGACTCTGGGTTGTCTTAAGTCGTTCTCTACTGATATTCACCTTCTCTATTGATTGATGAACAAGGTCAGTCCCAAACAATCAGGTTTTACTCACCTTATACCACCCAATCGCTGATCTACATTTTCTCCTATAATGTTCCTTAAAAGGAGCCATCTTAGTGCTGACACTGTAGCTATTATTGTAAGCAAACTCTATCAATGACAAGTGATCTGCCCAACTACCTTTGAAGTCAATTACACAAGCCCTGAATATGTCCTCTAGGGACTGAATAGTGCATTCATCTTGCTCATCTATCTGAGGGTGGAATGCAATACTCAGGTTCACTTGGGTACCTAAACCACTCTGAAAAGAACTCCAAAACTGTGAAGAGAATTGCGTACCTTGATCGGATATAATGGATACCGGTGCCCCATGCAAATGAACTATTTCCTCAATGTACAGCTTGGCATAGTCATCTCCAAAATAGTTAGTCCTTACAGGTAAAAAGTGGGATGACTTGGTCAACCGGTCTACAATTATCCAAATGGTATCATACTGGTTTAGGGAACTGGGAAGTCCCATTATGAAGTCCATATTGATCATCTCCCACTTCCACATAGGCAAACCTATCTCTTGGGAAGTACCACCTGGCCTCACATGTTCCACTTTAACTTGTTGGCAATTCAATAACTTGGAAACAAAATCAGCCACATAATGCTTCATATTATTCCTTCAATATATGTTTTTAAGATCATGGTACATCTTTGTAGAGCCTGGGTGAGCAACATATCTTAAAGTGTGCACCTCATCAAGGATTATTTTTCACAATCCATCCATATCTGGCACACATAACCTACCCTGATATCTTAAAATCCCATCTCCACCAATTTCAAAAGAAATCACCTGCTGTTGACCCATATCTTTCTTAATTTGCATCAATATGGGATCCTTAACCTGCTTCTCCTTAACTTCTGCACAAAGGGAAGATTTAGCTATTTCATGCACAACAACCTCTTCATCTTCAGAATCCAGAGGTCGTATCCCTAGACATGCAAGGAGGTGAATATCTTTCACCATCTCCTTTTTTACTTCCTCAATATGTGTAAGACTTCCCATAGATAGTCTGCTGAGGGTATCGGCCACCACATTTGCCTTGCCCGGATGATAGTGCAGGCTCATACCATAATCCTTCAATAGTTCCAACCAACGCCTTTAGCTATGATTTAGTTCTTTCTGTGGGAAAACATAATGTAAGCTTTTTTGGTCAGTAAATATATCAACATGTACCCAATGCTGCCATATCATAAGTACAAACACCACATCCACTAACTCCAAGTTGGGTGGGGGGTAATTTCATTCGTGCACTTTCAACTGCCTAGATGCATAAGCTACTACTTTACCATGCTACATAAGTACACATCCAAGTCCCACTCGGGATGCATCACAGTACACAACAAAACCCTCAGTATCCTCAGGAAGGGTTAATACAGGTGCAGTAGTCAACTTGTCCTTCAATCTTTCAAAGATATTCTCACAAGAGTCAGACGACACAAATTTCACCTTTTTCTGCGGTAAGTGGAGAAGCTATAAAGGAAAAACTCTCTACGAACCTACTATAGTATCCCCCCAAACCCAAGAAGCTCCGAATGTCAGTTGGAGTCATAGAGCTAGGCAATTTTCTCATTGCCTCAATCTTTTGGGGATCAACCTTAATTACCTTACTAGACACAATATGCCCTTAGAAAGCAATAACATTAAGTCAGAATTCACACTTGGAAAATTTTGCCTACAATCTATGATCATTGAGGGTCTGAAGAATAATTTACAGGTGATTGGCATGATCCTCCGCATTCTTAGAATAAATGAAGATTTCATGAATGAAGACTATGACAAATAGATCTAAAAATTGATGGAACACCCTATTCAATATATCCATGAAAGCTGGAGGGGCGTTAGTCAATCTGAAGGACATGAATAAGAATTCATAATGGTCATATCGGGTTTGGAAAGCTACTTTGGGAATGTTAGACTCCCTAAACTTCAACTGATGATACCTCAAGAGAAGGTCTATCTTTGAAAAATACTTAGCACCATGAAGTTGGTCAAAGAGATCATCAATTCTAGGAAGGGGATATTTATTTTTGACAGTGACCTTATTCAACTGACGATAGTCTATACACATACAGAGGGAACCATCTTTCTTATACACAAAGAGTACAAGTGCACCCCAGGGAGAGACACTAATTGGGATGAAGCCTTTATCAAGATGAACTACTAGCTGCTCTTTAAACTCTTTCAATTTAGCAAGATCCATTAAATATAGCGGAATAGAAATGGGACAGGTGTTTGGCAATAAATCAATACCAAAATCTATCTCCCTATCAGGCGGTACCCCTGGGAGATCTTCGAGAAAGTCTTTTGGAAATTCATTTACCACAGGGATGGACTAAATAGAAGACTTTCAGTATTTGAATCTTTTACTCGAATCAGATGATACAAACAACCCCTAGATATAAGTTTATAGGCTCTGAGGTACGAGATGAATTTCCCTCTAGGTTCTAAGAAATGTCCCTCCCATTCTATCACTGGTTTATTCGGAAAATAAAAAGTAACCTTTCAGGTTCTACAATCTACAGTGGCATAACACGAATAGAGCCCGTCCATTCCTAAAATACCATTAAAATCAACTATATCAAGCTATATGAGGCCTGCCACGGTATCCCAGCTATAAATTGACACAACACAATTTCTATATACTCTCCTAGCCACAATAGAATCACCTGCAGGAGTGGAAATAGAGAAAGGTTCTGCAATAACCTTGGGCTCAAACTCAAAATTGGCTGGCACATATGGTTTATCAATATTATGTGTTATTTATTGCTCAATTTTCAAAATACATGTGGTTGTTCACTTTAAAATCAAAAAATGAAACTCTAGAAGTTTTCCAAAATCTGTATCCATTGCTTGAACGCAAATTCAATACCAAAATTCAATCTTTTTACACTATGGTGGTGGCGAATTTCAGAGTCTAGAGTCGTATCTCAAAGCACATGACATAGAGAACTTAGTGTTACCCCCATATACTCCACAGAGAGTTTCTCTAGGCGAAATGATACCGGTATGTTATTGAAACTACTAGAATCTTATTGCACCAAGCATCTTTATGCTCACACTTTTGGAGTTTTTCCTGTCAACAATCTGTTTGTCTTATAAATAGGCTAATTACACCGAATCTTCAGCATAAGGGCCCCTTTGAAATTTTATTTCAAACTATGCCCATGTATGACTCCATTAAAGTATTTGGTTGCTTGTGTTATGCATGGCTCAAACCATATGCCAAAAACAATTCGATCCCCGTTCGACACGATGTGTTTATTTAGGATTTTTGAATAAACATTACTGCCACCAATGTTTTGATCCTTTAACTTTCAAAATATATTTGTCTTGTGATATTTTATTTTTAGAAAATCAGTTCCCATTCGAAGTTCGCAAAAATGAAACTCAAAGGAATTGATGGGGTCCTGCACAAGCGGTAAAGCATATGGTTTAATTTGATTCAAAGCGAAAAACCTTACCAGGGCTTGACATGCCATGAATCCTCTTAAAATAGAGGGGTTCCTCAGGAACACGGACATATGTGGTGCATGGTTGTCGTCATATCGTGCCGTAAGGTGTTGGGTTAAGTCCCACAGTGAGTGCAACCTCTCTTTTTCCTTGACTTGCGGGTTCTTTTGCTTCTTTAATTCAAAATTAATTATTTATTTATTTGACCTTAAGCCTAAGGAATTCCACACTATTGATCAAACCATTTCCTCCCACCTAGAACCTTCAAGCAAGATCTATAAGTCATACATTAGCATAAATCTATGAAAAATAAATTTGTTGCCTTAGTTCAGAATCGGACGTGGGAGATGGTACCATGTGATCCTTCAAAAAAGGTAGTGGATTATAAGTTTATTTTTTAGGTTAAATATTATCCTGATGGTTCTATAGATAGGTTCAAAGCTTGCTTGGTTGCCTAAGGATTCACATAATGACCTGGCCTTGACTTCCAATGCCCTTTCAGCCCTGTGGTAAAGCCAGAAACTACTCAAATTGTTCTTGCGATTGAAACACAAAAAAGTTGGCCCATTCGCCAACTTGATATCAATAATGCCTTCTTGATAGTTCGTCTTGATGAGGAAGTCTATATGCACCAACCACCTGGTTTTAAAACTTCTGCACATCCAACGTATGTTTGCAAGATGGAAAAAGCTATTTGTGGACTCAAACAGGCCCCCGGGGCTTGGTACACTAAACTAAAAAAATTATTTGCTTACTTTGGGGTTTATTAAATCCCAATATAATTCTTCATTGTTCGTTTTGCAGAATTTTGAGTTTATTGTTTATGTCCTAGTATATGTTGATGACATAATTATTACCGGTAAACAGATTCGTGGTGTTCAAAGCATTATTGATAATCTTGCAACCCGATTCTTACAGAAGGATCTTAGTCTACTTCATTATTTCCTTGGTGTTAAAGTCTTGTCTTATCCTGGTAGTCTTCTATTATCTCAGTAAAGGTACATTACAAATATTTAGCAGGAGGTTAATATGCAAAATTGCAAGGTGTTCCAACACCAATGGCTTCTACAGTAACTTTCTCAAAATCTGCTGAAGATTCTCTAGTTGATAGCTCCCTTTATAGGTAGATCATCAGTAAACTTCATTACCTTTCTTTAATACGTCCAATCATAGAATTTTCTATCATTAAACTCTCACAGTCCATGTACCATCCCTTCATATCGCATTGGATATCCATGAAACGTCTCCTTCAGTATCTAAACAAAACATCCCAATTTGGCCTCCGGATTGCCAAAGAACATTATCATTGTCTTCTAGCCTACTTAGATTTTGACTGGGATGGAGATCCTCTTGATTGAACCTCCACCATAGGTTATGTTGTTTACCTTGGCAGCTCTCCGATATCATGGTCCTCTAAAAAGCAAAGATCTATCTCCCGTTCCTCCATAAATAGAATATTAGGTTCTGAGACTAATTGGCAAATAAGTTTACTCCATGAGCTTCAATTTTTTAGTTCAAACATTCCTCGGATATTTTATGACAGTGTTAGCACCACCTACATTTGTGCCAACCCAGTGTTCCATAGTCCGATGAAGCATATTGCTATCGATTTTCATTTTGTTCATGAACAAGTTCAAAACAAGGATATCATAGTTCAACACCTTCACTTGGCTGGTCAAGTGGTAGATATACTCACCAAACCACTCCCAAGAGTCTCTTTTGTCAAGCATTTTTCTAAGTTGAGTGTTGTTGACACCACCAACTTGCGGGGACGTAATAATGGATAACTACTAGACACCTAGTTGTTGTAGAGTTCTTATAGTTGTTGTAACTTTCAAGTTTATCCTTGTTGATATAGGTGTTGTATATATTCTTTACATAGTTGGTCATACAATTAACAACATATGATTATATTCACATCTTCTATTCTCTATCTCTTTACTAATATATTTTCCAGTACTTTTTTTCATAAAATAAAAACGAAGATACCGCTTCTAACGTAATTGTCAAGCCAGGTGAAGGAAGGAGTTGGCATGGAATCACAGTTTATGCTTAATAATTTTAGGCACTAAGTTATCTTGTTTTCTTGCTTTGCTTTGAGCTGCAGTATTGCATCGCGAACAGATGATCTTATGGATATGGAAAAGTAGAAAAAGGAAGGAACCCTCTGGTAGACAACCTACATAGATCATTTGTATATCATTGCTTCTTTGGTCGACGTTATTACTTGATAATAGTTTGGAAGAATAGTCCAACATATTTTTGAATGATTTGTTTGTCACATTTTACAAAACAATAGTTCAACATAGTCTTTAATATTCATCGTTCTTCATTGATACGGTGCTTCTATGGTCCACTCCCCTTGTGATACAAGTATGATCACATAGATGGACTTATAAGGGAGTATGTTAGACCTAGACTTGGTGTATGAAATGAAGTACAAAGGAGGGCCTAAAAAGGCTCCAAAAAAGTCCACATTCTACACACCAAGGGAACCTGAAGTGAAGCATTTGACTAAGGGTTCTTTTGGACATTTCACACTATTTTTGTAACCTACTATAAATAGAATATGTTAGGTCATTTACTACTTAGTTTTTGAATATTATTGAAAGTTGTAACATTGAAACACTCTCTCTTGTGAGAAAGACCTCTTGGCCAAAACAATGTAACTAGGGTTTTCGACTTGAGTGTGGAATCACTCGTGTCGGATTCAAGCTTGAAAACATTAGATGCTTGGGAGATCGAGGTCCTTCTTGTACCAACACAAGAAATAGGTGAATTATTGTGAGTAGTGTTAAGGGTCTAAAAGTGGAGTATGTTCTTGGGTTCTTAAGATTATTTCTTCATGTAGTCTATCTATCTATCCTTTTGTTCATTGTAATCTTGTAACCATTGTGTGTCTTGCTTGTGGAACCTGTGAGTATGGTTATAATACTGTTATTGTTCTTTGTGTCCTTCATCTTGTGTTGATAATATTAGTTTGGTATGGCTATTTAGTTGTTGAAACACACCCCTATCTCATGTATTGTCGTTCTTGTTTGTGAATCCGAGTGTGGTCATCAAAAGTGTCCTCGGTTCTTTGAACTTGTGGGCTGATTTTGGTGTTTGTTTCATGCTCCCTTGCCATTATTGCATTATTTGGTATCATATTATGGCTTGATCTTGTTCCCAAAAGATCAATCTTGGGCTCGTAAACTTGAAAATGAAAAAAAATTTATTGAAAAATTGAAAATTTTAGAAAATGTGCAATCTGCCCGTGTTGTCTTCTTGGCTGAGAATTGTGTTGTTGTTATGTATTGGCCTAGATTTTTTACTTGTTTTGTTATTTATAGTGTTAGTTTTCTTCATATCTAACACTCTTGAGCCTAAATCTAAATTTTATCTTGAAATGTTAATCTTGGTATTGTGAACATAACTTGGCCGATTGTGTTTGCATTGTTGTTGTGGCTTCACCTTTGGCCGTGTATTGGTGACATAGTTTATTGTTGTTGATGTTGAAGTTGTTTTTCTTAAGCTTTGAAATGAATGTTGTTATAAATTGGTGTCCTAAGAACATTTTCTTGAAGTGTTGTAGTCTTGGCCGTGTGAGACATTGTTGTTGTAGGTTGGCCATGTGAAAAATTATTGATATTCTTGGAGATTATTGTCGTACTTATTGGTGTTGTTGTTGTTGTTTTTTATGTTCATCACCACCTTCATATATTGTTCAAGTTAAAGTAAATGCTAAATCCAAAAAGTTGAAGGAAAAGGGGTGTATTATTTGTTAGTCTTGAAAGACACTACAAGTGTCAACCACTTTCCAACACTTTTCCACGATTTAAGGATCGGTGTTTTAAGGAGAAGTACAAGAAAAATTCAGTCTTGAAAATTGAAAACTGAAAAAGTCTCCAAGACTTACTTTTCCCTCCTAAAGTGAAATTCCACCGATCGAAATTAAATTTTTGACCAAGACATGAACATTTGAGAATAACAATCTGTTAGAAAGACTGCAACAAATACCTGGCTTCCACGTCATCAAATTACTGTTCACACATCAAATTTTGGCTCAAATTTCAGATTTTGTAGTTTCAGTTTTTTGTTCCTTAGTCTGAATTTCATGGGTTTCAATACTAATTGGCAAACTAGTTCTCATCTACTATATTGTTGGTTAGTTTTTGTATTCGTTCATTCGTGTTAAGAGTTTGTTATGTTATTTTGTCTTTTGTGAATTCATTGTATCTTGTTGGTTCAAGTCTATAAACAAATTTTCCTCGAGTAAACTCAAACAAAAACCTATTCTGGGCAAGAGTAGACTCGACCCTCAGTCACTCGCGAAGTACAATCCGGTTTGCAACACTTGTGAAACCAAGTGTGAGATGATCAAGTGTGTGAGATTGTGATGAGGTTGTTTCAAACTAACTTGTGTTTTGTTTTGTAGGAGTGTTTTTTTCTTTTTTTTTGGTTACAATTACAAGGGAACCCGCGACTTCAACCTCTCAACCCATGGACAATAATGCCACCAATGTCATTTTGGCCTACCTTGACACTATGTCCCGAGACCTAGCTATGGCAAATTAAAGGTTGGATCGTATGGTAGGTCAAAGGGAGAAAGTGGACTGTCCATACACATGTCAAGAGGAAGGCCATAGATCATGTGAGCTACGAGGTAAAAATGCTATCCCCTACACTCCTATGAACTTAGAATGTTGTGTTGTGGCAAGTAGTGGTCAATTGGATGAAGTAGCGGATTTACCTAGAGTGGAGGTGTTTCAGTCTCCCTATGGTGATGCTCTTGGTGATGTTATGTCAAGTGAGGACCAAACTGATACAAGCATGAGTAACACAAGGATCACATGTTTTTTTTGAAGGTCTAAGATTCGGATTTACAAAGTGAATTGAAGACCTTTTTCAAAGCCTTGTCCAAGCTCAGGAACTACAAAGACTACGAGGCTCGTTTATGAAAACGTATGTGTTTGAGCTTGTTGTGAATGCGACTAAGGGAGTGTACACCTTGACATGTGAGGTCTGGCCTTAGGTGCTAAAAAATACACCCAAGGCTTCCCCAAATACACTCCACACCTGCCACCCTTATTAAGGGCAAAGGAGTCCTTTTGCAACACCTTTTGTAATAAACTATTTAAACATTTTCCTTAGTCTTGTTCCTTTTTTAGATTATTCTTGAAATTACTTGTAATATTGAACATCACTTTCCTCTCAAGAAGAGAGTAGACCACCACTTTGACATCACAAGAAATGGTTTCTTCTTGTGTTATGTTAATCGGCTAGAAAGGAGAGTGCTTGGGTTAGACGAGCTCCTCTTGTGTTCCATAAGAATGCGGTACTTGTTAAATTGTTTTGTGGAGGTTTTAGAGTATTAATACACTGTTCATTTTCTGCATTATGAGTTCTCATTGTGTCACGTTGCATATCTTCTTTATCGTTTAAGTTTGAGTTTGTTGTTTCCGTTTACTATCTTGTGCGTGTGGACTGTTTGAGTGTTTATGGACTGTTTTTGTTCTCTTTTAGATATCATTTGGTATCAGATCCATCATTGATTTCGTTCCCACAAGATCAATCTTGGGATTGTTCACTCAAAAAAAAAAAGTGTTGAAAAGCTGAAAAACTCTAAAAATAGTAATCTGTTCACGTTTATGTGTTTAGGCCCAAATTTGAAGCCTAGTTTTCTTGTGATTTTTGTGTGTTTTGTGCATTCAAGTTTTAGATATTTATTTCCTAACATTCGAAGAGATGTCCAAGGTTGAAAATCTCGCAAAAATAAGTTCTTCTACGGGTTTGGTGTCTTGGCCTAAGTGTTGTTATTGTTTGGCGAATTTCTGTCTAGATTTAGGTGTTATTTTCCTTGTATTAGTAGTTTGGTGTGTTATATTGTTGTTTCCATAGCACACTTGTGTCTATGATCCAATATTTGTGTTTTTTTTAGTGTTGTTGAAGGGTTGGACGGTTTTGAATGTTGTTGTTCATAAGTGTTCTTGTTGTTGTTCATATTGTTCTTGAGATGAATGTTGGGCAGAAGGCTTGTTTGATTTGAAAAAAGGAAGAGAGAGGCAAGGTCTTGTGTTTGTCTTGGGGTTAGATTCAAGACAACACCATAGAGCAAAATAGAAAAAGGGCCTCTCAAAAAGCATACTTACCAAAATAGTGTCTAACCTTTTTCAAAAAGAACCAAAAGGAGAAAGGGACAAACCAAAGCCAAAAAGGTGTTTAGCCATTTTGGTGCAAGTTGGTGAAAAGCTTATTGACACCTTGACCTTTGGAAAAAGTGTTCCAAGTCATGCCTTTTTCACTCCAAAAACTGAAAAATCCTCACCAAACAATCAAGATTGAGTCATTCAAGTGGGACACATCAAACTTAAACAAAAACAACAACACAAAACGGCCAAAATAAAAAATTGTGGGCCACATCAACAACAAACTCAAGTCATACAACCTTCCAAGTTTCTTTCCTTGTCTCTACTAGTTGGCAACTAAGTAACAACATACTAAGTTGTGAATCTGTTTTCCAGTACGTCTTCGTGTCATCGTTCAGTGTGGTGCTTTTCTCATCTATAATTCGTAGTTGTTCTTGGTTCAAGTGCGTACAAAATTTCCTTGAGTGTTCAAAACTGAAATCCATTCTAACTAAAGAGTAGACTCATTCCTAAGAACTCAAGAATTAATAGCCGGCTTACAACACTTGAAGAACCAAGTTAGGAAGCCGAGTGTGAAGAATGTGTGAACATATTTTGAACTAATGTTTTGTTGTTTTTTAGGTGTAATTGCAAATGGAACCCAAAAATTCCAATGCTCCAACCATGGACAGTAATGTTATGAATGTCCTCTTAGCTAGTCTTGAAACTTTGTCTCGAGATGTGGCTAGGATGAAGGCAAATGTTGAGAAATTGGGTTCGGATGTGGCCTCAACGAGTGAGAGGTTGGAGAGGGTGGAAAGCCAAAGGATTTCTCGACCTCATACCCCTCAAAGCACCTCACCTAATATTACTCCTGAGACGTTGTACCAAAGATTGTATCCACCAAGTGCTACAAACCAAGTTAATCTTTACTACCAAAGATGGGAACCAGATGGACCTAGCTGTTCTTCACTCCACCAAGTTCCACAAGGAGGACTTGGAACCAAAATTCCATCCCTAAAACTGAATCCTCTACTCCAAAATCCTCTAATTCAAAGACCCTATATTCTACTAAATCCAATGTCTCCTTCCCAAGCTACACTAACCTAGAAACACCCCATCCAAGTAGAAAAAGAGGGAGAGTTAAGATCTAAGGAGAATGAGGCCAAGCCTCAAGATGGAGAGAAATGTAGTATTGAGATACAATAAGAATGTGAAGGAAAGAGGGCAAGGGAAAGGAAAACCACGAGCAGTGAAGTAGGAAAGGGAAAGAAAAATATGCTTGTGGGATTTGCCCAGAAAGGATCTTTGATACTCACCAACCCATATGCTAGCACTTTGCGTTGCATTGATCCTTCTTATGTATAAATTCAAGTTCATATGCTATCAAAGAAGGATCAAAAAGGGGATCCACACGATAACATAGGAAATGAGCTAGTGACACCCTTGGCCGAGACATCCAAACAAGTGGACTATCGTGGAATACACCGAGGTATAATTGCTACACTCTACACTTCCTTAGGCTTGAAATTTTGTGATAAGGATATTAGTATCAAATGTGAAGTAGCTTCAGGTTTACATAGTGTAGAAAGTCATGAATCTTTCCTTGGTAGTTCTCTTATTGCATATGTTTGTCAATTTACTCTTAAGGATAGTTCACTACTTGATAATGTGAGTGATGTGATTCAAAATCCTAAAGTTAGTGTTCATTATTGTAATATTGACCATGATATTGGACATATTCCTTTGAGCTTGTGTGATACAAACCGTGCTACTAGTTTTGCTAAAGGTAATCATATGCTTGGAAAACTTTTGAATAAAGGTGTTCTTTATCTTAATATAACACTTATAGGCCATAAATCTTTAGTCTTGGATGATAGCCTAGTAAAAGGATTGGTTAATCTCCGCTTATACCCTTGGTTACACCATCCTTTTTATCCTGGAACACTAGTGGGTTGGAAAAGGGGTTTCCTCGGCTTATGCTCATCTTTTCTTGATGATTATCTTATCCCAGTCCTTCATAATTTTCAAACTACGTGTTTCATGGTAAAAATAAAGGATTTCTGGTCGAATTTTAAAAGTGTAACCCCTTGGCAAGATGTCTTCATACTTGATTGCTTTCTATACTACCTCTTTACCTATGATGATAACCATGTTAATTTCGAATTTGTATTGTGTAGTGGTAGGAAGTTTGGTGGATAGTTTTCTTGTTTTCATGATTATGATATATGGTTGAGGTTGATCTTAACATCAATAGTGGCACTATATTTGATGAGTTCCTTTGTAGAGGTAATGAAACAAATGTATCTTATGGTTCCTAAGATAAAGGTAGTCTTACCCTTTTGGTATAGTAAAGCCATTAAGACCATTGTAGTTTCCTTATCTCTTGATATTTGCCAAAATCACTGCCTTTGTGCCATTCATGCTAAGTTTTCCATGTCACACACAAAGGACCCGTGGGAATATTCCAAATGTCAACGTTGGCTTGATGACATATGTGATTGATTCGGATTTCACTCCTCTTTCCTTGATGTTTATCTTAGCCATGTCCTTTGTGATGCTTGTGGTATTTGTTTCATGATCATAACAAAGTATTGTTGGATGTACTCCAAAAGTGTACCCCCTTGGCATGTCTATATAATTTATGGTACTAATGCTAACCCTCCTATCATGAGGATTGTGTGCTTGTTTTCCCTCTCTTTGGTTTTGCAAGGTGCAAATTTGAGGACAAATTTGTTTCAAGATAGAGAGGATGATACAAGCATTAGTAGCACACGGATTACACATTTTTGTTGAAGGTCCATGTTTTGGATTTGCAAAGTAAATTGAAGACTTTTTTCAAAGCCTTGTCCAAGCTCGGGAACTACAAAGACTACAAGGTGTGTTTATGAAAATGGATGCGTTTGAGCTTGTTGTGAACGTGTCCAAGGGAGTGTACTCCTTGACATGTGAGGGATGGACTTAGGTGCTAAAAAATACACCCAAGGCTTCCCCAAATACACTCCACACCCGCCACCCTCATTAAGGGCAAAGGATTCCTTTTGCAACACCTTTTGTAATAGAATATTTAAACATTTTCCTTATTCTTGTTCCTTAGTTAGCTTATTCTTCAAATCACTTGTAATATTGAGCATCAATTTCCTCTCAAGAAGAGAGTAGACCACCACTTTGACTTCACAAGAAATGGTTTCTTCTTGTTTTGTGTGTATCGGCTAGAAACGAGAGTTCTCGAAGGAACCGAGCTCCTCTTATATTCCGTAAGAACGTGGTTCTTCTTAAATTATTTTGTGGAGGTTTTAGAGTATTAATACACTCTTTAGTTGCTGCATTATAAGTTCTCATTGTGTTAAGTTACATATCTTCTTTATCGTTTAAGTTTGAGTTTATTGTTTTCATTTACTGTCTTGTACGTTTTGACTGTTTGTGTGTTTGTGGACTAGTGTCGTTCTCTTTTAGATACCGTTTGGTGTCACAAACTCTTGCTGTAAGTACACAAGCACTAGTTGATCCTTTAGATGATGAAATTGATTCTTCTAATGATTTAAGTCCATCTAGTGCTATCCCTTATAAATTGAACAATGTTCTATTACAAATTGACAAGATTACACACACACTAGTGGACCCTTATGAAAACTAAGGTGAGTTAACGTTGGCATACGAGGTACCAAAAACTAGTGAGGTCATGCGAAATGATCAATTAGGTGAAGATGACCTTGATTTGTTTTAAGGTATAGGAAACCCGAATTGTGATTGTACTTGTGAAAATGGTTTTAGCCGTAGCGCCTTGTCTACCCATGATAGTGTGAAGCTAAGCGAGGGTTACCCTTTTTTAATGGATTAAGATCGATACCCATGGCCATGGCTACTTTTCCCACTTGACCCTGGTGCCATCATAGAGTATGGTAAGAGTAGTCTCGTCCTTTGTTCTTTATTTCTTGAGTGTGGTCCCTTTTATTCCATGATAGTTTATGTATATATAGGGACTACTCTCTTGAAAGAGAAATCATTCCATGCCTAAAAATGCTATCTACTCCTTCTTTGTGTGTTCCCTATGTTGAGCATACTAATGACGATGAACTTGAAATTAGTAAGTACTTACATGAGGACACTCTAGTTGGAATTGACTTGTGTGACACCTTTCTCTACGTTCTATGTGTTCATGATATTTTCCATAGTGAAATAGAGGGTATGCCTAATTTTGAGGATGACACCATAAGGGAAAGTACGAGTGGCCGAGACCTAAGCCCTTTTTTACGACTACCATTTGATCCTGGTGACAATATAGAATAGGAATGGATTATTCTCAGTTTAGGCTCATTTTGTTTTGATGTTTATCCGAGCCACTTCCTTTGAAACATTTGAACTAGTCTTTCCATGTTTAATACAAAGGACACGTAGATATACTTCAAATTTGTTCCCCTTAGCATGGCATGTTGATGTGTTTATTTTGCTAACCCTAACCCTCATGTCATTAGGATGTGTGCTTGTTTGTATTCTCTTGATTTTGCAAGGTACGGGCTAGAATAAAAACTGTTATTTCTATGCATAGATGATCCAAAAGCCATAAATCTTATGCAAATTTGGTATGTTAGTCAATTATGTAGTGTTTGAACCTTTTTAAGCATGAATTGAGATCATAGAGGTCCCCTAACTCAAGAATGAGTTGAAAGCTTTCCTATCATTCGAGTTTGAGTGAGCGTCAAAACTTGGGTCAACTTTAATTGACCATAACTCTTTGTATGTAATGAATTAGAGGGTCTACTATATAGAAAATGAAAGTTCTTCGAGTTAGCTTTCCAACGATACCAATTTCGCCTAAATCTAATACCTGAGTGAAAGTTTATGGCCAGTTTAGTGACTGAAATAGTAGCATCATGCGATAAGCATGTGACTCACGCCCTATCAAACACACCAAA
Organism: Capsicum baccatum var. pendulum; assembly: GCA_030864225.1. Taxonomy (NCBI): domain Eukaryota; kingdom Viridiplantae; phylum Streptophyta; class Magnoliopsida; order Solanales; family Solanaceae; genus Capsicum; species Capsicum baccatum. Next base: position 26,978,294 of record CM061556.1, on the reverse strand, counting down.
ATTTCAGGTTCTGTTTCCGCGTTTTAAGGGCAAAATGGGTATCTTCCATCTCTTATCCAGCTATAACATGAGATTAAACTCCCAAAACACCAAAATATGATTCTTTTCTCTCAAATTCATCAAGAACTCACCCTAGGGTTTCAAACAAAACCCCAATATCCAAAGATTTAACCATGGGTTTTCCTTAATTCTTCAAGATTCGGAATCCCCGTTGCGAGAGCTGTAAGAGGAACCCATCAACCATGCATATAGCATCCCAAAAGCTAGAGTTAATTCAAAATCTTCTTATTTAAGGTACACGGAGTTTCCTAAAATCTCATGGGTATGGAAATCTTGATTTTAAGAAAGGGTTTTTCAGGTTTATAAATATAATAATGCTTTAGAAGCATTGATGATATTGTTTTAGCCTTTAGGTTTATAAAGATCCTGAATCCTCCTTCCTTCACAAGGTCTAAGTCAGATTAGGACCTGCAGGAATTCCTAGATCAGGTTCAGAAGGTGACATATGTTAAGGGGGTTACTACTATTTAAAGTGCTGAGTTAGCCGCATACCAATTACAGGATGTTGCTCATACTTGGTACAAGCAATGGAAGTCAGAAAAGTTAGATGATATAGGCTCTATAGAGTGGAAGGAGTTTGCCTTTGCTTTCCTTGATAAATTCTTTCCTCTAGATCTTAGAGAAGATAAGGTACTAGAGATCATCAACCTCAGGTAGGAAAGTATGACGGTAAAGGAGTATTATCTCAAGTTTACTCAATTAGCCAGATATGCCTCTCATGTGGTTGCAGATGGTAGAGCTAAGATGAGTAAGTTCATGTCAGGGTGAATGATAGTATGGTAAATGAGTGCAGATCAACCATGTTGAATAGTGATATAACTTTAGCTAGACTTATGATGCATACTCAGCAGATAAAAGAGCAGAAGACTAGGATGAGAGAGAGACAGAGTAAGAGAGCAAGGACAGGTAGTTTCAGCATTACTCAGCCTAAGTCACAGGGTGGTAACTGTTCTCAGCATAGTAAAAATTTTCAGTCCCAGCTCCATCCTTAGCTAGGGTACCAACATCTATGCCCAGAAATGACCGTCATGATGGAGCGCCAGGCTCCGAGGCCTAGGGTAGTGAAAATAGAGGTCTTACTTATCCGCTTTGCAAAGAGTGTGATAAGAATCATCTAGGTGCATGTATGGAAGGCAGTGATGTATGCTTTGTGTGTGACCATCCTAGATACAGGATCCGAGAGTGCAGAGTTCTAGCATAGAGAGGTAAGGAGTTATGACAGCAAGGTACCAATAGTGGTCAGCATCAGAGTAGACTTTATGCACTCCAGACTCGTCCTAATCTAGAAATTTTCCCTGACTTAGATTCAGGTATGTTACCAGTCTTTCATGTTCATAGTATGCATTGTTAGATCTTTTTCTCTCATTCGAGCATATGTTTTAGTATGGGTTAGCTAGTAAAGCCAGCAAGTCAGTTTAGCAATCGAGCAGTTAGATTTTTATAGCTTGTTTTCTCATCCTTTCATCTATTCATGCTATCCAAAATCTCAGAAACTCCTAGTAGTTGCAAGTTCAGTTCATCTCATGCACCATACATTAGTTTCAGACTTCCAAAGTTTAGTTATAATCTAGTTTGTAGATGCCCTGTGCATCACCCAGTATCTCCGTAAGGTATGCATTCTTAGAGGGACATAGCATCCCAAGGGAGAGATACCCCACTTTCTCTTAACGATCTCATGTCTTAGATCCTTCAATTTCTCCTTGCATAATAAATTCAGTCTAGAATAGAGGGTACTTATAAGTTGACCTTCAAGTTAGACCTAGAAGAAATCCCTAAGTTCTAAAACTACATTTCTAGCGTAGGTATGAGATATCACCCGTTAGATAGGACTGACATACTCAGGGGTCACCCGTTAGCACATTTATATGTATAGGACTGATCCTAGGAGTCACCTGCTAGATTAGAACTAACACCATAGAAGATGTCTATACTGGTGGCACGGTACTGACTCCCTTCAAGTGAGGGAAGAGATTGGATCCCAGTCAGCTTAGCTTGGGGCATGTCAGTTAGATAAATACATCCCACAGTTTCAGTTATAGAATCAGGGCTTTAAAACATACTCAACTCAGCTTAGTAGTACAGATTTAGTACTACTAGATACAGTCAATTCTTATCATTGTAAATAGACTTCAAGATCACCCATTAGTTAGGACTGATCTCAACTCTAATTAATCAGTATTAGAATCATTAGATTTAAAGATCACCCGCTAGATAGGACTAATCTCAAACTAAGTCAATCATCCTTATTATCAGTATACTCATGATCACCCTCTAGATAGGACTGATCTCAGCTTTAGTTACTCCAAGTACAATGGAACTCAAATAGTTCCATTAGAAAGTAGACTGTCAAATATAGTCGCTCAGTATTGGTTATATCGATTAGTCTGATCATTATAGTTATATCAACTATATCAGTTGTCATAGCTCATATTACCAGTATTCAGTTTCAAGACTGTTAGACACAGTCATTTAAACAAGTTCTTCATAATATGAACTGTCAGAAATAGTCAATAATCTATTAAGTACCTCAGTAACAGTAAAGTCATGTCGTCAGCATTCAGACTCAGTAGTCAGCATCATCACGAGTTCAGTTATAGTTTTTATGCATGTATGTATTCTCACGTTCATATTAGTTAGCATTGTTCATGCATATAACCCTTTGCATTTAGCCGACCTCACTCGTATACTCAGTACATTCAGACATACTGACGTATTTGCGCTGTGGTTCTTTCTCTTATGTTACACCATAGATTCAGAGGCACGAGCTCCAGATCAGAACTAGTATTCCAGTTTTCAGATTTTGCAGCGAGTCCTTCTTATTCGAGGACGATATAATTATTGCTACATTTACTATTCAGTTACTAGATGGAGTTAGTTTGAGACATGTTCCTTCAACTCCTTATTCAGTTCAGTTAGATGCTTTCAGACTAGATGTCAGAGTAGATATTTGGATCTCATTATTTTAAGTATTTATGACTTGTTTTTGTATTGTTATACCTTTTTCAGACATTTTGTTATTAGACATTTATTCAGTTCAGACCTTATGGCCTTTCATGTTCATGTTTCTACATTTTATGTATATTATATAGTATATAGGTATAGATATTAGTCATGGATTAGCTTGGGGTCCTTCGGGGTCATGAGCACCGTGTAGCATTCCAGTTTAGAAAATTGGGGTGTTACAACTTGTCAAGTTAAAAGAGTTAGGTCAGGATCAGAAAATAGAAGTTTTCTCCCAAGTAGGAGATGGTGTTCTTCATTGTTAGGGCCGTATTGTGTTCCAGACGTAGATGACATAAGGCAGCGAATTCTTACAGAAGCGTATGGTGTACGCTACTCTATTCATCCAGGGGTCACAAAGATGTCCTGCGACTTATAGGAGATCTATTGACGGAACGGGATGAAAAGAGATGTTGCAATATTTATGGCTAAGTGCTCTACATGTCAACAGGTTAATATAGAGTATTAGAAGCCTAGTGGTCCTATGAAGGAGTTCACCATTACTACTTGGAAGTGGGAAGAAGTGAACATAAACTTTGTGATGGGTTTTCCTCAAACTCGTCATCAGAATGATTCAGTTTGGGTAACTGTATAAAGGACGACCAAATCAGCTTATTTCCTTTCGGTTCATACCTCTTATTCAGCCGAGGATTATGCCAAACTCTACATCAAGGAGTTGGTTAGATTGCATGGTGTTCGTTATCAATTATCTCAACCAGAGGTACCCAGTTCACCTCTTATTTTTGGAAAGTTTTCCAAAAGGGTCTTGATACCTAAATTCATCTCAATACAACCTTATAGATGGTAAGTTAGAAAAGACCATTCAGATGTTAGAAGATATGCTAAGGGCATGTGTAATTGATTTTAATGGAAGTTGGGATGACTACTTTCCTTTGATTGAGTTTGCATTCAACAAATGCTATCATTCCAGTATTCAGATTGATCCATTCAAAGTTCTCTATGATAGGAGATATAGATCTCTGATTGGTTGGTTCGAAGTTAGTAAAGCCTCAGTCATAGGGTCTGACTTGGTAATCTACGCCTTAGAGAAATTTTTGTTCATTAGAGAAAGACTCTGGGCTGCTCAGACCCGATAGAAGTCTTATGCAGATATTCGTAGAAAAGATCTCGAGTTTGATATTGGTGATCATGTCTACCTCAAGATCTCTCCTATGAAGGGAATGAAGAGATTTGGTAAGAAGGGAAAAACTCAATCCTAAATATGTCGGTCCCTTCAAGATTCTTAGTCGTTTTGGCAAGGTAGATTATGAGCTCGAATTGCCTTCAGATCAAGTCTCAGTTTATCTAGTCTTTCAAGTATCTTTGCTCAAGAAGTGTATAGGTGACCCATCAGTCGTAGTCCCTATTTAGAGCATTGATGTTCAGAACAGCCTCTCTTATGAAGAGATTCTAGTTGAAATCTTAGACTATCAGACTCGTAGATTGAGGAAAAAAGAAGTCATCCTGTGGTAAAATTATTCAGTCGAGGGAGATACTTAGGAAATAGAAGCAAATATGCATACCAAGTACCCTCACCTCTTCCCCGCCAACTCAGACCAATCTCAAGGTTTTAGTTATCCTTAAGATTACTCAGTTTCATGATTAGTGTACATCACTAACTTAGTATACCATGATAATCTTGGTATCAAGTACCACCTCATATTCAGTCATGCATTCATGTATCAAATCAGTTATATAATTATGCATCAGACATGTATTCCCATTGTGAGAAAACTTAATTCTTTAGAACTTTTAGTTATGCATTTATGAATCAGTTACGCATGCATCAGATATGCATGTTCAGTATTTTATGTTCATCTTGTCAGACACGTTCGTCATGAGATCATGTTCTAGTTATTCATGTTCAGCTCATTGTTTCCCATCTCAGTCAGTGTCATTCGAGGACGAATATTCTCAAGGGGGAGATATTGTAATGCCCCAGCTTTTTCTTAGCTTGAAAATCCTCTCAAGGATGTTAGAACTTTCTTTGAAATAAGAATTCATTCTTCTACATATGGTATTTCTTTAATTTTCACTTCCTATCACATGAAAAATTGAATAACCTTTCTATCGATATAAAATTCGCTCAAATTCGGCATCCGGGCGAAGAGTTAGGTCCTTTTAGTGAGACAGTGTTTGACCCGAGCCTTCAGGGCATCACGGAGATAGCTCGAATGTCAATTGTCAAATTCCAGTATTTCTCCATGATACTAGCGCATCACTCCAAAATTTCAGGTCGTAGACAAGGTGGCAACGCGATAGCTCCGCGTCGCACCACCTTGTAGTTTTCCAATTATCAATTTTTAGTGACACGGCGCGATAATGCCGCGTCACGCCACGGGTCCAATTCGGGAAATTCTACTGAAAATTAAATTACGTGTCCAGGGTTAAAAGGATCAATTTCCCCCTCCCCTGATATATGATTCCAAACACGGGATTTAGCCCTTATTCATCAAAATATTGATGTTTTTCTCAAACATTCTCAAGAACTCAACCTAGGGCTTTCATAGAAGGTCTAATTTCAAGAAGGTTTCACCATCAATGTTCTTGAAATCACGATCTAAGGTATGAATAGTGTTCATTCATCCATGAAGTTCAAGAATCCCTTTTCTAAACTCAAGTTATGGATTTTCTATATGTTTTCATGTTTTGGCTGCTCATGTTCTTGTTTGATATATGTGAAATTGGATTCTACTCCATGATTGTTGATAGTTTCTATGTGGGTTGAATTACTATAGCCATAGATTCATGAAACCCTAAGATTTAAAACCTTGAATGATGAAATTAGAATTGAATAATGATGTTTACATGTACCATGACTGTCATATGTTTGATTAAATGCCTAGATGAAGGAATATTTTATAACTAGCATAATATCATGAAATCCCTATGTATGCACAAGATTATGCCAATTACATGTTTGATGAAATGCTCCTATGAAGGTAGTATGTATTATGATGATAATCAAGTCTTCAAGTAAATCATGTTATGTCAGTTTCCGTCTATCGAGTCCTGGGGGTAGTTATACCCAAAATATTAGCTATGGGCCTAGATCCATGTCATGTTTTCACAATACTCTCAGTCAAGCTGTGAACTCTTAGACTTTAGATAGTCTTATGACTCAGGAAAAATCTCCATGATCTTATTACTCAGTCAATTGCCAGATATCAGTAGTATTTCATCAGCCACGGAAATTCAGTAACTCAGTCAATGCTCAGTTCAGTTTAGTAAATCATGTTCAGTGTCCATTCAGATGGGAGTAGGAATTAGTACCGAGTGAACCTAGGGATGGGACTCACCTTTTATATGAGGGTGTGATTCTTATAAGCAATCCTTTAATTCTAGAACTATGTAGCCAGCATAGGTTGAGACATCGTAGCCTACTATATGAGGGTAGAAGAGGTGGCGTAACCTATTATATTAGGGTTCCCACCATTTTTGCTAGAGCTACCTGTTATATGAGGGTTACTCACATGTTGTCCTTACCAGTGGTGCGGTATTGACACCCTTCTAATCAGGGGATAGATTGGACCCCAGCTCAGCTATTATAGCACATTTGGGGCATGTCGGTTAGATACTACTTCCCTCAGTTTCATGTTACAAAATCAGGACTATCACATACAATTAATTAGTCTTAGTAATAGAACTCAAATAGTTCTTTAGATTTCAGGAATGTCACACACAGTCAACTCAGACATAGCAAGGAACTCAGATAGTTCTATCAGATTTAGGATTGTCTGACACAGTCACCCATGTTATCAGTTATATTCAGATACAGTCATTTATGTTATCATTTATGTCATGTTATCAGTATCCAGAATCAGTAGTCACACAACCACGGTTCCAGTATCATGTTATCACGTTGTCAGTTACAGTTGTGCATTTATGAATGCATTCTAACGTTCATGTTAGACAGTCAGTCAACATTGATCATGCATGCAAACCCTTCCATGTAGTATACCTTACATGTATACTCAGTACATTCCATTGTACTGATGCATTTGTGCTATGGTGCTTTATTTTTATGTTACACCATAGGTTCAGAGACACAAGTTCCAAATCAGCTGTAGATTCCAGATTCAGCAGTAAGAGTAGAAGTAAGTCCTCATCCTTCGAGGAAATAATGATTTTCTAGTATCCCATTGATTAGCTTATTAGTTTGAGTTAGTTGGGGACATGCCCCATCAACTCCTTATTCAAATTCTTCATAAAGGCTTTCATACTAAATCCAGACTAGATGCTGACTAGATACAGACTATTATGTTTTTAGACTTCAGTTTTGTTTTGGGTATTCTGTTATCCCACACAGATGTTCGTTATTCAGTTATGTTCATGATTGAACCTTATGTCTTTCAGTGCATGTGTCCACATTATCATGTTATCTTATGTAGTATCTAGGTACATATATCATTCATGGGTTAGCTTGTGGTCCTTCGGGGTCATGAGCCCCGCATAGCGTTCTGGTTCAGAAAATCGGGTCATTACAAATTCTTGTATATATAATTGTAGTAAAGTTCATGACACTTATATATATATGCAGATTTGATTTTACTACAAAGGATAGTTCCGGAGATAACATTAATATTAATAGAAAATATGTATTTGTGTTAAATACTATTAATAGAAAATATGTATTTGTGTTAAATACACGTGTCTTCTCCACTTCACAATATTTTTCTCTTTTCTTTTTACCTTTGCCACTCATTTCTTTCCCTTTCTTCACAGCATAACTAGCTACTACCAAAACACAAAAAATTTCTTGCAAAAAAATCTCTTCACCATTTAATCTTCAAAAAGCTCTACTAAAATTTCCGTTTATATAATTGAAGTAAAGTTCGTGACACTTATATAAAAGTGAGGTTTGCTGGTACTATCAAGTATAGTTCCTTAAATAACATTAATAATAATGGCATTGTTGTGTTCAATTGGTGTGAATGGAAAATGGAGGCAAACTTTTTAAGGAAAATTGAGCACACTTAAAAGGAAAGTGTACTCTTTAAAGGAAAGTCTAATTCTAATACAAGTCTAAGTGTGTATCAAGAGATTTTAACCAACACAAGAACAACAAGATGAACAACAAAGTGCTAGTCAATCAAAAAATGGCCACACACGACTTCACTAGGCTTGCAACACTTGTTTTTTGAACTAGAAAAGTGAGTTTATCAACAAGAACAAAAAAGACAATATTGCTAGTGAATCTAAAGATCCCCACACGGCTTCACAAGAATTTTAGATTCAATAACACAATGTTAAAAAGAGATTGAAACTTGACACACAATATTCATTCATCTAAGAAGCCTAACAAGAGAAAGGACCCTAAGACTAATGAATATCAATACCACGTTCTTACTTGGACCAAGAGGTACTCAAAGAACACCAAGAACCTAGTTTCTAGCCAAGACACAATACTAGTATCACTCTACTAGTGAGATTCATTTTTGGCCTCTCCAAATAAGAAAGAGAAGTCAATGATATTACAAGTCTTTTTGTCTTCTATGATATGAATGAACTAACTTAAAGACTATCCCTAATAAGTTACTTATATAGTCAATTACAAAGGAGGAACAAAACACCAAAATACCCTTGATATTAAGTGGGTGGATTTGGGGTGTTTTGTTGGGCCTCTTCACAGTTTAATAAGTATAAGCCCTTAGATGGTCTCACAAGGGCCTCACACACGGCCAAGGATGTGAACAAGTCTTGAAGCCATTGTAACTCACGTACTTGACTTCATCTGAAAGGTCTCGAGCTAGAAAATTCCCATATCATCCTTGATGATATGCATATTTACACGCGTAAAGTACTATAATTTGCCCATATTTTAGCTAAGTTTTAAGGACAAAATATATAATTCCTGCACTTTTAGTCCTTTTTCCTGTAAGTGAGATAACCAACGTAATTAGCAAGTTTTCAGGTATAAATGATGAAGATTTCAGCATTTGATGGAAATTGGACGCCAAAGGAAATTTCATGTGAGAAGGAAGGCTGCTTCTGGAAGCTTGTGGACTGAAAGTGATTCATGGAAAACTTGTCCTGGGCAAAAACAGTATTTCCAAAGACTTGGGGACCAGCAGTAACTTAGTAGGATTAGGAAAATGTTGCAGTAACCTAGTAGGATTAGGATAAGTATGCAGTAGCTTAGTATGAATAGGATATGGGTGTTATAAAAACCCTATTTTGCTGAACTTTTCAGGAACCAATCTTCCGCCACCCAAATATTTATTCATCCCTATTCGATCCTTTCCCCTTTTCTTCACAAATTCGTTGTTGACATTATTTTTCATCTATTCGACTTTTAATTTTTACGACAAGAGAAACGCTATTTGCATGGAATTCACGTGAGATTCTTATTTTGGTATGATGATAATTGCTATTGTGTTTTCCATTGCACTCATGAGTAGCTAAACTTCTCTGTTAGGGTTATGGAAGCCTTATGAGATACTATATATTGCTATGAGTTTGTGAATTCGTGACACGTATACTGCTTATATCATTACTCTCTTCATCTTAATTTAAATTCTTGTGGTTGCAAACATATATCATACACTAGTATAGCATTAATTTGTTCGAAAGAAAAGTTACATGTCTAGAAAAGAGAGAATGTCAAGGAAATAGGGCACCAACCCCTGTTTAAAAGTTAGTGCCGTAACTGGATTAACCTCTTGGAGACTTCGTACCATTAGATACGCTTTAAGCTCGAAAGACGCCTGGATTTAGCATAGAATACGAATCTCTATAAGCGCATGCATGTCTGAATTCCGTATAACTCATAGTCAATAGATACGTATAACTCATAAGGTGGACATAACCCTAACTCTCAATTCTCATTGATTATAACCTACCATGTACTCCATTTTACTCTTCCATTTTCCATTTTTACTCTACTATTTTGTTTACATCATTTGCACGCACAAAATCCCCCCTTATTCGCATACTTTCATCAAAGGTCTAATAATCGTTGCTTACTTAGTGACCAAGTATTCCCTGTGGGATTAGACACCCAACCCAATTGGGTTCTATATTTGACAACGACCGCTTATACTCTTACGAGAGCTGTAGTTTGAGCATTATCAAAAATTGGCGTCGTTGCCGGGGAATACGGTTGTCAACTAAGTTTGTGATAATTACTAGACCCTTTGGTCAAAGATTCTTGTACTTTACTTTTAGTTGTTGTTTTTTTTTTCTACAGGTTTTCGATCAGTGCATGCCAAATACTCGAAAACCATTATTACCCTTAAACCCTGAACCGCAACTTATTGGAAGGATGGATGCACAACGTGACATTGAGAGAAGGGCTGCTCAATAGGAGCAGGCTAGATTAGCTGTGTTGGATGCTGCTCAAGTGCATCAACAGAATATTGATAACCCAGGGCGAGCAGCAGATCCTGATGATGAGGACTTGGGTGATGATGAGTTACTAAACCCTAGGCGAGATACTGAGGTGGCAACACCGGTAAACAGAAGAGATTGTTAAGCAAGATTTCGGCCTGAACGCCGAGCTATGCAGATTCCCTTTGATGATGATGATGACAATCTGGACGGAGCTGGTGCCACAAGAGCTATTATTCCTTCACCATTGGCACCCAGAGCCAAGTTCAACATCACTAGCACCATGATTCAGTTATTGCAACTCAAGGGATTATTCAATGTAATTGCAGGTGATGATCCGAATATGCATCTGGTCAACTTTATCTCTACATGCAAGTCATTCGACAATCCAGGCGTTCGTCAGAATGCAATCCGGTTGTGCTTATTTCCATTGTCTATATCTGGGGAGGCAACTCTATGGTTGAATGGCCTAACTCCTGATTCTATCACTAATTGGAGGCAATTGAAAGACACTTTCCTAGAAAGATTCTTTCCACCATCCAAAAGAGCACAATTAAGAGATGAAATTAGCAACTTTCGTCAGCTTCCAACTGAAGCCATTCACGAAACATGGGGGAGATTCAAGAAAAAGCTTATGAGGTGCCCAAACCATCACATGACCAATGTCCACTTGATGGAGATACTATACAGATCCTTGAATTTAGTAACTAAACCAGTGGTGGATAATGCGGCTGGAGGATCATTCATGGACCTCACCTTTGTTCAGGCAAGCGATATGCTAGACCGGATGACAAAGCAAGACAGATCTTGGCATACCAGGGATTCTGAGGTAACAAGCCCCACTATATCTATTGGCATGATTGCAGAACTAAGGCGAGGAGAGGAGGAATGCGATCAGGATATGGCGCACATGAAAATACAGATGGATCTTCTTACAAAGCATCTATTATCAGGGAAGAACGAAAAAGTCAAAGTTGTAGTGTCACAGGCAACCGGTGAATCCGATTCTGAAGAAGAGGCTAACTACTTGAATAATCAAGGGGGTTTCCGAGGCAATTCCCAAGGTAACCAAGGTAGGAACTATTATGATAGATCTGGAAACAAGGACCGTGATCAAGGTAGTTAGAAGGATAAGACTGACAGGAGTGGTATGTATGTTTCTCCTGGAAGACGTGACGCTGCTACATCTGGTTCTGGAAATATGTCCATGGAAGATATGATGGCTAAGCTATTGAAAGGAGTGGAGGCAACCAGCACGGGAGTAAATGAGGTAATAAAAGATTTGTCCTCAATGAAGCAATTGGCTGAATCGCATTCCACTTCAATAAAATAGCTGGAGCAACAATTGAGTCAATTATCTGCGGCATTCAACCAAAGAAAGGCTGTAACGCTACCCAGCAACACTGTGCAAAATCCGAGGAATGATAGATCATGTATGGCTATTACTACCTGGAGTGGTAAAGTATTGGAAAATCCGTCCAAAGGCAAGCAGGTAGTTGATGATATAGTGGATAATGTTATTGATGCAGATTGTGATGATTTTGTAGAAGCTGAAAATCTGAATAAGAGCGTTAATGAGAAAACTATTCCCCTTCCACCACCACATTTTCCTCGGAGACTAAAGAAGAAGATGGATGACACTCCTGAAAAGGTTGATAATCAGAAGCAAGATAAAAAGGAAGTGGTGGAAAAAACTATTCCCCTTCCACCACCACCTTTTCCTCAGAGACTGAAGAAGAAAGCTGATGATACTAGGTTCAGCAAATTCATGACTATGTTGAAGCAGCTGACTATTAATGTGCCTTTGGTGGAGGCATTGGAACAGATGACTGGATACGCTAAATTCATGAAGGACCTTTTGACAAAGAAGTGGTCAGTAAGCTATGAGCTGGCAGATAATGTTCATCATTGTAGTGCAATTGCCACGAGGTCTTTAGTACAGAAGAAGGCAGATCTTGGTGCTTTCACTATTCCTTGCATGATTGGATCTATGAATTTTGCTAAGGCATTATGAGATTTGGGATCTAGCATCAATTTGATGCCGCTATCCATCTACAGGAAGTTGGGGTTGGGCAATTCGACACCCACCAATATGCGGCTCGTGATGGCAGATAGGTCGGTAAAACGACCTGTTGGTATCTTAAATGATGTGGTGGTGAAGGTGTCCACCTTCATCTTTCCTGCAGACAATGTTATTTTTGATTGCGAGGTGGATTCTGAAGTTCCCATAATCTTGGGACACCCTTTCCTCGCAACTGGAAGTGTGCTTATTGACATGAGAGCTAATGAGCTTTTATTTTGGTTGAATGACGAAGTGGTCCATTTGGATTTATGCAAAGCAATGAAGAAGCCCGAAGATATGGATGTGTTCTCTGTAGCTGAAGTTAATTATAAGGATGACAAAGAATTATCTGTAGAAAAACTGTTTACTGATGAGTCATTATCTGATGAGCTGCTGAATTTTGAGCATGAGGAGGCTCAAGAACATGAAGAAACTATGTGTGCTCTAACAGAAATAGGGTCCTATTCTCATACTACTGAGCAGCCGGACCGTGATATTAAGAATCAACCGTCACCAACAGCAAAGACTTCCATTGAAGAGCCCCCAGTGCTAGAATCGAAAGAGCTTCCCAATTATCTAAGGTATGCGTTCTTGGGAAGCAGAAATAGACTTCCTGTGTGTGTGGCGGATGATTTAAGTGAACAGCACGTAGAGGCTCTCATATCTGCTCTGAAGAGGTACAAGAGAGCTATGGGTTGGACTATTGATGATATAATTGCTATCCCTCCTGGGATAAGTATGCACAAGGGTCATTTCGAAGAAGATTGCATGCCTACAAGTAAGCCTCATTGTCGTCTGAATCCATTCAAAAAACGATCCACCATCTATCTCGATGAAGTCTAAGTAATTGAGATAGTTATGTCGTGCCGCGACAATAAATCAAGCGCATGATGGGAGGCAACCCATCATTTTTAATTGTTTTTGTTTTTTTTGTTTTCCTAAGATTTTGTCGAGCCATAACCAAATCTAAGGCGCTTGATGGGAGGCAACCCATCGTTCTAATCGTTTTTGTTGTTTTTGAGTAAGTGTAGGTGCAAGAGGTATAAAGGAGGAGATTGGTTTCAAATCTTGATTTGGAAGTATTTCATATTGAAGGTGGTAAGTTTGGAATGAAAGAACAAAGGATATGAATTAGGCATTGCCTATGTAAATCTAGGCAACGAACAAGGCAAGGCCTATGCAAATCTGGGCAACGAACAAGGCATGGCCTATGCTATGGCCTAAGCTCTTAGACTCTAGAATGCCATAGCATAGGCGCCGCCTATGCCCAATAATGCTATAGCATAGGCGCCGCCTATGCAAAAGCCTTTGGTCTCGGATTCTACAATGCCATGGCATAGGCGCCGCCTATGCCCAACAATGCCATAGCATAGGCGCCACCTATGCTTATCAAGTTTTTGCAAAAGGCGCCGCCTATACCAAGCATAGGCAAAGCATTAGTTGCCTCCTATGCTCACTTTTGGTCTCCAAATCTGATTCCAAATCGTTCAAAATCCTACCCAAGCTTTTCCTATAAATAGAACCTTAGTCTTAAAACAAAAACTCATTGCAAATCCAACCTAAGCGCCGCCTACTACTCCAAATTCTCTCAAAAATTTTCTTTTTGCTCTTTTAACTTTGCAAGAACATCTTCCAAGGCCATCAACCAAGTAAGTAATTCTTTGATCTTCTTTTATATTCCGTAGTCATTACAATACTACGCCTATAATGATTCGTTAAATCTTGAAGTAGTCTTGGTGATTCGAATATGTTGATTCGTTGTGATACAACTAAGTAAGTGAACGAATATGTAAGGGTGTTCTAGACTTTGTTCCGATTTGTAGTTGATTGTTATACACTGTCATGTTGTTGCGGAATCGAAATGGTAAAGTTAATCACATAATCATGTAAGTTGAACGTTGGAATATCTTGAATGGCTCGATCATAATTGAATACAAGCATGAGATGTTGTGATTATTTCTACACCATAAACTTGATTCGATCTCTACGTAGTTATCTTGTTCCAAAAGTGCATTAATGAAAACCATAAAGCATGGACAAGATTACATGAAAAAGAGTTGAACAATATAGTTAAGATGACATGAAAAGTATGACTGCACTGAATATATTGTTGGAACATAACACTAAATTGTATGGCAATGAAATCTGAATAATCGACGTTGTTTACCTAATTAGTTATGCCAACGAATTAAGTGTGGGGTGGTGCCACTGTTGTTTGTCTATCGACTGAATCTTACCAAAATGAGGCTAACATGACTTTGTTTTCAGGCTCAATGGCACCAAAAAGTCGACAAGGAAAGGAAAAAGAATCCACCTCACAGAAAGGCCAAAAAAGGGGACGAAAAGAGCAAGCTGAATCCTCCTCGCTGCAAATACCTCGCTGCATGTATGGGATAAAATGGGTCCTAGAGGAGGAAGGAAACGAGTGGTGCAGGAACAACAAAATGAAAAAGTATGTTCATGTGGAGCTGATACAAAAGGAAAGCCTAGCGAAGAAAGAACCTCACATTTTGGCCAAAATAATGGCGTTACATCTCGATTTCATTTTCCAAGACATGGGAGAATGCAATCTTGATTTAAAATGATAATTCTATGCAAATTGGTCCCCAAAGACTACCGGCAGTGAAGTGAAGATTAGGGGCCAAGTCTTGCAGCTGAATGCGGATTTCTTCAACACTTTTCTAGGACTTCCACCTGTTGATCCATCACCACTCAAGGAGCTTCAACAAAGATCTCCGTATAGGGCAATCAGACACACACTGTGAGGAACAAGATCAATGGCACGTTGGAGCAGACACAAGAATACCGGTCGGCACAATACCTTCCCATATGCCTCCTTGAATAGGGAAGCTCGGATATGGTTGCGAATAGTCAACTCTTACCTGATTCCAGGGACACAGTACACAAAGATAACATGAGATAGAGTGTGCTTGGTGTACTCACTGATGACGAACGTCCCCATCAACATTGGGGCAATTATTAGATCTTCAATGCGTAAGGTTAGGCTGCACAAGAGGTCCCACTTCAGCTTTGGCAATCTATTGACTGCAATATTGAGGAAGGAGGACATCGAAGAGGAACCTGCAAATCATAAAATTCCACACAACCTAAAGAGGGTTGACCTTACAAAGGTTAAAGATGTTGAATCTATGCATGGAGTCTACCTTACCACTGCAGAAAGACATGCTCGCGACGAAAGCTTCTTCCGCCATTTGTATGGCATGACGAGGTTTACCATGATGAGCGGGGGTCGTGTTCCAACTGCTGCAGAGCTCCAATAGTTTGATTATGACTACCTAATGAATGAGCATGCGAGGGCTATGTGTGGAGTAGGTGTATATTTTGAGGAACCTCTTGATGACGATGTACCAACCGATGATGATCGTCGAATGCCAGACTCCGACGTGGAGGAGAACTCTGATGACGAAGACTCTGATGATGATTCCGATGCAGGGGGTATGACCCCAGACATAGAGGAGGAGTCCGACTAACCAGGTTCTTCTTATTTATCTTCCACTAAGGGCAGTGTGTCCCGTCTATATGTGGGGTTCTTGTATTTGTATGCTATACTTCTTTATCTGCACTTGCATTTATTTAGGTTTTTTTGTTTTGTTTGTTAGTAGTTAAATTTTTTTAAAAAAATTTAACTTTGCATGAAATTGTTCTGATGGGCAGCATGGTATTATAACAAGAGTTTGTGCTAAAATCATTACTATTAAGACGTTTAAGCTCTAAATGTGACTCATTGTGCGATAGTTGTGTGGTTTAATTCCTTCATCTGTTGGGTCAAGAGTCTATACTACTCCCAATAAAGTCGACCATGTGCCTTGTGTGTGTGAGGATATAGTATATTCTGTGTTTGTGGCTGATGCTAGAACTTGCCCGGTGTGTGTGTAAAGCGAAATAAAGAGTTTGAGTTTAGGAGAAGATTTAGGCATTTATTTGGCAACCTTTGATTATTTACCTTCGTTTTACCTACCCGTGGACATTATCCTAGTTAACCCCTTTGATCCTTTAGCCATTTTCTTTGACAGCCTCATATGTAGCCTAATCCACTTTTTTTTCAAGACTATAATTTGATCCAAATTCCTAAGCACTTTAAATTGTAAAGTCATATGAAAAAATAAGAGGAAATTGGGTGAGAGTGATGCCTGCGAATGTATTGGTGCTTGAATTAGTTATGAAAAAGAGTGGCTATCATAGAGGTGTGTTATAAAAGAAGAAGAAAAGAAAAATGAAAAGAAAACTAAAAAGTTAGTTCTGTTTAAAATCAAATAACAAAAGAGGTGAGAAGGGGTGATAGATTAAAAAAAAGTAGAAAGGTTGTTTGAAAGAAAGTGTAAGTGGCATAATGTGAAGTATTAAAATGCTTAGGGAACTTAGTCACTATTTATTGCCAAAATAGTCCTACCCGTCCCTTAGCCTACATTACAACCTGTAAAGACCTATTTGATCCTATGCTTAGCATTCTGATATTTAGTGGAGCATTACACTAAGGGAAAACTTATGGTCATCACTGGCAACATGTGAATTCTTTGTGAGAGTCAGAGCAAGGATAATCCTATACCCATGTTTCAAAAAAATACAATACTTGTAAGTGATTATGGGTAAGATATTGCGTGAGACACATATGGTTGATGAGTTTTGGGTAGTCTTGTATGATTCTTTGTGCCTTAACTTTTGAATATGAATTAACCATCATCACGAGTCTATATTGGTGGTTGAATTGTTTCTAGTAGTGATCAGAAAACTACTCTTTGTTAATAATTGTCGTGCCTGTCTTGATGAATATTTTGTGTTGTTACTGTGAAACCCTAAGTAGATGTTTATACGGACATAACAAAGCTTTAATTATGGGGTGTTGATGATATGCGTATTTACACGCCTAAAGTACTATAATTTGCCCATATTTTAGCTAAGTTTTAAGGACAAAATATACAATTCCTGCACTTTTAGTCCTTTTTCCTGTAAGTGAGATAACCAACGTAATTAGCAACTTTTCAGGTATAAATGATGAAGATTTCATCATTTGATAGAAATTGGACGCCAAAGGAAATTTCACGTGAGAAGGAAGTCAGCTTCTGGAAGCTTGTGGACTGAAAGTGATGCATGGAAAACTTTTCCTGGGCAAAAACAGTATTTCCAAAGACTTGGGGACCAGCAGTAACTCAGTAGGATTAGGAAAAGGATATGGGTGTTATAATAACCCTATTTTGCTGAACTTTTCGGGAACTAATCTTCCGCCACCCACATCTTTATTCATCACTAATCAATCCTTTCCCCTTTTCTTCACAAATTCATTGTTGACATTATTTTTCATCTATTTGACTTTTAATTTTTACGACATGAGAAATTCTATTTGCAAGGAATTCACGTGAGATTCTTATTTTGGTATGATGATAATTTCTATTGTGTTTACCGTTGCACTCATGAGTAGCTAAACTTCTCTGTTAGGGTTATGGAAGACTTATGTGATATTATCTATTGCTATGAGTTTGTGAATTCGTGACACGTATACTGCTTATATCATTACTCTCTTCATATTAATTTAAATTCTTGTGTTTGCAAACATATAGAATACGCCAGTATAGCATTAACTTGTTCGAAAGAAAAGTAACATGTCTGGAAAAGAGAGAATGTCAAAGAAATAGGGCACCAACCCCTGTTTTAAAGTTAGTGCCGTAACTGGATTTACCTCTTGGAGACTTCGTACCATTAGATATGCTTTAAGCTCAAAAGAGTTAAAGTGAAATAATCCTTGATGGTCGAAAGACGCCTGGATTTACCATAGAATACGAACTTCTATAAGCGCATGCATGTCTGAATTCTGCATAATCCATAGTCAATAGATACGTATAACTCATAAGGTGGACATAACCCTAACTCTCAATTCTCATTGATTAAAACCTACCAAGTACTCCATTTTACTCTTCTATTTTCCGATTTTACTCTACTATTTTGTTTACATCATTTGCACGCACAAAATCCCCCCTTATTCGCAGACTTTCATCAAAAGTCTAATAATCATTGCTTACTTAGTGACCAAGTATTCCCTATGGGATTCGACACCCAACCCAGTTGGGTTCTATATTTGACAACGACCGCTTACACTCTTAACATAGGCGGCGCCTATGCCAACAAGGCTTGCTGGTATTTGTATGCTATACTTCTTTATCTTTATTTGCATTTATCTATGTTTGTTTGTTTTGTTTGTTAGTAGTTAAATTTTTAAATTTTTTTTTTTAACTTTGCATGAAATTGTTCTGATGGGCAGCATGGCATTATAACAAGAGTTTGTGCTAAAATCATTACTATTGAGACGTTTAGGCTCTAAATGTGACTCATTGTGTGATAGTTGTGTGGTTTAATTTCTTCATCTGTTGGATCAATAGTCTATACTACTCCCAATAAAGTCGACCATGTGCCTTGTGTGTGTGAGGATATAGTATATTCTGTGTTTGTGGCTGATGCTAGAACTTGCCCGGTGTGTGTGTAAAGCAAAATAAAGAGTGTGAGTTTAGGAGAAGATTTAGGCATTTCTTTGGCAACCTGTGATTGTTTACCTTCATTTACCTACCTGTGGAAATTATCCTAGTCAACCCCTTTGAGGCTTTAGCCATTTTCTTTGACAGCCTCATATGTAGCCTAATCCATTTTTTTTCAAGACCATAATTTGATCCAAATTCCTAAGCGCTTTAAATTGTAAAGTCATATGAAAAAATAAGAGGAAATTGGGTGAGAGTGACGCCTGTGAATGTATTGGTGCTTGAATTAGTTATGAAAAAGAGTGGCTATCATAGAGGTGTGTTATAAAAGAAGAAGAAAAGAATAATGAAAAGAAAACCAAAAAGTTAGTTCTGTTTAAAATCGAATAACAAAAGAGGTGAGAAGGGGTGGTAGATTAAAAGAAAGTAGAAAGGTTGTTTGAAAGAAAGTGTATGTGGCATAATGTGATGTATTAAAGCGCTTAGGGAACTTAGTCACTATTTCTGGCCAAAATAGTCCTACCCGTCCCTTAGCCTACATTACAACCTGTAAAGACCTATTTGATCCTAAGCTTAGCATTCTGATATTTAGTGGAGCATTACACTAAGGGCAAGCTTATGGTCATCAGTTGCAACATGTGAATTCTTTGTGAGAGTCAGAGCAAGGATAATGCTATACCCATCTTTCGAAAAAATACAATACTTGTGAGTGATTATGGGTAAGATATTGCGTAAGACACACATGGTTGATGAGTTTTGGTTAGTCTTGTATGATTCTTTGTGCCTTAACTTTTGAATACGAATTAACCATCATCACGAGTCTATATTGGAGGTTGAATTGTTTCTAGTAGTGATCAGAAAACTACTCTTTGTTAATAATTGTCGTTCCTGTCCTGATGAATATTTTGTGCTGTTACTGTGAAACCCTAAGTAGATGTTAATACAGACATGATATTTTGTTCAAGGACGAACAAAGCTTTAAGTGTGGGGTGTTGATGATATGCGTATTTACACGCCTAAAGTACTATAATTTGCCCATATTTTAGCTAAGTTTTAAGGACAAAATATATAACTCCTGCACTTTTAGTCCTTTTTCCTGTAAGTGAGCTAACCAACATAATTAGCAAGTTTTCAGGTATAAATGATGAAGATTTCAGCATTTGATGGAAATTGGACGCGAAAGGAAATTTCATGTGAGAAGGAAGGAAGCTTCTGGAAGCTTGTGGACTGAAAGTGATGCATGGAAAACTTGTCCTGGGCAAAAACACTATTTCCAAAGACTTGGGGACCAGCAGTAACTTAGTAGGATTAGGAAAAGGATGCAGTAACCTAGTAGGATTAGGATAAGTATGCAGTAGCTTAGTAGGAATAGGATATGGGTGTTATAAAAACCCTATTTTTCTGAACTTTTCAGGAACCAATCTTCCGCCAACCACATCTTTATTCATCCCTATTCGATCCTTTCCCCTTTTCTTCACAAATTCGTTGTTGACATTATGTTTTATCTATTTGACTTTTAATTTTTACGACAAGACAAATTTTATTTGCAAGGAATTCACGTGAGATTCTTATTTTGGTATGATGATAATTGCTATTGTGTTTTCCGTTGCATTCATGAGTAGCTAAACTTCTCTGTTAGGGTTATAGAAGACTTATGAGATACTATCTATTGCTATGAGTTAGTGAATTCGTGACACGTATACTGCTTATATCATTACTCTCTTCATCTTAATTTAAATTCTTGTGGTTGCAAACATATAGAATACGCCAGTATAGCATTAACTTGTTCGAAAGAAAAGTTACATGTCTGGAAAAGAGAGAATGTCAAGGAAATAGGGCACCAACCCCTATTTAAAAGTTAGTGCCGTAACTGGATTAACCTCTTGGAGACTTCGTACCATTAGATACGCTTTAAGATCAAAAGAGTTAAAGTAAAATAATCCTTGATAGTCGAAAGATGCCTGGATTTACCATAGAATACGAATCTCCATAAGCTCATGCATGTCTGAATTCCGCATAACTCATAGTCAATAGATACGTATAACTCATAAGGTGGACATAACCCTAACTCTCAATTCTCATTGATTAAAACCTACCAAGTACTCTGTTTTACTCTTCTATTTTCTGATTTTACTCTACTATTTTGTTTACATCATTTGCACGCACAAAATCCCCCCTTATTCCCAGACTTTCATCAAAAGTCTAATAATTATTTCTTACTTAGTGACCAAGTATTCCCTGTGGGATTCGACACCCAACCCAGTTGGGTTCTATATTTGACAACGACCGCTTACACTCTTACGAGAGCTGTAGTTTTAGCGTTATCAATCCTCTCTATCTTGAAGAGAATTTGTCCTCAAATTTGGATCGTTGTCATCCTCCACCATTTCCACCTGAGAGAGGTCACACACATTAAAAATGTTGTGCACTTAATATTTTGGGGGTAGATCAATCTTGTAGGCGATGTCGTTGATCCTTTCTAATACTTGGAATGGGCCATCACCCCGCGACATTTGCTTAGCATTCCTTTTAGACGAGAATCTATCCTTCCTTAGGTGCACCCACATCCAATCTCCCAGTTCAAGAATGAGCTTTCTTATTACTCTGTTGGTTTGCCTTGCAACTTCTTGGTTTTTCTTCTCCAACTGCAACCTTACCTTCTCATGTAGCTTCTACATGGCCTCGGCCTATTTGCTTTCATCTAAGCTTACCACAAGATCACTTGGAAAAGGCATTAAAACCAAAGGGGTGAGGGGGTTGATGTCGTATATATACTCAAACGGTGTCATCCCCATGCTTGAGTGTATAACACAATTATAAGAAAACTCAATCAACAGTAAGTGCCCCTCCCAAAAAGTCATATTTCCCTAAACCATGGACTGTAGCATAGACCCTAAGGTCCTATTTACTACTTCCGTTTGGCCATCAGTTTATGGGTAGCGTGAGGCTGAAAAGAACAACTTAGTACCGATCCTACCCCACATGGACTTCCAAAAGTGGCTCTGGAATTTAGAATCCCTATCACTCACTATGGTCCTTGTAACACCACAAAGTTTTACAACATTATCAACAAACAAAGAGGCTATACTAGGTGCATCATCATATTTAGAACAAGGAATGGAGTGAGCCATCTAGGAAAACCGATCCACTATGACCAAAATACTATCCCGCCCCCTTCTAGTTCTCAGAATTCCCAACACAAAGTCCATTGATATGTTAATCCAAGGGTGCAAAGGGGTGGATAATGGGGTGTACAACCCGTGGGGTTTGAGTTGTGACTTTGCTCCTTTCCACTCAACATATTGGTCGCAAATTCGGGCCACATCCTTGTTTATTCTAGGCCAATAAAATTTTTCTTCTAAAATTCTGAGGGTCTTCTCGACCCAAAAATGGCCCATTAGACCGCCATTGTGTGCTTCCCTCACAAACAATTCTCTCCATGAACTTGAGGGAACACATAATCATCTACCCTTAAATAAGTATCCATCAAATTTCGTATAGGGATGGGAACCCCTATCCGTAACCCACTTATCCCTATCCAACTCTTCACTTTCCCTATAAATAGGAGCAAAGTGAGGGTCCTCAGGAAATAAAGACTTGAGGCTTTCAAACCCCATCAACTTAGACAATAAAGTAAACAAAAGTACATAATTTTGGGACAACGCATTGGCAACCACATTTTATTTACCCTTCCTGTAATGAATAACATATGGAAAGTTTCAAGAAATTCAATACATTTGGCATGCCACAGGTTAAGCTTGTCTTGTGCTCGTAGATGCTTCAAGGATTC
The DNA here is from genome assembly GCA_030864225.1 of Capsicum baccatum var. pendulum. NCBI lineage: Eukaryota > Viridiplantae > Streptophyta > Magnoliopsida > Solanales > Solanaceae > Capsicum > Capsicum baccatum. Next base: position 26,955,568 of record CM061556.1, on the reverse strand, counting down.
ATGATCCGTTTGGATCACGAATTCTTTAGGCCATAAATAATGTTGTCAAGTGGCCAAGGCTCTAATCAAGGCATACAACTCTAAATCGTATGTAGAGTAGCTTAGAGTTACTCCTTTGAGCTACTCGCTAAAGTAGGCAATAGGCTTCAATTCTTGCATTAAAACCGTGCCTATGCTGACTTTGCTAGAATTACATTCGACCTCAAAAGTCTTGTCAAAATTCAGCAATTGTAGAAAAGGGGCTGAGATGAGCATATCTTTTAAGTCCTCAAAGGCCTTAGCTTTCTCATCTCCCCACTTGAAAGACCGATTCTTTTTAATTACTTTGGTTAAGAGGGCGGCAATGGTGCCAAATCCTTTGAGAAAACGTCTATAAAAACTAGCCAACCCGTAGAAGCTTCACACTTTACCTATGATTTTGGGAGTTGGCTAATTTTTAATGGCGTCAATCTTAGATTCATCCACTTCAACCCCTCTTGAGCTCACCACAAACCCAAGAAATACAACTTCATGGACTCCAAAAGAACATTTTTCTAGATTAGCATATAACTTCTCCTTTCAGAAGACATCAAACACACATTGTAAATTCTTTACATGCTCATCTAAGGACTTACTATACACCAACACATCATCAAAGTAAAAAACAACAAATTTTCTAGTAAATGGATTCATCGCATGATTCATTAGTCTCATGAAAGCACTTGGAGCATTTGTTAGGCCGAATGACATAACCATCCATTCATAGGGATCGAATTTTGTCTTCAAGTCAGTTTTCCATTCATCACCCAGTTACATAAGGATTTGGTGATAGCCACTCCTCAAATCAATTTTAGGAAACAAACACGAAGCACTAAATTCATCAAGCATTTCATATATACTAGGAATAGGGTGATGATATTTTACCGTTATCTTGTTGATGGCTGAAAATCAACGTAGATACGCCAAGTCCCATCTTTCTTGGGAACTAGTAGCATCGGAACTGCACAAGGGCTCATACTCTCCTTGATGTACCCTTTGTTTAGAAGTTCCTCAACTTGGAGTTACAATTTCTTGGTATCCGTCGGGTTGCTTCTTAAGCCGGTTTATTGGGCAATTGTGAGCCCAACACAAAAATAATTTGGTGCTCAATGCCTCATAGTGGAGGAAATCCTTTAGGAAATGACTTTGGGAAGACATCCTCATAATCCTGCAAAACATAAGAAATAGGATGGGAAATGGAAACATTAGCAAGGTTAGTATTAAACCAATGATCCAAAAGGAGCATCGGAGTGTTCTTGTCTTGATCCGTAAATAGTTCCTTCCTCCTAGACATCATCACCATGCTCCCATGCCCCTTAGAATTTAGGGGGGGCTCGGCTTCCCCTACCCCCTCACTCTTGGATTCCCCTTTTTTTCCCTCACTCCCATCCTTCTTTTCCTTTTCCCTCAATTCTCGTATCTTTTGGTGTAATTCATTTACTTGGGAAAGCAATAATGGATGAAGAGAGAACTTTCGCCCATCCTTCTCAAGTGTATACTGATTGGACCATCCATTATGATTGGTCGACCTATCGTATTTCCAAGGCCTTTCTAACAACAAGTGACAAGCTTGCATTGGTATCACGTCATAAAACACCTCGCCATGGTAGTTGGCTACCTTAAAACATATCAAACATTGTCTTTTGACCTTTAACTCAACCATTGCAACTTGTAAGGACTAGTGTGAGGTGTAGTAGGAAATTTCAAGAAGTTCACCATTGCAACACTAACCACATTTGTACAAATTCCACTATCTATCACCATAGTGCACATACTTCCCTTCACAAGGAATTTAGTATGGAATAGATTCTCTTGTTGGCTAGGATCATCTATTGCCCTACTAATTATGCGACGCCTCACTATAAAGTTTGGAACCATGCACTTTCCTTCTTGCGGATATGCATCCTCACAATCATCATGTAGCTATCTCTCATCCGTATCTCCATCTTAAGGATCGACCTTACTCTCATCACCCTCAATACACACTTCTTCACCAAGGAAATACAATCTACCTTCCCTTAGGATTACATTGCATCGGGTATGGCATTCATTGGCTTTATACCCCCAAACTTGGCACTTTAAGCGTTGGAACCCTTTAGGATTAGGATACCTATGAACGTCTTGCCTTGGAGGGATTTTGTGGATTTCTTTGGGCTCGGGAAGCCTAGTAGTGGTGGGTTGGTCCTTGTTTTTGGGCCAACCCAAAGAGAATTAAACCATATCCTTGCCCCTCGGCCAACTCGAGGTTGATTGTTCCTTTGCTTTGAATGACGACTTCTATTTAAGTTCCCTTTCAATCTCAACAACCTCTTGGAAAATACCTTTGACGGTATCAAACTTGTGAAGTGTCAAATGATTGGAGATCTCTTTGTTCAACTCACACTTGAACCGAATGATGTCACGACTAATTTGTTCCCCATGATGATCAAGTTTCAACATAAGTTGTTGAAACTCATAATAATATGCAACAACACTTTGATTCCCTAGCCCCAAGTTATACAATCTTGCAAAGCAACTCATGAAGATAGCTTTTGGGAAGATACCGTTGCCTTATTAGGTACCTCAACCAAAACCATGGTGGTGGTTGACCCTCTATTAAATCATTGCCAAACCGCTTGAAGTATTCCCACCAAGTGTTAGCATAGCCTTCAAAATGAGCTATGGCATAACAACTTTTCTTCTCTTCTAAGATATCATTCATTAGAAACACTTTATTATACGCCGACTCCTAAGAAAGATATACCTCGGGGTCACTTTCACCCTTAAAGATAGGTAGGTATAATTTGATGGTATTGATGCCTACGTCTCTCTCTTGGTGTTAGTTTCCCTTGTCTCCATACCCTTAGTATCTTCTTAGATCCACACACCCCCTCTAATCTCCTCCTGTTATGACCCACACTAGGGCCTGTCCGTGACAAACATCCCAAACCATGAAGGCCCGGAACACCCTTCTCTATATGGTAATCATGCACAACATTCATATAATAAAAGAAGTTGTGGAAACATAATCTGCTAGAGAAACATGGTCAATTATAAATTCATAATTATGGAAACAAAAATTCAACAACCTCTAAATAACATCTGAAATAGTCTGCGAAATCGCTATAACATAAAAATTTGAGAACTGTCTCAAACTGGGACAAGGCCCCAATAGACCAAATCTGAAAAAGGGACATAATCTGGAAAGACAAGCCTTCTGGAATAGAGAAGGCTCACCACTGCACAATATGATCAGTTGTCTGAATTATCTACTACTTATCTGGACCCCTAGACTATACCTTAGAACCTGAGAGGTTGGAAGGGAAGAGGGTCAATACAGATGTACTGGTACGCATAGCATATCCAAAATAATCATTTATTATCCAAAATATATGAGAGCGATTTAAAATAGTTCATGAGCATATCATATAGTAATAATTCACATAGGCATTTTAAAGACACTGTAAAAAAAATCATCACAACTCTGAGAAATCTGTGTTACTTCGGCGCTAAGTGGAATACCCTACAACTCTGAAAAATTCCATGGGCTATATGGAAACTGCCATAAACTCGGCAGCAAAGCCCCTAACCCAAGTGTTCCGCAAGGGTCAGAGTCTCTGAATCTACTATGCCACACGGCCGTCACCAGCGTATAATAATACCCATATCGATAAATATGGTTTCAGGCTAAGAGTTGCTTCAACTCGCACCATCTTCGGGTAACCACCTAACCCTCTTTAATTCCCTTCTTAAACTCTATCAAAACATGCAGTCTCTAAAAACATACTCTGAAAACATAATCTGTTATGGCATAAATACATATGGTATCATCATACCATTGAAATACAAGACACATCTCTCAGCCATTATTAGTCTATCATAAATCTCTGTATTCAAAACACATGTTTTTAGACGAGCATTTTAATAATTCAATTCAATGAATTTTTTCCTTCTCAATCCTCATGTAAACACATGCAATTCTTTATCATACGCACAAGAATATATTGATATCAAGAAACACCCTCTCAACAATTCCAAATCATGTTCAAGTTCTAGTATATAGCAAAAATATCTTTCAAATCACAAAACCATAATTCTTTAAATCAATACAAGAGAGGGAGTTCATAATTTATGCTCTCAACAATCTTAAATCTCAAATTCATACATATACATATATATGTAAATCAATTTAGGGGAAAAGACCACAAGGCCAATGTAATAGTAGCATTAAAACTTCCAAAAAAGCATAATCAAAAATATAGTTTTCAAAACCCCTATAAAATACATTCATCAAAGCCTTTAAATCATGCTTTAAAAATTTCAAGACCATGTAGGTTTTTAGGATAAACCCCATGTACCTCTATTTCGAAGAATAATGAATGATTCTTGAATCTTTCAGATTAGGGATTCCAAATCTCTAATTATCATCAAAAACTCACGGTTGAATCCTGAGTTACGAGGATTTTTAGTTCAAAACCCTAATGGACTTTCATGTGAGATTTTGATGAAAATAATCTTACTTTTGTGTTCTTGGGATTAAATCCCGTGCTAGAGGTGATAAGGGGTTGGAGAAGTACTATTTTACCCTTAATAAGACATAGTAAAAATATAACTGGGAATTGGGATCCTCCGCGATGTGCCACTATAGGGAGGTCCCACTAAAATTTGTCAATTGCTAATTAAACCATCTCCGAGACGCGCTAAATACCAAAATGACGATATTTTATGACTAGAACATAAAATATCCATAACTTCTTTATCGAGTGTCTGTTTTGGACGAATCTTATGTCGACGAAAAGGTTATTCAGTCATCTACGTAATAAAAAGTTGAAATCTATGGAATTCCATAGGGAAATAAGTGTAAATCATTGTAAAAGCAAAATCTTGACACTTTAGGGTCACAATTTTGCTAGGAAAAGTTTGTGGGAGTTACAATATCCCCTCTTGGGAACATTTGTCCCAGAATGTTGACGCGGGACACAGACAAGCATAATTTCAAGTATACTAAGGCATTGAAAGAATAAAGCAAGGGTTTTACCTTCCATTTCGTCATCCATTGGATCAAAAAGGTTTGGGTATCTAGCTTTCATGTAAACTTCTGATTCCCAAGTTGCTTTATTTAATTTTCTGGTTTCTCCACTGTACTTTAACTGAGGCTATATCTTTGTTCCTCAATCTTCTAACTTGGCGATCCAAAATTTCTACAGGCTCTTGTTCATAGTATAAGGAGTCTGTCACTTTGATTTCTTTGAGAGGCAACACTAAAGAATTGTTTCCAATACACTTCTTCAACATAGATATATGAAACACCGGATGTACAGAACCCAAACTAGCTAGCAATTCCAACTCATATGCAACTCCACCTATCATTTTCACAATCGGATATGGTCTTATATAACGAGGACTCAACTTACCTTTCTTTCCAAATCGCATGACTCCCCTTATAGGAGAAACCTTGAGAAATACCCAATCTCCAACCGCAAACTCTAGATCTCTTCTCCTAACATTGGCGTAGGACTTCTACCGACTCTGAGTTGTCTTAAGTTATTCTCTAATGACTTTCACATCCTCTATTGCCTAATGAACAAGATTAGTCCCAAACATCTACATTTCACCTACTTCATACCATCCTATCAGAGATGTATATCTTCTCCCATATAGTGCTTCAAAACGAGCCATCTTAATATGGAATGGAAACTATTATTATATGCGAACTATATCAATGGCAAGTGCCCTACCCAACTACCTTTAAAATCAATCACGCAGTCCCTCAAAATATCCTCAAGGGTCTGGATGGTGTGCTCAGCTTGCCCATCTGTCTGAGGGTCAAAAGTCGTGCTTAAATTTACTTGGATACCTAAATCCTTTTTAAATGATCTCCAAAACTATGAAGAAAACTGTGTACCTCAGTCAGATATGATGGACACAGGTGCCCAATGCAAATAAACTATTTCTTCACTGAACAGCTTTGCAGAATCCTCTCCCGAATAATTAGTCCTGACAGGTAAAAAGTGAGCTGACTTGGTCAACCTATCTACAATCACCCAAATGGAATCATACTGGTTTCGGGACCTTGGAAGTCCTGTAATGAAGTTCATATGAATCGTCTCCCACTTTTACAAGGGAAAATCTATCTCTTGAAAAGAACCATCTAGCCTCAAATGTTCCACTTTAACTTGTCGAAAATTCAAACACTTGGCAACATAATTGGCCACATCACGCTTTATATTATACCACCAATAAATAGTTTTCAATTCCTGATACATCTTAGTAGAGCTAGGGTGAACAACATACCTCGACGTGTGAGCTTCGTCAAGGATTCTCTTCCTCAAACTATCTTCATCTGGCATACACAACTACCTTGGTATCTCAAAATGCAATCACCACCAATTTTAAAATACAATACATTTTGTTGAACCACATCTTTCTTGATCTGCATCAATATGGAATCTTTAACCTACTTTTCTTTAACTTCTACACAAAGGGAAGATTTAGCTATCTCATGAACAACCACTCCTCCATCCTCAGAATCCATAAGTTGCATTTCTATATTTGTAAGTCGGTGAATATCCTTCACCATCTCCCTCTTCCCTTCATCCACATGAGAAAGACTGCCATAGACAATCTGCTGAGGGCATCAGCTACAACATTTGCCTTACCTGGGTGATAGTGCAGGCTCATGTCATAGTCTTTTAAAAGTTCCAACCACCGACTCTACCTGAGCTTCAATTCTTTCTACAAGAAAACATACTGTAACTCTTGTTGTTAGTGAAAATATATACATGCACCCCATAAAAATAGTGCCACCAAATCTTGAGTGAAAAGACCACAGTCTCTAATTCCAAGTCATGAGTAAGGTAGTTTCTCTCATGCACCTTCAACTGCTTAGATGCATAAGCCACCACCTTACCGTGATGTATAAGAACACACCCAAGTCCCACTCGGGATGCATTATATTATACAACAAAACCTTTGGTACCATCCGAAAGAGTCAAAATAGGAGCAGTAGTCAACTTGTCTTTTAACTTCTCAAAACTATCCTCACAAGAGTGACCACAAAAACTTCACCTTTTTCTGAGTCAACTTAATAAGTAGTGCAGCTATGGAAGAAAAACTTTCTTTAAATCTTCTGTAATAACCCGCCTAACCCAAGAAGCTCCGAATTTTGGTTGGAGTCATGGGTCTGCAACATTTTCTTACTGCTTCAATCTTTTGGGGATCAACCTTAATCATCTCACTGGATATAATATGCCCTAAGAACGCAATAGCAGTCAGCAAGAATTCACACTTGGAAAATTTGCATATAACTTATGATCTTTAAGGGTCTGAAGGATGATTTGGAGGTGATTGGCATAGTCCTCCTTGCTCTTAGAATATACCAAAATGTCATCAATAAATACAATGACAAACAGATGCAAAAACTGATGGAAAACCCTATTTGCTAGATCTATGAAAGCTACAGGAGCATTAGTCAACTCGAAGGACATAACTAAGAATTCATAATGGTCGTATCTGGTTTGGAAAGTTGTTTTGGGAATATCTGACTCTCTAACTTTCAACTGGTGATATCCCAAACGAAGGTTTATCTTTGAAAACATTTAGCACCCAGAATTTGGTAAAAAAAATCATCAATCCTAAAAAATATATATTTATTTTTAATCGTGACCTTATTCAACTAGCGGTAATCTATTCTCATACGAAGGAAACCATCTTTCTTTTGCATGAAAAGTACAGGTGCACCTAGGGGGACACACTGGGGTGGATAAAACCTTTATCAATAAGATCTGCTAGTTGTTCTTTTTCCTCCTTTAGTTCTGCAGGAGCCATCCTATATGGCATAATAGAAATAGGAAGGGTATCTGGAAATTAATAAATACCAAAATCTATCTCCCTATCAGGGGGTATTCCTGGGAGATCATCTAGAAAGACTTCTTGGAATTCATTTACTACGAAGATAGACTGAAGAGAAAGAATTTTGGCACTAGAATCTTTATCCCAGATAAGATGGTATAAAAAACCCTTAGAAATAAGTTTATGAGCTTTGAGATAGGATATAAAGTGCCCTATAGGTGCTAGAGAATTCCCCTCCCATTCCAGCACAGACTCATTCAGAAAAGAAAAGGTTACCCTTTGGGTCCTACAATTCAAGGTGGCATAGCACGAATGGAGCCAGTCCATCCCTAAGATGGTATCAAAATCAACCGTTTCAAGTTCTATGAGATCTGTCTTAGCATCCCAGCTGAAAATAGAGACATCAAAATTTCTATACACCCTTCTAGCAACAGTAAAATCTCCCACCGGGGTGTAAACCGAAAAAGGTTTAACAATCACATTAGGATCAAACCCAAAACCAACAGACACGTATAGGGTCACATAAGATAAGGTAGATCCGGGATAAAGTAATACATACACATCACAAGAAAAGATTTGTAACGTGCCGGTGACTATATCTAGTGAGGCCTCTACCTCCTGGCGGTTGGTCAAAGCATACAACTGGTTCCGACCATTTTCGGTGGCTGGTTCCGACCATTTTTGGTGGCTGAAGTTGCACCCTTCTGAGGTGGTAGTGGTGCAGAAGAATTTACCTGAGACCTAGTTCAACTTTTTTTTTCTTCTCCTCAACTTTCTTTATGTGGACAGATAGTCTAGCAAAGTTCATATCCCTATTCAGCATAGCTCCCTGACACTCAAGCACCGGATCTTCTAAAAGGCTAGAAGCAAACTTCTTTATTTTGGCCCTCTTACTGCTCGTCGTCTCAGGGACATAACAGGTCAGCTGATTAAACTTTAAAGTATACTCCTAAAAAAATATTTTACCCTGCTTAAGGTTCATGAACTCCTCTGCTCTATCTTTCCTCAGCTCCAGAGGAAAGAATCAGTCAAGAAACGCTTCCACGAACTAATCCCAAATTGTGGGATTAGCATTGTCACCCTTCGCATCTTCCCACTCGTTGTACCATTAGTTCGCTACATCCTTTAGGCTAGTATGCTTCTAGCTCAACACCTTCCACCAGATCAATATTCATTACTTTGAAAATCTTTTCTATTTCATCTACGAACTCCTGCGGGTCCTCTTCTAACTTAGCGCCAGAGAACTTGGGAGGGTTCATTCTCATGAACCAGCCCACTCTAGTAACTTCAGAAATAACAGACACCAACCCCATATACTCTGACCTCTGAGTCTGTGAGGTTACCAGCTTTGCAAGCATGTGAATAGACTATCTAAATTCAGTATTAGACACCTCTCCTTCACGAGGCTGAGTGCGATTGGCCCTTGTATGGGGAGCTCTGGGGCGACTGGCCGGTACAGGAGGAACTTCTAGAGTAGGAACAGGTTCTGGGGTATGAGCTCTGTTATGGGTCAACATCCTATGGATGGGACAAACTTTATCATCTTGAGCATTAACGTTGGTGCGATGGGGAGGCATAGTTGGCTATCTGAAAAGCAAGAGATCATTGATTACGGGATAGACTAGACTCTGAAGCATGAACTAAATCACAAGCAAGAGAAATATTACTAAATGCGTAGTAGCCCCCTGCTTATAAGTGTGGCGCGCTACACACCCATAAACAAGATTCTACGCGATGTAATTTCACAGAAACCTTGGGACCATAAATCGTGCTCTAATACCAAGTTTTTCATGACCCAAACTATGGCCTGGCCGTGATGGACATCCCGAACCATGAAGGCCTAAAACTCCCTTCTCTATCTGGTAATCATGCACCACATTCATATAATAAAAGAAGATGCAAAACCATAATCTTCTACGGAAACATAGTAAATTCTAAATTCAACATAATTATGGAAACTGCAATTCAACAACATCTAAATAACATCTGACTCAGTCTACGAAATCTCTACTACATAAAAATCTGATAACTATATGAAACTGGGACAAGGCCCCCAGTAGACCAAATCTGAAATAAGAGACATAATCTGAAAAGACAGGCCTTCTGGAATAGAGAAGGCCTACCACTGCACAATCTGATCAGCTTCTTGAATTATCTACTGCTTATCAGGACCCCTAGACTGTGCCTCAGAATGTGAGAGGTTGGAGGGGAAAGGGGTCAATATAGGTATACTGGTACGCAGAGCATATCCAAAATAATCATTTATTATCCAACATATATGAGAGCGATTTAAAATATTTCAACAGTATATCATATAGTAACAATTCACATGGGCATTTTAAAGACTCTGTAAAATAAATAATCACAACTCTGAGAAATTTATGTTACTTCTGTGTTAAGTGGTATACCCTACAACTCTGAAAAATTCCATGGGCTATATGGAAACTGCCATTAACTCGACAGCGAAGCCCCCAACCCAAGTGTGCCGCAAGGGTCGGAGTCTCTGAAACTACTACGCCACACAGCCGTCGCCAACGTACAATAATAATCTACCCATATCGGCAAATACGATTTCAGGCTAAGAGTTTCTTGAAATCGCCCCATGTTCGGGTAACCACCTAAACCTCTTTAAGCCCCTTCTTAAAAATCTATCAAAACATGCAGTCTATGAAATCATACTCTAAAAACATGATATGAAAACATAATCTATTATGGCATAAATACATATTGTATCGTCATACCATTGAATTGCAAGTCACATCTCTGAGCCATTATTAGTCTATCATAAATCTCTATATTTAAAACACAAGTTTTGAGACCAGCATTTTATTAATTCAATTCAATGAATCTTTTCATTCTCAATCCTCATGTAAACACATGTAATTCATTCTCATACGCACAAGAACATATTGATATCAAGAAACACCCTCTCAATAATTCCAAATCATGTTTAAATGCTAGGATATAGAAAAAACATATTTCAAATCACAAAACCATAATTCTTTAAATCAATACAAGAGAAGGAGTTCGTAATTTATGCTCTCAACAATCTTAAATCTCAAATTCCTACATATACATATATATGTAAATCAATTTAGGGGAAAAGACCACAAAGCCAAAGCAATAGTAGCATTGAAACTTCTGAAATAGTATAATCAATAATATAATTTTCAAAACCCCTATAAAATACATGCATCAAAACCTTTAAATCATGTTTTAACAATTTCAAGCCCATGTAGGTTTTTAGGATAAACCCCACGTACCTATATTTTAAAGAATAATGAATGATACTTGAAGCTTACGGATTGGGGTTTCCAAATCTCTAATTATCTTTAAAAATTCACGGTTGAATCTTGAGTTACGAGAATTTTTAGTTTGAAACCCTAATGGATTTTCTTGAGAGATTTTTATGAAAATAATCTTAGTTTGGTGTTCTTGGGATTAAATCCCGTTCTAGAGATTACAAGGGGTTGGAGAATTACTATTTTATCCTAAATGAGATGAGGTAAAAATATAACTGGTTCCCAATTTTATGGGCAACCATGACGCGCCACTATCGCGGTGGCTCACTAAAAATTGATGAATGCAAAATTGGGATCCTCCGCGATGCGTAAATATCGTGAGGTCCCACTTGAATTTGACAATTTCTAATTAAACCATCTCCGCAATGTGCTAAATAAAAAAATGATGATGTTTTACTACTAGCACATAAAATAGCCATAACTTCTTCACCGAGTGTCTATTTTGGACAAATCTTATATTGACGGAAAGCTTATCCAGTCATCTACATAATAAAAATTAGAAATTTATGCAATTTCATAGGGAAATAAGTGTAAATCATTATAGAAACAAAAGCTTGACACATTAGGGAAAAAATTTAGCTAGGAAAAGTTTGGGGGGGTTACACCTTCTCCCTCATGTAAGAATCATCAAAGGCTCCATACCATTTATAATACTCTCTTCCATATTCCTCAAAGTTGAAGGGATGGTTTTGGATGTTTGGAACTCGATTTGGAGAGATTGGATTTGGTGGAAGTGGTGGTCTCTGGTTTATTGGGGCTCGGAAGGGTGGGTTTGAATTTAGTGGAGGTATTGGATGCCCAAGTCCCTCTTACGGAACTTGAGGAGTTTAGGAATGGGTTGTTCTATCGGAGTCTTGGTTTAGGGGGTTATGAGTGGTTTGGCTTGTGGCATTTAGTAGAGCTAGTGAAAGATTTGATAATTGTTGCCATATTTCTGGAGTAACGATGGCAGAGGAATTTCTATCATGTCCAATTGATGAAACATGTCGAGGGGTAGAAGGGTGAGAGTTCCTTTGACTTTCCACTTATTCTAACCACCCACTAATAGTCATCACTTCTCCCCTTATGGATCCCACTTTTGTACTCAACCTTTCAAGAGTTCAGGTCATAGCCTATAGAGTGGCCCTTATATTCTCCATTTCATTAGAATCCATGGTTTGAGATGTGGTTCCCTCCATTATCAAGGTATCACCTACACAAGAAACAAACAAGTTAGTTTAAAACCCCTCTCCTTACTTACACTATCTTGGTTCACTCACACTCAAACTCTATAAGTGTTGTAGATTGGCTAGTAACCCGTGAATCCTTAAGGTATGAGTATGCTCTTGTCCGGAATGGAATATTGTTTGAAACTCAAAGAATTCCTGTCAGACTAGAGTGAAGGAGTTATAACATATTCAAATAACAAAAGAACACAAACAAATGATAACATGAATAAAACGCTTCAAAGGACTAATTGACAACCTAGTAGGAATGTAATAGCTTGCTAATTAGTTCTCGAGTCAATTAAAAGAAACTAAGAATCAAAAATTAGAAACTAGAATATCCAAATTGAGGTTAATTAATTATGTTAACAGTGATTAAGGTGATGTGGCAGCATGGTATTGGTCACGGTCCATACATTTTGTTCATCAACTTGAAGCCTTAATTTTCACAATTTTGTAATGGATGTCTTTGCTTTTGGAGGGAACGTAAAGTTTTGTAACTTCCTTAAGTTTAATATCAAATGGCAAGACTTGACTTTTACTAATCTCACAAAACAAGGTCCCTTAAAAGGTGGTAAAAGTTGTTGAAAAGTGGATGTTACGTCATGGAAGTGATGTGCTCAAATCTTCTCACAAAAAACTTTACACGTTGTCCTTCAACTTTTTTATATCTATTCTAATCTTTTTAGTGTTTAAGACATGAGTTGAAGAGAAGATAAAGATGAGCACAGCAACAACACCTTCAAGAACACAAAAACAACACACCAACAGTGGCCACTTTAATTTCCAAACACAAGCCACAACACACGGCCAACTTCAAGAACAACAACAAGTCACTTATCATTAAGCTCAACTTTAAATCTTGACACCTTTTGTGTTGATGAGAAAGAAACCAACACAAGAAACAAACTAGACAAACAAAATTTTTGTAGATCTAACTACAAACTTTTGACCAAGACAAAACACAACACAATTTTCTCGGCCAAGAACAAGATAGGCAGATTTCTCTTTTTTCTAGAATTTTCCTGATTTCAGCAATTTTTTTTTTTTATCTTTTCAACTACCATGCTCAAGATTGATTTTGTTGGAAAAAAATCAACCACAAGCTTTGATACCAAATGATAAAAGACTAAGTGTGTATAAAGATATTCCAACCAACACAAGAACAACAAGATGTACAACAAAGTGCTAATGAATCAAAAAATGGCCACACACGGCTTCACTAGGCTTGCAACACTTCTTTTTGAACTAGAAAAGTGAGTTTAACAACAAGAACAACAAAGACAATATTGTTAGTGAATCGAAAGAGCCCCACACGGCTTCACTAGACTTTTAGATTCAACAACACAATGTTAAGAAGATTTAAAAAAAAATAGAAACTCGACACACAATATCCATTCATCTAAGAACCCTAACAAGAGAAAGGACCCTAAGACTAATGAATATCAATACCAAATTATTACATGGACCAAAAGGAACTCAAAGAACCCCAAGAACCTAGTTTCTAGATAATATACAACACTAGTATTAATCTGCTAGTGAGATTCAATTTTGGCCTCTCCAAATGAGAAAGAGAAGTCAAAAATATTACAAGTCTTTTTGTCTTGTATGATATGAATGAACTAACTAAAAGATTAGCCCTAATAAATGACTTATATAGTCAATTACAAAGGAGGGAAAAAAAAACAAAATACCCTTGACATTAAGAGAGTGGGTTTGAAGTGTTTTGTTGGGCCTCTTCACACTTTATAAGTATAGGATCTTAGATGGGCTCACAAGGACCTCACAAACTACCAAGGATGTGAACAAAGATTGGATTCGTTTCAACTAACGCACTTGACTTCGTGTGAAAGGTCTCGAGCTAGGAATTCCTATAAAAACTACTCCCACATTGGTGGGAGAAAGCAACTTTATTGTGTTGTTATTAAGAAACACTCCGTCAAGTGGATAGTGAGGCAAGAACTAATAGCCTCACATTGTCTTCGTCATCATCGCTCGGCTCGGCTCGGCTTTGGCTTTGAATTTAGATTTGGATTTTGATTTACCACAAAACATGTGGGAGAAAGCTATCTTAACAGCTAACCAAATACTCAATATATTGCCCCATAGTAAGACACAATCATTTTCATATGAAAAATGGAAATGAAGAAAACCCAACTTGAAATAATTCAAAGTGTGGGGGTGTTTAGCGAAAGTCCAAATTTATATACCTAAAAGGGTTAAAATAGAACCTAAGATAATGGACAGTGTGTTCATAGGATATGTAAAACTAGTAAAACATGTCAATTTTTAGTTCTTAAATTCAAACATCCAGATTTCAATGAAAATACAGTAATTGAATTATATAATGCTGAGTTCTTTGAACACATTATCCATATAAAACTAGACATGAATAGTCTAGTAGAGGGTCTAAACAACTTTGAGATGAACCAAGAGGGATGTACATAATGATGGAAATCGAAGATGTAGTGCACGTCAAATAATGTAAACTTTATTTGGATCAGATTTTGTAACATTTCTCTTAGAAAATGAGCCTCAAATATTTAAAGAAGTGATGTCATCTTTAGACTCATCCTTTTGGAAAGTGACGGTCAATAGTGAGATTGAATCAATCTTGAGCAACCATATGTGGGAGTTGGTTAATATTCCTCCGATAAATAAACCTTTAAGTTCTAAATTGATCTTTAAAAGGAAAATGAAAGTGGATGGTTCTATTGACAAATACAAGGCAATACTTATAGCAAGAGACTTTAAACAGAAGAAAGGCCTTGATTGCTTTGATACATACTCGCCTATAATGAGGATAATGTCAATTTGGATGTTAATTGCCTTGGCGGCGGTATATGGTCTTGAAATCCATCAAATGGATGTGAAAAGAACATTCCTAAATATAGAATTGGAGAAATAAATTTACATGGAACAACCTAACGGTTTTGTGGTTCCAGGTAAAGAAAAGAAGGTGTGCAAACTAGTTAAGTCACTTTATGGACTAAAATAAGCTCCTAAACAGTGGCATGCAAAGTTTGACCAAACCATGTTGGCAAATGCGTTCAAGATAAATGAATGTGATAAATGTGTTTACCTTAAAAACACTCCAAATCATAGGGTCATTGTTTGTTTGTATGTGGATGATATGTTGATCATCAATAGAGATATTTTTGACTTAAATGCTACAAACCGAATGTTTGGGAGCAATTTTGATATGAAAGACCTTAGAGTTGCGGATGTGATCTTAGGAATAAGAATCCATAGAAATTCACAAGGGTTGGCATTGTCATAGTCTCACTACATCAAAAACAATACTTGACAAGTTTAAGAATTTGGAATTTGGTATTGCCAATACTCCATTGGATGTGAACTTTGCACTTCAAAAGAATGAAGGTGAAACTGACTCATAGTTGGACTACGCAAGAGTGTTGGGATGTTTAATGTATATAATGAATTGTACATGAACAGACATAGCATGTGCTATTAGTAATTTGAGTCGTTACATGAGTAATCCCAATAAAACTCATTGGAAGGCAATGAAAAGAGTTTTGGGGTATCTTAAATACACTCAAGACTATGCTTTGAAATATAATAAATATCCCGCGGGACTCAAAGGATATAGTGATGCAAATTGGATCATTGGATTGAATGAATTAAAATCCACGAGTGGATATGTATTTACTATAGATGGAGGAGAAGTCTCTTGGAAATCGTCCAAACAGATATGTATTGCTTGCTCCACAATGAAATCTGAGTTTATCGCACTAGATAAAGCCTGTAGAGAAGCAAAATAACTTTGAAATTTCCTGGAAGATATTCCTTGTTGGCCTAAACCATTAGCACAAGTATGTATACACTGTGATAGTCAAGCGATAATAGGTAAAGCAAGGAGCATGATGTACAATGGTAAATCTCATCACATAAGATGGAGACATAATACCATTAAAGAACTTCTCTCTAGTGGAATTATCATTGTTGATAATGTCAAGTCAAAGGATAATGTGTCGAATCCACTTATAAAAGTCATATCTAGAGCGGGATTTGAGAGAACATCCAAAGGAATGGTTTTACGGCCTAGGACAAGTCAGCATGGCTGTAACTCTACCTAGCAGACTAGAGATCCCAAGAGCTAGGTTTAAGGGGATCAAACAAAGTTATGTCTAACAGGTTCAAAATTGTCAATATACCCAACCCACTCTAATGATGTAGATAATGTTTAGTAAACAAGAATAAGACTGATGGTATAAATTTTAATGATTATCTAAATTTGGTAGATTTGACCAAATAGTTTACTCTATAGGATTGAACATTTAGAAATCACCTATGTGAGTGTGAAGTGGAAGTCGCTTCAAGAAGAATATTAGTAAAGGCCTATTATCTGATCTCTCATAAAACCAAGATGAATTCATGGCTGAAATGAACAAAAACCCTGAGAACCATTAAAGGTAAAAGGCTGGTTGGTCCTGATGCATTGGATATCAGCTATTACACCAACTTTCAACCTTAAAGTCTCTAAACATGCCCTTGGGATTCATTTGGGACCCCATAGATCGACACTATAAATATTACTAGGCTATTTTTGATATTTCAAACTCCAATTTTTGAAAAGAGATCGTTTACAATAAATTAACCCTGGTATCCCTTCAGACTTATTTTAACTAGTTTTAGAACGAAGGGTAGAAATGTAAAATAAAGACTCAAAACTCAAACCAACTCAGTTTCTAACCCAAAATAGATATTTTGGATCTAGTGGATCTATCCAAATCACTATCTAGCACTCGAAAGCTGAAATATTAGTTAAAGTCAAACTAATGGATTTTAAAGCCTATAAGAGACTCAAACTCTCTCAAATTACTCTTGAATGCATCGGGGGTTGTGCCAACAATTCCCATAACTCAAAAATGGCATGTAATAACTACAAGAAAGGGCAAATATTTAATTACATAAAATAAGGAAAAATCACTACTATGGTTGTCACAAAACCCATATTGGGTGAAAAATCCTTAAGGACAGTGTCACTCGTCTCAAGCTTTCAAGAATTCTCAATAATGTTCGTGATGAAGTATTTTCAAGAGATTTCCAATAGCTCTTTTGTGCCATACTAATCTGTAGATTCTAAACTATCACCTTAGCCTCTATGATCCTTCTAACCATCCAGCTTGCTTGTTGAGGTATGGTTAGCATATTCATATCCTCCCTTTTGATTTACGTTGTACATAGAACTTATTCCATTATTACACTTAGCACTACAAACATATATGTATAATATTTATACAGGATAAAGTATGTCTATGACGAAGATTGATTGATATTAGTTAGTATTTTATAATATTTATTATTAAAGTGAAGACTTGTAATAGTTGGTAATTGTCTAGTAATTACATTTTTTTGTTTATCATATTTTGGATTAGTTTTTGAAGGGCCAAATCATCCCAATCTATGTCCAGCATAGAGTTGAATTGATATGCTATTTTAAAGGTCCTTTAGTTAAGTGGGTCGATGCATTCTAGCCCATGTAACTTTTTGGTCCATTGAGGTTGGGTTGAGTACCAACCCACTTTAACATCTCTAAGTATAGGCGTTCTTAAACTTCTTGTTTGGTATCATCATATATATTTTTTTTTGTGCTTAGACGTTGATACCTATGCTACTGTGTATACTTTATCACAACTACTATGATCATAAGTGTCTCCACTGAATCAAAATCATTAGTTGAATAGGGTTGGGGGGTTTGGTACAATTTGTAATGACCCTCATAGTCATTTTCCTTGTTTTCATGCATTTTCAGAATCTAGAGCTTTCCTATAGTTGCCCCAAGTTACTTATGATTTGTTGGGACTGACAGTTCGGCTTTCGGACAGTTCATTTGAGAATTTTGGTGATACCAAACATATTGTGGAATATTTAATCTAAATTAAAATTTGGTAGAAATTTACTTTATTACCTTTCTAAAACATTTTCGATTCTAATAAAATTCTTTAGTTATGATATATTTATATCACTTTATAATAGCTTTTATAATCTATTACTAGTTTAAGTGGAGATAGAAAATCTAGATATGTTAAAATATTATTATTATTACTATACAATGGAGGTTTTATCATAAATAATTTTCTTTTAACTAGGACATATTCAAAGTATTATATTTATTTTTACCACGAACCTATGCAATACTCGAAAATACTCATAAGGGAATAAAAATATGTAGATGTTTCCATGTCCACTTGATATGGAGAAGTGGGTGGATAACACCTTATGTAAGATTTGAGATGATGCCACCTAGATAGCCACTAATCAGTATATATTAAATATAGGTTTGTAGAAAAAGATACGAATCATATTGACACATATATATAAATATATGTATATATATATGTTTTAATTGTCGGTTTTAATTCATTTGGGGGATTAATTGTTAATATGATATGTTATATATTATCACAAGCTCACCTTGAAGCAAAGTTTTGTAGAGAAATCCTCTAGTGTTATATTATGATTGAGTACCAATTATGTACATCAATTTATTCAAGCTCGAATTTTAGTGAGGCACTACTGAGAGACTTCTCGAAGGAGTTTTTAGCTTTGGCATCTAGGTAGTCTACACTTACCTTATTTTTAGATTGAGTTTTTTTATGGTAATTTTGTGCTATTATTCTAGTTTTGGGTAGGTACTTGTAATTTGCATATTAAGTTTCAAAACCTTAGATGCATTCCTTTTTAACTAAGTTACACTAATGGTTATTTAAATGTATTTTAATTATGATTTACGATCAGTATGTACTTTATTTCTGTTATTGATTGTGAAATTTGGAACCACTTGGCATCGGTTATTGTATGGTTGGAATTTTCATTTTACATTTGGGTATGGTTACTATAAGTTTCAGTTTGAGTACGATATCTGTTTATAATGATCTGAGAGAACTGATATTGATTACTGTTATTCTAGGAGTTGTGGTTCCTCTGAGTTTCGGTTCAAGTATGACATATGATTATGAGTTCTGTTGCATATCATGTGTGTGTCTCTCATTATTGCCTACCATTTTCGATTCGAATTACAAAGATGACCTCTTGTTATTATCCATCACTATTGGTTCGACGTCTGGCTTCTCGTTACTATCCATTAGTTTCAGTTCGAGTCAGGCTCACATCTGGAGGGATACTGTGGTTTCAAGGGATTGGTTCAACTATGGATTATTTACATTTTTTTAAATCTACTTTTGTGTGTTGCACCGGCTTTTGGGGGCACGATTGCGTTAATTATCTTTTTCAGTGTGCCTGGTGGGATTATGAGGGTCCAGTTTGATTATGTTTAGTTTGCCTTTAATTACTGTGTTATTTATCTTTCGGTATCACTTTTACATATTCCTTTATCACATTTGTGTAGCTTGATAGTTGTTTACCTTTAATCCATATTTGTTGTTGACTTAGATTACACCCTCGCATTTTAGTTATACTTTTTTTGTATTGAGGCCAATCGGCCGATGATGCTTACTGAGTACCCGTTGATTTAGTGCTCATACGACACTTATACATCTTTATCCTGAAACAGATCCAAGTACTATCAGGGTTGACGTGATTTCTATATTTTAGTACTGATTCAAAGAAGGGTGAGCTTTATGTCGTTTGAGGCTGATCCTCCTCTATCTATTTCAATATAGTCTTTTGTACTCGAGATGGCTTGTATATCTTGTGTATATTTTGGATTCTGTCTAGTACTCTGGATATCATTTAGTAGTCGTTCTAGTACCAACCTTACCAGGTCTTGGGCGGATTTGTATTTTGGTCATTTTTCTTCTCTCCTTTTGATATACTTTATATGTTCCCTATCTGTTTTTCACTTATTATTACTATTGTTATCATTATATATGGTCTTTTTTTGTTTCCGCACGTTAGCCCGTTACCTATCATTCTGGGCTATGACTTGGCTTACCTACTGGAGGGATAAGGTGCGCGCCATCATGACTTAAGAAATTGGCTCGTGAAACAATTATATTCACTAGTAAAGTAAAAGAATGTAAAACTCTACCTAAAAATAATTTGAGAAAAAAAATTATAAGAACGTATAGGTCTGTAAAGAAACAAGAATAGTGGAGATTTAAGGGTGAAAAATAATTTGAGAAAAAAAATTATAAGAACGTATAGGTCTGTAAAGAAACAAGAATAGTGGAGATTTAAGGGTGAAACATATAGTAAGACCTGATATATGCACCATTCGTTTTTATAAAAAATATTGGGGTTTTAAAAGTTGTACAAATTTTGTCACATTTCATTTCTAGAACAACAATTTGACTTATCTTCAAAACTAAAATGTGTTAATTTAATTTAATATTTTAAAATAAAATATTCGATATGTCAAACTGTATAAAAAGTAAATATTATAAACTACAATGAATCAATCAATATAGTAAACTTTTAAAAATATTACTTAAAATTTTTCTTCTTCTTCTTCTCCCTCAACAAAATCAGCCTATTTTTTGAGGTTGGAAATTGATCTTGGAGTTGGACTTGTTTCCATCATATAAGAATGCTGAATACCTTGCATGTCATAGTTAGTTGGGGTTTGATACCTTGACTGGTTTGCTCCAGCTACTGTTTTTGGTAGTTGCTTTGATGCAACAATAATTTTTTGCTATGGGGTGACAACATTTTAGATATTTTCTTTCGGAGGAGAAATTTATTGAGATTCATTAGTTTCTGCTTTATTTTTTATAGTTATTTTTATTTTTCCTGCAAAAAATTTCTTTTAAGAAAGTCTAGGATAGAGTTGGAGTTTCCTTGAGTAAATTCAATGTCAAAGTCAAAAATAGATAAAATTATATGTCACCCAGCAAATATATGCTTAGAGAAAAAATTTTGTGCATCTTTTTGTAAAATAGACTTTATAGCTTTACAGTCAATCCTTTATTAAAAAAATTGTTATTTAATAAATCAACTTGAAATTTAGAACATAACACAATTGCTAATTTTTGTAACAGTTAGATAGTTTTGGTGAACCTATTTTTAATGCTGAGATGCAAATGCAACAATACTCTCTATAATTTTTCTTTAATTTTATGATGCCACCATAACCTATGTCTGATGCATCTATTTCAACTATTTTGAATGCAGAAGGATCAAGGAGGGATAGACAAGGGAGATCTTTTCCCTTTAATTTGATTCTCTAACAATATTGGTGTGGATGTTAGGCCACGGAGGAGGACACTTTTTCATCATATCATGGAGTGGTTTTGGTAAATTGATAAGTCGGAGAATAAAACTTTCTATGTAATTAACATATTTCTAAAAACTTTGAAGTTGCGTTTTATCAAAAATTTGATCAGAAAATTTATCAGCAAACTGATGGATCTTGAATAGGAACAATAGTACCTTGTTGGATATTATGCCCAAGGAATTTAATATCAACTTAGAAAATACTATACTTTATTTTGACAAAACTAAACCATTTTCACTGATGATATTAAAGAAAACTGTCAAATATTTGAAATGTTGGTGAATGTTTGTACTTGTAAGAAGCTAGAGGTAGAAGCATTTAGGAATAAATTTTATGATTGATTTCTACTTTCAGTTGCCTAATATTTTTGTAGAATTTTGTGTTGTTTTAACAATTTGATTTTTGGCCTCTAATCGATAGTGGTGACTACTGCACATTGAGCCCTAATTTTAGATTTTTGGCTCCCCTCTTGCTATCTTAGTAGTGCCGCTTTTCTTATTGGTGCATTATTATTGTTGTGTTGTCTAGCTGTTGGACCGAATTGTATACTTTGTGTGTGCCTTCTCTTACTATTTACATACTGTTGTCGTGTTCGTGTGTTGGTCAGTTTAGGGTCTTTGTATTTGGTTTTTGAGTAGTGGCAGGAGAGGATCATGGTGGATTAGGGTCATGTCTGAGTGGGTTGGGGGCGATGACTATTTTAGGAAGGGGTGAAGAGGGAAGTGCAGGGGTGGGTACGGGGTACAGGTCGAGTGTTAGGACTGAGATGGTGAGGGGTGTTAGAGGTAGGTGAGAGAAAAGAGAAGATAGGTTGAGGGTAGGGTCTTGAAACATTAGGACCCTTTAGGGCAAGCCCGTAGAGTTGGTAAAGTTTGTTAAGAAGAGGGGGGTTAATATTACTTGTGTTCAGGAATCTAGGTGGGTAGGTTCTAAGGCTAGGTATGTGGATGGGTACAAACTGTGGTACTCAGGGAGTGAGTGGCATTGAAATAACATACGTATCTTAGTGGATGAGAAGCTTAGAGGACAGTTGGTGGATATTAAGAGGGTCAGTGATAGGTTGATAAAGATTAAGTTGGTTATTAAGGGTTTTAGACTGCATGTGTGTAGTGTTTATACACTGCAAGTGGGCTTGGAAGAGAAGGTGAAAGAAAAATTTTGGGAGGTTTTGGACCAGCTGGTGAGAAGCATGCCTAGCTCGGACAAGATTATCATAGCAGGGGACTTCAATAGGGACATTGGGGTCTTACCAGAAGGCTATGACGATGTGCATGGAGGTTTTGGTTTTGGTGATAGAAATGGTGACGGAGCTGCTTTGTTGGATTTTTTGAGGGACTTTGGGCTGGTGGTAGTAAATTTGAGCTTTCCAAAGAAGGAGGATCACCTGGTTACCTTTTAAAGCACGATAACTAAGACTCATATTGAATTTCTGCTGCTTAGAAAGGGGGATATGGTGTTATGTAAGGATTGTAAAGTCATTCCAAGTGAGAATCTTTAGACCCAACATAGGCTTTTAGTAATGGACTCATCTATCAATAAGAGCAAGACGAGACGGGCCAGGGAGGGTCATCCTAGAATTAAGTAGGGTGGCCTGACGCCAGTTAGTGCTCTGCAGATAGAAAAAAAGGTGGCAGGAATGGGGGTGTGGTAGTTCAGGGGGGATATGGATGTTATGTGGGATAGGGCTGCCAGCTGCATCATGGAGACTACTAGAGAAGTGTTGGGTGTTTTGAGTAGCCTGGCAGGTCATAATAAGGAGGACTAGTGGTAGAATGAAGAAGTAAAGAAAAAAGTGGAGATTAAGAATGGGGCGTATGTTAAGTTGAATGAGAGTAAAGATGAAGAGGAGAAGCGGGTGAATAGGGAGGTTTACAAAGTACCAAGGAAGAAGGCTAAGTTAGCAGTTACGGCTGCTAAATCATCCCCTTTCGAGAGTTTATATGCGGGGTTAAACGAGAAAGGCGGGAAAAAGAGGATTTATAGGCTTGCTAAGGCTAGGGAGAAGAAGGGTCATGACCTCGATCAAGTAAGGTGCATTAAGGGTGAGAATGGTAGTATTTTGGTGGCAGATGTGCATATTAAGAAGAGATAAAAGGAGTACTTTCATAAACTTTTGAATGAGGAGGGGGATAGAGGAATTGAGTTTGGAGAGCTGGAGCACTCGGAGGAGAGCCATGTTTTCAGTTTCTGTAGGCATTTTAGGGTTGAGGAGGTCAGAGAGTATTCATAGGATGCGGAGGGCTAGGGCGACGGGGTTTGATGAGATTTTCGTAGATTTTTGGAAGTATGTTGGTGGGGCAGGTTTAACGTGGTTGACTGATTTACATAATGGCATTTTCAAGAATGTGAGAATTCTTGAGGCTTGGAGGTGGAGTACGATGATTCTGTTGTATAAAAACAAGGGTGACATTCAGAGTTGCAATAACTATAGGGGTATTAAGCTGTTGAGTCACACTATAAAGATTTGGGAGAGAGTGGTTGAGAGGAGATTGAGGAGGTTTATGTCCGTTTTGGAGAATCAGTTTGGATTTATGCCTGGTCGCTCGACGACAGAGGCAATCCACCTAGTAAGGAGATTGGTGAAGCAGTATAGAGAAAGAAAGAGGGATTTACACATGGTGTTCATCAATCTAAGAAAGGTATATGATAAATTCCCGAGGGAGGTCATTTAGAGATGCTTGGAGGTGAAAGGGGTCCTGGTGGCATACATCAGAGCTATTAAGGACATGTACAATGGAGGAAAGACCGAGTGAGGACGGCAGGAGGAGACTAAGAGTATTTTCCAGTCGAGACAGGGTTGCATCAAGGATCGGCTCTTAGTCCGTTCCTTTTTGTGTTGTGATATGACGTGTTGACTTGGAGTATCCAAGACGAGGTACCTTGGTGTATGTTATTTACAGATAATGTAGTGTTGATTGATAAAATATGGAGGGGGCGGGGAGAGAGGGGTGTGAATAATAAATTAGAGGTTTGGAGGCAACCCCTTGAGTCTAAGGGGTTTAGGTTGAGTAGGTCCAAGACGGAGCATTTGGAATGTAATTTTAGTGACTCAAGGCAGGAGGATGAAGTGGTGGTGAGGTTGGACTCCCAAGATCTGTGTAAGAGGGATAGTTTTAAGTACCTTTGGTCTATGATCTAGAGGGATGGTGAGATTGATGAGGATGTTTCTATCCATATTGGAGCAGGTTGGATGAAGTGGAGGCTCGCCTCGGGAATGTTGTCTGATAAGAAGGAGCCTCTTAAGCTTAAAGGAAAATTCTATATAGTGGCAGTTCGTCCTACCATGTTGTATGGAGCGGAGTATTGTCTAGTTAAGCACGTTCACATCCAAAAATTGAAGGTGGCACAAATCAGAATGTTGCGTTGGATGTTTGGGCTTACTAAAGGGGACAGAGTTAGGAATGAGATTATCCAAGATACAGTGGGAGTGGCTTCGATGGAGGACAAGATGCGGGAAGAAAGTCTAAGATGATTTTGGCATGTGATGAGGAGGGGCGTGGATGCCCTAGTTCGAAGGTGTGAGAGGGTAGTGTTGGATGACTTTAGAAGGAGAAGAAGTAGGCCGAAGAAATATTGGAGGGAGTTAATTAGACATGAAATGTAGCTGCTTCAGCTTACTGAGGACATGACCCTAAATAAGAAGGTGTGGAGGTCGAGGATTAGGGTAGAAGGCTAGTGTTAGTGTGTGTGTGTTGTAGCTAGCAGTCGGGAGAATTCTTGTGTAGCTGTATTTAGTAATCATAGGTCAGTGTACATAGGTATCTTTGGGATGTGAGTGTATGTCACTGCTAGGTGGGTGTCCTATTTTCTATTGCTTAGTTCCTATTTTTCTTATTCCGTTTTGCTCTTATTTCCTGTATTTCATATTTTTGTGATTTTATTTTATTATTTCCTATTCTTTGTTTCGGTTATGTCATCCATCCCCTTATTTATTATCTTTATCTTGAGTCGGGGGTCTATCAAAAACAACCTCTCTTCTTCTTCGGAGGTAGCGGTATGGATTGCGTATATATTACCCTCCCCAGACGCCACGCTGTGGAAATACACTGGGTTTGTTGTTGTCATTATTGTTGTATATATATATATATAAGGGTAGCCTAGTGAATTAAAGCTCCCATTATGCGCAGGGTCCAGAAAGGGCCAATCACTAGGGCATATTGTACACAGTCTTAACTTGCATTTCTGTCAGAGGTTGTTTCCAAGGCTTGAACCCATGACCGAAATCACCTGACAACAACTTTACCAGTTACTCCAAGGCTCCCCTTCGTATGTATATATATGTATGTATATATATATATATAGAGAGAGAGAGAGAGAGATACATATGTATATATACATATACTATCTGATAAGAGGAAAAGGTCGATACATATGTATATATACATATACTATCTAATAAGAGGAAAAGGGAAAGAGAGAAGGACACAATTGGTCGTCAACATATGTACTTCAGCTATGTGCTTCCTAGATGTGTAAGTTGCTTTGGCCTGATGTTTTTTGCCTGATTTTCATATTGAGTTCTCAAGATCGATCCGCAATGAAAACTATATCTTTTTGGCCTCTCAAACTTAGTTGCAATTCCATTAATATGTATTGGGCTAGCAACTTTTCACACTCTTTATTTGCAGCAATTTATAAATTTGTAGAGTTTAATTTTGATCGTGAACTAAATTTTTTAACCAAAATTATATATTTGAGTCTTAAATCACAATAATTGATAATTCAAAATATTTTTAGAATATATGCAAAAATTACTCTCAAAAATATATTTATTTAAATTTTAAAATTCAAAAGATGCGGCATTAATTGATATGGTTATTGTAACATTATATATAGTTTAGGATATATATATATATACTAGTTCAACCGCACGTGCTTCACACGTATAACCTTTGACTATTTAAAATTAGACGGGTTTATCTATTGCGAAGATTTTTAATGAAGTGCAAAAAGTTCAAATCATTTCTATAAGATTCTTCACACTTTAATATATTCATGTAAACATAACATATTTTTTATTTTAAGCACATATATATTTTAACATCAGAAATTTCAAGTGGCTAATGGATCATCACTTTTGCGTATGTCATGCAGCACCTCTTTTCCTTGCTGCTAGAGACTAAGAGAGACGTATCGATTTAAACCATATTTGTAGTTCCATTTTTTTTAAATTTTCTATATTGAAAAGCATTTCTTATTTTTAAATTAAATCCTTAGAAAATTTATGATTGCTTACCTTAAACTTTTTAAAACTTGGTACTTCTTATACTTTTCGTATTCTAACGCTTTCGTATTTATTTCTAGATTTTTCAAATCTTCTTAAAATCAACTTTCTCTGATTTAGAATTCTTAAACTAATGAAGAGTGTTGTCTAGAACCGTGTCTATGGCCACTCTTCCCATTTGACCCCGGTGCCAAATATGGAAATGGTGATGATGGTGCACCCAACTTTTTGCTTGGTCTCTATGACAAGAAAGTGTCACCCTCGGTAATTCCCATAACCAAACCTTTTATGCACCTTTTATTGAGCTTTTAATATCTAATGCAAAGGATCCTTGGTTATATTGCAAATATGTGCAACCTTGGCATGTTGAGATGATTTTTTATGCTAATCCGAATCCTCATGCATAAGGAGTTTGTATTTGTTACTCCTTTCTTTGGTTTTGTATGTTTTGGATTCTAGATCGAATCCTTTTCAAGAAAGGGAGGATGATACGGGAAAAATGGTTGTCTTAACTTTTGATGACATCTTTGGAGGCCAACACATAGAGGCTCAAGACTTGGTCACCTCGAGGATACGAGAACATGCATAGAGGACTTACTTTGAGCATGACTAAAAGCAATCCTGTGTGTGGAAGGTTGGTTGGTTGCTTACATTGATGATAACCCAAGAACCACAAGCCTTGAAGTATGAACCATACTCGGCTTTTGAGAGCATTGAAGATGCGCCATTCATTGAAGTTATAACGCACCTTGGCTGCCCCTTCATTAAGGATATTTTAGACATTACACATGGTGTATTTATATATCATGCAGACCCTCTCATTAAGGGTAAAGTGATCTTTTTTTCTTCATTTGTAGTATATTATAAATAGGCACTTTAGTCTTATTTTCATTAGTTTTAAAAGATGAAAGATTGAAACATTAAAAATCCTCTCTCTTGGGAGTAGAACACATTAGTGTAGTCTTAGTTAGGGCTTGAAAAAGTTAGTATTGATCTTTGCTTGGAAACAGTGGATCTTGAGATGAGTTCATTCCCTTGGCGGTCATCGTAAGAGTGTGGTTTTGATTATTACATTCATTAGGGGTTTATGAGTTTAATACACTCTTTAGTTCTTAATCTTGTAATAATCTTGGTCTCACTATCTATCCTTAACTTTTGTTGTTGTTATCTTGTGTAGTGGACTGTTTTGGGTCCTTTATTATATCCGAAACTTGCGCTATTATTATTCATCTTGTTCATCACGTTTTATGGCTGTTTTGGTGTTATATCTATAGTTGTATCTTGTATTGTACTTGTTGAATGCTAATCCAATAGTGGTCTCCATCTTGGTCCTTGGATCCTTAAGATTGTGGACTGATTTGGAGTGTGTAATGTGCCTTCCATGATTTTTCTTGTATCAGGGCCCTGCACTCTACATCACATTAAGAAATCACCTCACCTCATCACTGTAATCCAACATCTCAAGTCTTAATTAAAAGAATACTAACCACATGACACATAGGTTTGTGTTTTCATAATTCAGAATATTCAAGCCTAATCATTACTACAAACACTACATCAATCTCCCTACTAAGACCAGCAATTTCAATCAACTATTCCCTTCAACTATAACCTTGGCTCGACAACCACATCAAAATCTTCACCATCAAGAACATCTACTCCCCCCTGACACACTTCTACGCTTCCACAACCACCATCATACTAGCATACAGAGGGTCATTAAAGGACCAAGAGCATCATGAAAGACAGTAACACTATTTGGTTATAACATATACTGATTTTCATACTCAAGGTGGGACATGAGTTGAAGGTACGGTACAAGCACAGAGTATTCATATATCAAGTATTTGGATCACAAGTGAAGAGTCGTTTTGGCACAATTTCAACATAGCATGAGTTCTTCGAACAACCATAGTGAGAAATATGAGAGCTTACATCATGAGTCTTATAACATGAGTGTGGAGTTCATAAAGTCGACGATTTTGACAAAGACTTCTACTTGGAGCTATCACTTTCCATTTTCAGAACTGAATTAGTCGTGGGTTCGCACAACTTTATCATTTTGGCTAATCCTGACATAAAATGAATCGTCAACATATGAAAAACATAGTTCCTTAGAACCAATCACGATTTGGAACACAAATTTATAAGTCATGAGCAACGTCACATAGAGCTTGGATGCTTAGAATATTGGATCACCGAGGGACATTATTACTTCTAGTTTGGAAGTCAGGATATGTCATGAATTACACCGAGTTCTCAAACCTTAGACATAGGTAGGACTTGACTACATAATGTAAGGCATTAGCAGAGGGACCTCTTAGATTGAAGCAAGAGGAACATGCTTGAATAGGAGTAGGTTCATCATGACTCTTCCCCAACTCGCCACAATGAGAAAATTTTAGGAACTAACATAATTCCTCATCTCTCCCTTAGATCAAAGTCACAACTCTCAATATAAAAAAGATATCACTATATACTTAAACTCTAACTCTCCCTAATAATCTATACCTCGAAGGCCTTGCTTTTCTATAGATGTTACACATAACAGTTGCGAACCATTATAGCCATCACCCTACAACCCCCACTCCTATGAGTGTACGCATTCACACTCCTTATCACCAAGGGATATCAATATGTATATGAATACAACTCCTCTCAATAATTTAACATAAAGGCACTAAATTCCTTTTGGGACATCCCCCCCTCAGGGATACTAATCAACTTCCTCTAACCCTAAAGTCATCAACTCATGACTAAAATCATTATGGGCATGGACATCCCCGCTTCTAAACACATAACACTCTATCTTTAGCTCCCTAGAATACTCGCATTACACCTCTAATCACATAACTTACAACTTAACAAACTTTGTAAAACAATACCCAAGGCTCATATTGCCTACCAATATTTCCTCAATTCAACTCTTACGAATACTGTACAACAACTCCAACTACTAATTTCATTTAACTACTACCTATACTCATAATCCCCTCCATGAAATCACTATTACTGCTCAAAATTCACTTCATTCCTTCTTACATGAAGTACTACTTTACAACCACTAAAGGAAAGAAGGTCAAAGGGTAAAGTCATATAATAGACATGGTCAACCTTAATCTTATATAATAACCCACCTTACATACAATTCTCACTTGGAAGTTATAGAATAAGACATAAAGAAACACTAGACCACCAGAATATCATAACAGCAATATTCAGCCATAATCATATGGCCTATCTTATTTACAATCCATTGATGCATCCTCCTTTTACACATCATTAGTATTTACCTATTTATACACTTAAATTTTTTTCATAGCTCTATAAGTTTCAACTAAACTCCCTCTTTCAACCTCAGGGAACCCTAAATTAACAACACTCATCCACTAAGTACTTTCACCAATAACCTAAACTTTTCTAGCACAACAAACACCATCAACAACTATTTTCAAACTTCAAACAAACAACAATTTACCTTAACCAATAACTCCTTCTCCACTTTCTACTAACCTAACACACAAGGATATATCACTTCATTACTGACTCCATCATATGCAAAAAAAAAAAAGTTTTGGCTACATATATTCATAAATTG